>MU825407.1:0-126002 GCA_029204205.1 Desmophyllum pertusum | reverse complement strand
GGATCCAAGATGGTGGATTTGTTTAGCGTATGACGTCATTATGGCGTGTATGACGTCATAATTGACACGTGACTGCCACTAAAATAAACATTTTCGGATGCTTTACACACCATGTAAGTTTCATTTTCATAGCGTCAATACTTTTCGAGATACATAGGGGGGGAGGGGGGGGGGGGGGGCACTATCTCCCCCCCCCCCCCCCCAGGCTCAGGAACGAAAAAAAGCCCAGCAGAATAGGGTTAATAGATTGCTGTTATATTGAAAAAAACATTATAATAATTGATGCATTTGTTTCGGCTCATGTGAAGTTCGGCGTCTGAATCAAAGTCGGTCCATAGCCGTTAATATTCCCGGCTGAGCCAGGCGGGTAGAGCTGCTGAGCCGATCCGAATTCATGCAGCCGTTCCGAATTGATTCAGACGCCGTACCTCACATGAACTTATTAATTCATCGAATTCGATTCCGCTCATGTGAAGTCCTGGGTGTGAAGTACGGCGTCTGAACTGGGCCTAAACTATCGAAATGTTACCAGAACCAAGCTAAATATAAATTATTCTAGATTTTACGTATAAATATTTTTAGAAATACATATACTAGCAGTTATACAGGCCTCTGAATTTGACCCTATAATTTTATCGTGACCTAAAACATCCATCCGTCACTATTTGCAATGGGTCAGTAGGTATATATGTTTTTTTTTAATTTGTTTTTTATTTAAACAATATTTGTTCTCAACATTTGCTCTAAGAGCAGATGCTCATCTAGAGAGCTTACGTTGTTTCACAATTACAATAACACACGATCAGATAAAGACAAATATAACAAAAGAAAAAAGAATTAAAAGGACAGGTACAAGCAAAATCACACAAAAATGGAAATAAAGGTATATATGTTATATATGTTGACTCAAAATTAAAATTATTACATTATTTTTATACCTGAGGGTAGATTAAAGGATTGTTTTATACGTAGCCAAAGAGCAAACCAGGAATGCGTTTCATTGTTGCGTACGAGCTTCCTGAAATCGCACAAGTTTTCATTGTTTCCGACGGGATCGAACGAGCGCTATTTTGAACTTTTTGATTTTTTTGCAAAAACGAAAGAGCGATTATATAACTTTTTGATATTATTTTCGAAATCATTTACCTAAGGGGTCTTTTAGGTCAAATAAAATGAAATCTGAAATTTCGCTTCTGTCAAATAGCCATTGAAACAATAAACCTGCTTTTTATACCGCAAACAAACAGTTGTATATATTTCTCATTCAGCTAGAAGGCAGTCGTGGGAAACCCCCTATAAAAGCTTAGTCCAGCTGGATTTGACAAGCCTCTTCGAAATACAGGGTAACAACACTGAATACATGTAGGTTAAGCTTAAACTTGTAGTGTAAACAGGTTTTTCATTCATTTTGTACAAATTTGTGTAGATTTGTATTGATCCTCCCGCAAGCTTAAATTATTTCAGGCTTCCATTCAGGTGCTTGTTCAGTTGCATTTGTTGTACATTTACAGGCATATCCAATTAAATATTTCGTTCCAAACCTTGCTGCATTTTCTAGCAGTTTTGTTACTTCGTCTTCACTCAATTCTGCCGCGAAACAATTTTCTCCGGCGGCCATTGTTCCTTGAAAATAAAATACAAATCCAGCTCTCTTTCTCGCTGACGCGTTCATATTTGTCGGAGCAGGTGTTATCAGCTGATGACCTGTCTCCGTTTAACCAATCAAAAAGCTAAAAATCCAATAACCGAGATTACGAGTATACACGCGTGTATACACGTTTTGTTCAATGCGGACGGAAGGTATTGGTTGATTTTAATATATGTCTCGTCCTTACATTGTAAACGAAATTATAAACTTTCGCCTTCATGTCTAGCTTTCATGTTAAAAATAAATTCACTCGGTTACGTCCAACCCCGTGGTTTTAGGATATGTGTTAAGTACATCAGGAGGGAAATTTGCATTGCACATGCGTGTATCCACTGACCGATAACTGTATGATCGCGGAATCGAGATGGCGCGGGAAATTAAATTATCGATATTTATCGTTCTTACTCCTCTTAATCATTTATTTTACAAATATTTCGCGAAAGAAAAATGCTTAGTTTATGGGAAAAAATATAAACGGTCAAAGAGATACACGTTCAGATCTGATTTGTTTTGGAGTCATTGTTTCATCTCGAGGAATCGAAAAATATGCGGAACATAGGAGAACAGTAGGAGAACGGTGTCCGACTTTCGTAAAACTGGAAAAACCTTTTTCAATGCAAGTGTGATTTAAATTGAAACAACTGTACATTTAAAACTAATAAATGTAACATGCAAAATAAACACGTTATAGATTTTATTGCAGCTCGCGGGAAAATTGGCTCGAACAAAGGCTCGACCATCAAAGACAATTGTTTCCTGTCCAAACAAAAGAAAGTCTTCGAAAGGTGGATAAGTTCCCCACATAGAAGCCCTCAGAAACGCAAACTGACTCGATTGCAGCTACAAGCAACGCATTTAATTCAAGTAGTCTGCTAGACTTAACAGAGTGGAGGATAAAAGAGACGTGTTTTGGTGAACTCTCCGTGGTGACTAAGTAGCGGATGAGATGAATCAGCTCTCAAAATGTCAGGAGTTTGCTTGTTTTTGTGCAAAAGCTTTGTTTGATAATATTGTTTGCATTTAGAGGTACACTAAACATGATCACGCTTTCTCAAAATTGGCAGGGTGTGACCTTCAGTGAAAACTTCAACTTCTGAAGAGAAGGATGTATATAGAGTTCACGCTATCGCAAAAGCCACCGATTTGAATTCCAAGTGTTTGTCAATCAGGGTACACACACACTCACACACTATTTTTAGAACAATATTAACCGCAATGAGAGACCCTCAGCACTCTAATGAAAGACGTGATACGAACAAGAAAAGAACTGTGGATATCACTAAGCTCTGCAACAGGTTTATGTAGGTCTGCAACTGGCTACAAGCTGATCATGGTTTATTTCTCAAAGAATCAAATCTTAATCAAAAAGGGGTAGAGGCTGAAAGAGAAATGGGAAAATCGTTTAGAGCTTACTATTTTATAGTTTATATCCGCAACGGAAACAAGATCAGCGAAGTTAATTCTGAGGCCATCGAAAATCAGTGGCAGCTTGTTTTAATTGTTGACGATTATATGTCAATACATGCTAAGCGATGGCCAAAAGGGATACAACATATCAACTGAAAAGCATGTGTACAATATATATATATAGTAAAGGTCTTATGTCAAGGCGATTCCACTACTACATCTCACAGCATAGATGGTATAGACAATCACATCAGTTCTACTGTAAAAACTTTTTCTGACTCTTCTTCAATGTACAAACTGGCCTTCACTTATTCCTCTATAATGGCTGAATGGATCCGTAACTGTATACACCTTCTTTAATCTGGAACTCGAGAGACACAGACTTGCTGTGTGCACAAATACTGTGAAAATGACTCAATTCGAACAATGAGGCAGATGAAGGATGTACATTTAGTTAAATTTATTGAGCTCACTCTTAAAGTAAAGGTGACATCGCTGCACTGCATTTGTTTTGTGAGCGGTTGCTCAGCTCTGCTAATTTAGCATCTTTGCCGTTCTCTATTGATTTGAGTCTAGTTATTGTAATGTTTTTACGCTACTGAGTTACGGGTACAACCTCGCCAATTTATTATAATGTTGTATGCTTACCTGAAAAAACAAATCTGTCTGTTATATTTAGTATTAGTCTTCGTGCTTAATTTAGAGGTTGCCGGGTGAAGAGTCATCCAGCCTAACTGGCACTTAGTTTGTTTGGTCCTAGTTGAAGATGTCAGGAAAAACTGATCTGTAACGTCGGAGTTGTGAGTTTACTCTCCAGCCTAACTGGCAGCCTAACTGGCAGTCTAACTGACATTAAGCCTGCGTGCTTACTCTTTGGTTGTGTTGAGGAAAGTTACTTTGTAAAGTATTATTGAGTATCATTGTATTTAGCAGGAATACGTACATTGTTGCTGTATTTTGTATTGTACATGGTGGCCTTCGATCATTTCACAAGTGACGATATGGTGTAACTTTCCGTCCTATGATCTCCTGTAAGAGCTATAACTCTTTTTTATATTTTACGAACCGCATCACCAACTACAAACGAACTATTTTTGGTCTTCTCAGTGAATATTTATAACTGATATTGAGTGAAACGATACTATGTTTCCCATTGCTGTGCATGTGTAACAAACACAGAGTAATCACATTCCAATCATACCAGTTGGACGTCCAAAAGAATGTTCCTATCTTGCTTCAATGTCCCGTTTAAGAACGTGCCGCTGACCGCTCACAAGATTAGTCTTCGGGCTCGCTTTTGCTCGCCCGCAAATACGTGACTAGCAGGGAAGAGCCTATTTTTTGGTGTGTGTGTGTGTGTGTGTGTGTGTGTTGTGTGTGGGTGTGTGTGGGGGGGGGGGGGGGGGGGGGGGGGGGGGGGAGGGGTAAAGGTTTATATATAAGAATTTGGCTGTGGTGGATTACTTGAATTTGGACTTAAATTGAATTGTATATAGTCCTGAATAGGAGGAAGATATATTTTTTTAGGGACAATTTTATTGTGGACCCGAAGGGAATTATAAATAAGAATTTTGCAAGAGTGGATTACTTGGCTTGAATAGGGGCGAAGAGAGTCTTGACAAATTGGAAGAGATTGTTTGGAGGGGGGATACCATTGGATAGGTGGTAGTGGATTGGGAGATGGAGAGGGGGTTGTTTACAATGGGCTAAAATATCTGTCTAACTATGTATCAGGTATAGGCTGGGTTGGAGTAGAGCACTGTTTGGCCAGTCTGTGATTGTGGAGCAGTGGAGAATTTAGTGGAGGGCCTGGGAAATCACCCCTTATTGTGAAGTGCAACCCCCCCCCCCCCCCCCCCTCTCCCCTTATATCAGGAACTGAAAGTCTTACCCTCCCTATTAGGGCAAGGAAAGGTCCATCTCCACTTAACCACCCCCTCCCCCCACCTTGTGCACTTCTGAATCCGTAACTGGAATTAATATTGTGTGGTTTCCAGACAATATCCATAGCCCCCTGCGGTAGGTTTTTTTGTTTGAACTCTACCAACCTGGCGTGAAAGATCAGTTCAAAAATCCGCCATCGCTGCGTTTGCAGGCTACAGGCGTACAGCTCTCCGCTGTGAGCTTGAAAAAGTTTCCCGAATAAAACAATTAAGTTTTGATTGACGTCATTCTTAGCAACGGCTTGATTGACACAGGATTCGCTCTGTTGCCAGCACCGCTATGTTCTCAAAGAAAAAGTGCCGGCTTTCTATCCCCCCCCCCCCCCCCGATTGCTGGTTATCTGTGACACCCACAATGCAAGGTGCTGTTTGTACAGTATGTTGTTTCTTCAAAATTCAGCGAAAAAACCGTGAAAGGTGCGATGAGGTGCGACCCCATTTAAGTATACCTCGTCAATTGAACTTTAAAATCAATGGAATTCTGGACCTCGATGCATAACTTGTATCACCCGACTATAAAATTACGACGCAATTTGGGAGCCAGCAGTTGAACCCTATCCTGCCTGGGGGGGGGGGGGGGAGAAAGTGCCCGCGCCTAACTTCAAATGTATTGTACTTAAAGAGCATTCAAGCAATCATAGCCAAACTTTATGACTTTTCCTAAACATTATCTGGAAACATTTTGGTGTGTCAATATTTTGATCACGTGACTTGATGTTTCCATGGCAACCAAGTTTTTGACAGGCCGTTTTAGCCAAATTTGGTATTTTCAGCTTAATTTCAGTTTTCGTGAGATTTCCGCTTTCTACGAATAGTTTCCTCCAAATCTTTGCAATTTTGCATCCTTATATTGTTAGGGATGCCAAGGGCATCCCTAGTTATTTTCACGATGCGTGGTGTATTTCCCATGGGAGTAACCAAATTGGCTGTTGACCAATTAAGACGGCGGATATCGGTCCCTTGGGAGTTCTGAAAACCTGTTTCGAAAAAGCTGGAGAGAACGTTGTGGGACATTATCACAAACAGGTTTTAAAAGAAAGAAGATGTGTTGTTTACAAACCTTCGCTGATGGAATTTGTCGACATTTTTTGCTGGGGCTTTTATTTTCAGGTAGGTATAAAAAATACTTAACTTGTTGCCTTTTTCTTTGCACTTCTTATTAAGCAAGGTTACTAACTAAATGTTACAATTGTCCCAATGATTTGTTGAAAGGTTTTTTTTTGACTTGGAGGGAACTGAAAATACAGCGGGCGCGCTGTATATTCCTTCACTTCTGTCTAAGCCGGTAAAAAAGTAAAAGTTAAAAACCCGTGAAACAAGAATACTATATTTTTTGTAGACTTTTCGTATGGCATTAGCACAAAAGACTGTAATAATCAATTGTACAATCATTGCATCGTATCATCTCGCGAGCAATGAAAAACGCTACTTGGACGGAACATACGTACATAATTAGGTTTATTCAGCAGAGGTAATTATCAGGAGTTATCGAAAAGTTAAGTCTGTTTGTGGCCAATGGTAATTTTAGCGAAGAAACATATTATCTTATAACACAAATATTTATTTAATGTGAAAATGCTAAGCCATTTTGTCTTGTAAAATATACAGATATGTAAGAACTCAGTTGGTTGCATACAATTGCATTGGTTACGCATGGCCGATATTTACGTTTTGTAATTTTTTTGTACAACTCCCATAATATGAAAAATGCTACATGAAGCAAAAATTACAATGAAGAAACTTTTAAGGCGAAGCCATAAAAATAGGAACAAAAACAACGAAACAAACAGCTTAAAAAACACACGTTCTTCGTCACGTTATGTCCCGCAATATTTAAACCGGACAGGGCGATATATTGCAGCGATTCTTCAATTGTTTTGCTTTTTTTATTCAGCTTGGTATAAAATCGATGAAGCTGATTTTAATATATTTCAGGAATTAAACTGGCAGCATTTTTTTTAAAATATGTATTTTAGAATCATCCTCTCTTGATTTTAATAATTTTATAAATGCAATAAAATTTGTATAACCATCTGAGCAAATATTATTATTTCCACTCTAGAAAAACAGAATGATTCCTGTGAAAACCATGCGAAGTATTTTGTGTCCTCTTTTAAAACCAGCACCACAAGATGTTGTATCTTTTTACTGTTTATAATGATTTGGAATAAAAATATATATGTAGAGAATATAAAGATTTGGTGGCTTAAAATGTGTAATACAGTAATGTAAAAAGGCCCCCTTCTTCTCTTAGAACACACACACACCCAAATCAAAACCAACGAAGGGGTCCAATCTTTCCATTAGTGACTACCAGTACTCACAGCAATGAATTTGTACAATTTATAAAAATAAACCTTCGGTTTGGTTCCTAATTTATAGTCATCAGAGATCGGACATAAATCAATGAATAATAATCTGTCTAATCTCCATACATTTGTACTTTTTGCCAGCAAACCAACTCAGATTTACACTGTCCTCGAAGAGGGAAGACCCATACCGGAATAATAACCTCAAAATATCAAATGCTATGTCATTTGTTACTTTGTTTTGTTAAAAAAGCATGTCCAGCTTAAATCGTCATTGGGCCCATGAAGAAAGAAAAGGTACTAATTGACAGCTAACCTCTTCCTTCAAGGAAACGCCGTCACTACGGCATCCCTATTTGTTGCTACTTTTCAAGCAAACCCAAATGTACTTGTTTCGATGTTTTCAAATCAAATTTGGTGATTTTCTGACATTTCTGAACAATTTAAAAATCCAAGATGGCGGGATCCAAGATGGCGGACATTTTTAAAGTATGACGTTATTTTGGCGTGATATGATATCACAATAGATTTCGTGATTGTCACTAAAATAAACATGTTTGAATGCTTTATACACCACATAAGTTTCATTTTTATAGGCACAAATAACTTTCGAGATACAGATCGTTTTACCCAAATGTGTTGTTTTTTTAGGTTAATTATCAGTTTTCATAAATTTTTTGCTTTTTACGATGAAATATTTGCAAAATCTTTGCCGTTTTAGCATCTTTATATTTGTTCTTGATTTTTTCAAAACAAATTTGGAGATTTTCTGACATTTCTGAACAATTTAGAAATCCAAGATTTAGGATCCAAGATGGCAGATTGTTTAAAACGTATGACGTCTTTATGGCGTGTATGACGTCATAATTGACATGTGACAGCCACTAAAAATAAAGATTTTTGATGCTTTACACACCATGTAAGTTTCATTTTCATAAGCGTCAATACTTTCGAGATACATAGGGGGGCACTATCTGCCCCCCCCCCCCCCCCCCCCTTCCTCTAGGCTGAGAACGAAAAAAAAAAGCCCCAGGCAGAATAGGGTAAGCCAAAATCATTCCTGGTTATGTCACCAAAATATCCAAACAAACAACCCAGACGGTATCTTTAATCACTTACATTTATTCTGATGCCCCGTGCTTTTTCAATGCTTCTATGGAATGAGAAAAATAGGCGATAAACAACCCGATATCATTCCCTTCGCCTTCGAATCGCGAAACGTGGCGCAATCGCCTCCCATACTGCAGTTCGGCTGTTTTATCGACGACCGCCGGGTAAAATGTTCTCTTCGTTTGTATTTACGCGAGTGGCCAAATTCGCATCTGGTCACTCAGAATATCGTGCGAATTATTTTTTAGACGCAAGTCGTGGTAGTCTGAAGGTGCGAGCCCCCGTCCTCCTTCTAAAATTCGATCGAATTGCATTAAAAAAAATATGTCGTAGTCAATGTTTATATTTTAAACCCATATAAATTCGATCGATAAACAAACTTGAAGTATAAATTATTGAGTTTTTATTCATTACGTCGAAGTCAATGTTATTAAGCAAAGAAGATGGAAAAAAAAAAGGCCCGGATTCGAACCGAAAAAAAATGACACTTTAGGATTCGAACTCTCGCCTCAATCCCGAAGATCAGATTTTAAATGTTAGCGCCTTACTCCATTAGGCCACGAGCGCGCCGTGTGACGTCATTTCGCCATCCACGATTTCACAAACAAATAAAATAAAATATGACCGTAAAGTCCAGATGAGATTTGATCCCGCCTGAATCCCGCCTGACTCGTGGAGGACACATTTATAAACCTCTCTACGCTCGGCCTGATGTATGAATGGAACAAATACAAATTTTGAGTTTTTGCCACGATCAAGTTTGTAGTTTGTCTGGTTGTGTGGTCGCGGCATATTTATTCGATTACTGGGTTTATCTAGGCGCCCGTGTATTTATATTCCCATTTGTATTCATTGATATGAGTAGCTAGCCACTTATTTTTTTTTAACAAAATATTTGATGACACTTTGTAATACAGATTTTGCCGGCTAAATGATATGTCGAAGCTTTACACAAAACTTGTCGAACCAGTGAATTCCTACAAAATACCGCTTTCCTGCGGTTAAAATGCAAAGAAAAAGCACTAAAAGCGAACTAGTTTGTCATAAACTACGTACGAGGTTTATATAAAATTCAAGTTGTGACAGATCTTAGCTTGATTCTTATTCGCTTGCTCCTGACACTCGATCCTAGCGCTGTTGAGATTTTCACAGGGATAGGAAAAGGGAATACCTTTTATTTCAAACTTATTAAAATGCTATTTGATTGAAGAAATATTCATTATACCAAACGAGTCATTAGTTCACTGGTCATTAGTTCATCATGTAGGTTATAATCTAGATTCACTACGTGTATGCAAGCAAATAGTTTTTGTAACGTTGATGAAAACCATTATGAATAGGAAAACAAGAATAAAACAACACGTGTCGTAATAAAGACAAGAACTCCTAAAGTAGTTTACAAGCGGGCCGATTACCTTAATAATGGGGGAAACAACAATCGATCTCTCCTCCCCCGACTCCCCCTCGGTCACTGTACTCTGAGGTGCACCCCTAAAATGAGCGAGAGTCAGCATACGAACATGCGTGACGAGAAATATAAATATAAGAAATATAAAATTTAACTTTCGTTACTTCGTGACACGGACCCCTCCATTTCCTGCTCTGTAGTGGCTCTTCTCGAGTAGTTGAGGTTATTTTCCCTTGTCTAATTAAATATTTCGCTTGTTTCTTTACATGAAAAGAGCTCTTACACGACACGAAAACTATCCGCGGTCACTGGACTCTGAGGTGCACCCTCCAAATTCCTAAGAGTCAACACACGAACCTGCTGCGTGACGAAAAACGTGACTGCCTGATGTAATATATTGCATCATGCTCCGGAAGCCGGATAAATTATCTTGTGGTTAATTTTAGCTAATGTAGATTGCATCATATTCAACGTGGGCAAAGATATGTTTTCGCTCAACGTGAAAATAAATTGTGAATGACATATATGGCTGTGGAATTGTGTTAAGAAAAACTGTTATGTTTTTGGGACCGTGTTTTATCGTTCGTTTACTGGTTGAGGTGCATGTATTAAACAGAACAGAAATTATCTTGTGGCTATTTATTTGCGAGTCTCCTGGCTACGTTTACAATGTAACGGGAAATTGCCCCTCACGCGCAAAGGTCACACCGCCAAATTTAGCACATTTTTGCAACAACACTGCTGTTCACTGCTGTGGGACATTTGTCTTTGCTTTTTTCAATGCGATTCCTGTAATAAACTAAATACATGTACGCACTTACACGACACTACAGAAAGCCTGTGGAAGAGAAATTCTCTACTGGCTAATTTTAGACGAGATGCGATAACATCATGTCAACCGTGTAGAGGACTAGGCTAGCGACATGAAAAAAAACCGTCCATTTCTAGAAGCGGCCGATGGGCGTCGGCCGCTTAAAAATATGTATGTATTTTTAAGGACCCTAGTCATCCATAATGCACTGCGCGCACAGACGACGAAATTCGCCATTTTCGATGCCTCCAGAATGATAAGAAGTTGTATAGCGAACCGAGATCTTTCTCCATCGTGACGAGTCGAGTAATTGGAAGTATGTTACTGTTATCATAGCTTTGTGTAATTATTCGTGTATCTATTTGAACGATTTTTTCTAAGTTTTGTCTTATCGTTCGCTAAAGTTTTGTAATCGAAAGTTATGATTTCATGGCCTCACGCGAATTTCCAAAGCGTGGATGGCCGAAGGCTCCAGGACAAAAGAAGAAAATTATTCTTCGCGAGTCGATATTCGAACCTTTGGAATGCGAGGAAAAGTATAGCATTGGTATTGCAGGGTTAACTCATAGCCAGTTGCCGAGTTGTTGTTTCGCCAAGAAAGCAGACGTTGTCCGAGATGCTCAAATCGAGACACAAATACACAGGACGGCCTTCCGTCTTCGCTGTCTTCTTCTGACTACACGTATTATTGCAAGAAAAAATTTGTGATAAATTAACACATTCAGAGATCAAAATACAAACGAAAGATTTATTCTTCCGATACACAAGTATGAAGTAAAAATTTAGATGAAGAGAAACTCGCCACTCAGTCCGCGGAAGGAACGACAACATTTGTTCCGGTTGATTCCTCGCTCGCGCGGATTTCATTCCGTCTGGTGCGAACATTTGCCACTGGCGATCCGTAAAATTAATGTTCACGGTTACCTGAAGAGGATCAATTTCAGTTTCTACATCTATTTCGACGTCCGCATCTGTAACGTTTTCTCCTGTACTCATCATGCAGTCATGCTCGTAATCTCGCGTCTGACCTTTCACGGCCGGCTATTCTTACATGAGGTCACCCGCCAACGTGTGATGTAATACCGGAATTCCAGTATGTCAACAAAAACAAGGAGTGGCTGACTAGGGTCCTTTAAGGTGTGATTTTTGTTTTCTTATTTTTTGTTTTGTTTTGTTGTCATGGCTATTTTCCGTTGCATTAATATCTCTATTCTAAAAAAGACTGTAAAAAGCCGAGAACGCGCTACTCAAACTCTGGGCCGTCACGCAAACGCTTAGTTTCTCTCATGACCGACAACGGCAGCGATGTTGAGGGATGTTGAGGGATGTTGATGTGCAAAAACAACTCGACATTTCCGCCCAATTTCCCTCTTACGTTGCAGGTAAGAATTATTTTATAACCAGTTTGTTAAGCACTACATTTCTTTCCTGTTGCTATCATTTCTCAAATGTAAAGATACGTTTGAGTAAAGATACAATATTCGTATTTGTACACTTGTGGATTGAATATGCAAATCACACAAATCTCGAATCATCGCAAAAATGCTCTTTTACCAGCGAAATATCCACTCATCTTTTATCTGTGGCTTTGTATGTAATTCTTCTTTTTCTTAGGCCATATTATGATAAATATTTCCACCACTATCCACCTCCACTTCGGCGAATAATTTGTTAATATATAAAATATAAATATATAACTATTATTGGATAAATTGAAGTCTTCATCTGCTATTAAGAGCGACTTCCTGTAAAAGTCGACCAAACGGTGGCACAAGTCAAAAAATCGAATTCGCTCATATTTTGCTCATAGATAGGCCCAGGGGGGCTAGCAGCGAGGCCTGGGACCTAGTATATATGATTGCACATTTTAGAAATTTGGCCGAGCGAGACTAAGTACTGGTTTGTTTAAAATAAACATGGCGGACGATGGCTGACATGACGTGCGTTTGTGTTCGTTCAGAAATATTTTGGCGATTTCCACGTCCACACATCTATGGGAACGATTCGGTCGCTGTTTAACTGAACTTTGGTCATTGTGGGACACCATGGATGAAAATTCCACAGCAAACTCCGTAGAGGTACGTTTTCTCGAATGATTGACAGATTTTCTTTACTTGTGCGATCTTGTATTGCGGAAAAGCGGCAAGATCAAAGGGCGCTGCCTGCCCCCCCTGGATAGGCCCTAGTCAGAAACTAAACGGACTGTAGTTAGTTTTTGAAAATACAGCTTTTTTCGGTAAAAATATTTGAAAAAACCATTTTGCCCCCTTGTGCCCAAAATCGACTTCCGGTAGACAGAATTTTTCGGAAAATTTGATCGCTTCCGCCACCCATACTACAGCTATTTTTGAATCTTTAAATAGCATTTGTATCTGTCTAGGTCTTCATTGTTTGATTGAATGAAAAAATAAAATAAATCTAACTTAGTTTGAAGCCCGAAACAAGATCAAAATCATAGTCTAAATTTGCGAACTTGTTGCAAACTAATTTATACAGCGAAAAACATTGACCATTTTATCTATGTGAGATAACTTAAAATTTCGTAAAAACGTTTTCTATGGGTTTATTATACGTTCATCTGATAGTATATGTAAAAAAATATCTGGGTAAATGACTTTAAGTGGCCCGCTTTGGCCCTTGTTTATCACTTATTTTTGCCGAAAATATGATGTTTCATGTGTAAACAATGGCGTGGCAGGCCAGTCGCAATCCGAATACTCGATAATAATCACTTTAACATAGCTACAGGGGAAACGCATAAATTATATCTGATCATTAAATCGGAACCTAAAGAACATCTCTTATTGACTTTTTTATTCTACTATTAGTATATTTTGCTTTTTGAAACCACAAGTTCGTCAGTTATGACCTAAACTATGTGTCCTGTTTCTCTTCAAACTTTGCAAGTTTGAAACACTATCATATTTTGTTCATTCTTCAAACCCAAATGTATCGCCCTGTTGTAAACTAGAACAACTAACCAGTTCTCAATGGTTTATTTAATTTTAAATGAGTGATAAATTAATATATGGAGAAATGATCTATGTTGGTGCGGCCAGTGGTATACAGTATACAATATGCTCAGCCTCGGCAAGAAAACAATGACGAAAGAAGATAATTAACGAAAATGACGGCGAAAATTTTTTTTTTTTTCAATAATGCTACATGTATACAAAAATTATTAAAATAGCACTTTCGTTCTTTGCTGAATCCAGTGCTATTTTGATTATTTATTTTTGTATCAGTTTCTAGCTCATAACATTGGTCACCTCTGGTTCCGCTACTGCTTTTTCGTTTTCATAGCGACAGCACCGTGGGTTTGGGAGTCCAAAATATTCCAGTAACTATATAGAGGGGTCCTGATCGATTCTAAGTTACAAATTAGAATTTGGAAAATCCTCAGTTATCAGTTAAAATTTTAGCTGTTTTCTCAGCTATCAGTTTTGATCGATCTCAGTTGATAATGACTCGGTCGAGCCTCGACATTTCTTCGGAAGACCTCGTATAATCCTTGGAAATCTTACGTTGATTTTCGGCAATCTCTGAAAGACCGGAATTATTTAATTTAGTAACGCGTAGACATCGGGTGATCTTCATGCAATTGCCAATTTCCGTAAATGTATTATTTATCCCCAAAGCTCAATGAGATGTTTCAGTTTAGGTGCGCCGTGAAATACTTCGCTGCTTCGCAGTTCACACATGTGTCGTGTTGTAAGACTACTGAACTGGAGACATCGTGACACATCTCGGACGTGCAAAATTTGCACTCTGGGATGCTAAAATGTTCAGTAACTGTTCACTCATTTCTCAGGATCAGTTTGATTTGACAACTGTTTGATGTTGCCATGACAACCGCGTGTTTTTGACAGGCAGGTTTCTTGGCCCAATTATTGAATTTTTGAAGTTTTATCAAGAGAATATGAAGGGGATGGTCAAGGGTATTATCTTGGTTTTATTCATCAGCAACTAATCAACTATTCGTTGATTTACCGATTTACTGGCTTGTTTCTGACGTCACGAGATAGAGGTTGGTGTACTTCATGACGTACGTTTATTAAACGTAGACGTCATAATTAACAGCAAAACCACGCACATTATGTTGTAAAGCAAGCTATAGGCTCTCTATGGAATTCAATCAACTCTCCTCCCCCTGTACAGCCATGGGTGTATAATTTGGGTTAGGGATAGAGTTATAATTTAGGATGTAAGGTTCGAGGGTTGGAATATTTCGTAACTCTCATTTCTTGGAATAAAAATACAAAAAAAACAACTTTCATTTCTTGGGACACCTGAGACGGGGTGAAGCTTCTTTCCAGTTGTTTTTTTCTACATTACAGTAGGTGATCCTTTTGAATCAAATTTAATCTTGTTTTCCGCACGAAAGAACTCTTGAGAGCCAACCCGCATGGACATAGGAGGAAATGTAACATCGTAGCTGGTTTTTCGTTCTCAAGTATTCCACGTCACATTTTCAACACATATATAATATATAGCCATATTTCTCTCAGCGTATCTCATGTTCCAGAGCACGTCAACTGGTGCTTACCACACGGTGTTGCTCAAGACTGAAATACCTTCAAATATTAAGCATTGAAAAAATGTTGTAAATATACATTTGCAAAAACACAAGTTTGTTTATTTTCCCAAGTAAAAGGGTTAAAAGGGTCAGACTACATTGCCTACCGTACAATACTGTAAAAAGGTTTTTGAAAACTGAAAAATCTGGTCCCCTCGGGCGACGGTAAACGGAACAAAGGTGTGGCCTGAACAGAGCTCTCCCCAGGCAGTGATGTTGCGCTTAGCTTATTCAGTGATAAACATCAACTTGTTCAATTATTCCCTTGTTTCTGCCTCGAGTGTGAGTGCGCAAAAGCGCAACGATGGCATTCACCATCCGTTGCATTTAGTCAGTAAAGAGCAGAAAAGGTGCGCGGCGCAACCGCGCCTGACTAAAGCGCGAAGACTGGGACGAGGCAGATGACTGCACGATGACTGGTCAAGGTATTGAGAGTGAGACGAATCGGAAAAGTGCACAATTGAAAATGAAAACGTCTATGGTTTTATTAAAAATTGAGCTAAAAGAAGTAGTAACTAGTAATACGGATATTTTGTGAGTTGCCGTTCCAGGGGGTTGTTGTTGTTGTTGCTGTCGTACCTCTCTGTTAGAGTTATCCCGGTAGCATTTAGGGTATTGGGTAGTAAGTGGTTTTGTTTTAGAATTGATGCATCTTAGGAGTGAAACTGAATTCGAGTCACACCCATATAGCGTGATTCTGTTATCCTTGAGGGGTTTCTTTCAAACGAAATTACCCACCGGTCACCCACCGACGTCACTATGATACGAGAGAGTCCTCCCCAGGTTGGTTGCCGTATACGAGCAATGAGCGAAATATATTTATTACTGCAGGAGTTTTCCTTCAGATACAAACAATTCCGACTTGTTACGCTTAACAATTACATGTAACTGGGAATGTGTTCCCTTTAGAACCCGAACATCGTGTACTGGTCACGCAACGGTTTCCAAGTCTCACTCCAACTGCCTTCAAAACGGGTGAACAAAAACTATCTCGGATTGCTCTTATTTTTTAAAGAGTTTCACAACTAGTAGTTTATATTTATAGCCTTGGCTTGTTTTGAGGCTACTTGGACGGAATTCTCAAAATTAACCAAATAGGTTGTTTCAACCGCAATCGGGTACGAAAAAATAAAACTGCTAAAAGCGATGCCATCAATTATAATTAAACGAACAAATAAACAAAAATGGTTCCACTGTTTTTTCATTTACCTTTATCTACATATCTTCCTGTGATTAATTGGAAATAACATTTTTTTATCAGAGCGAGTCCTCCGGTGAATAGCCGTGTCACGCCATTGTTTACACATGAAACGACATATTTTCGGCAAAATAAGTGATAAACAAGGGCCAAAGCGGGCCACTTAAAATCATTTACCCTGAGATGTTTTTTACATATCCTATCAGATGCACGTATAGTTAACCCATATAAACGTTTTTACGAAAATTTTAAGTTATCGCACATAGATAAAAATGGTCAATGTTTTCTCTGCATAAATTAGTTTGCAACAAGTTCGCAAAATTTAGACTATGATTTTGATCTTGTTTCGGGGTCAAAACTAAGTTAGATTTATTTTAATTTTCATTCAATCGAACATTGAAGACCTAGACAGGATACAAATGCTATTTAAAGATTCAAAAAATAGCTGTAGTATGGTGCGCAAAGCGATCAAATTTTCCGAAATTCTGTCTAACCGGAAGTCGATTTTGGGCCCAATCGGGACAAAATGGTTTTTCGCATATTTTTAACCGAAAAAAGCTGTATTTTCAAAAAAAACTACAGTCCGTTTAGTTTCTGACTAGGCCCTATCTATGGGCAAAATATCAGCGAATTTGATTTTTTGGCTTGTGCCGCCGAAAGTCGATTTTAGTCGATTTTTACAGAAAGTCGCTCTTAAGAGTGACTGCCTGTTGGGATCGAGAATGGTCCGTCAACGACCCATTTGGGCGAATCGCTGATATTTTGCCCAAAATATACCCTTTGGTGAACTATTTTCGAAAATCATATTTAAAAAGTTCCAGCGATTTTTTTTTAATTTTCAGAAAATCGCAAAATTTGAAAGTTCGGTCAAAATGCGGTTTTTTCGCTTCATCAAATGCCCAAAATATGGTGCAAGAACGAAGCACCACCGAAGCGTTCAAATAAATCCAATTGTCGCCAACTTTACACGAAGTCGGAACAACTATTCCTATGCATTGCTCACTAGTAATAATTTTCAAGTACGTTGAAATTGTAATTTTGTAAGCATTTTTAAAAACACCTCCGAAGACCGCTAAAAATGGCGGCAGAATATCGTTAATGTTTAGCACCATAAAAATACCCCTGGTACCTCATTTTTCGAAACTTTCATTTTATAGCCCTAACATATGATTATTGAAATTTTTACCATGCCAAGTGTCAGGGTCGAACTCGAAAACGCTTCCCTTCGAAAAAATCGAAAAATCTATTTAATGTGTTCGGGCCAAATGATGCAAGATTTAGAGACGAACTTGAGGTTAATCAAACTTCAATTTTGGTCCATACATTCTAAAATTAATTTCATTCTTGGCAATTTGCAGCGTGGAGCTGGCAAAAATATATCCATTAGCATGTAGAAAACACATTCGGAGGCTTTAGAAGATATTGAAGTCAAATTTGAGATAGAAATCTCTCTAATTTTACCAACGGCTAGTATTCTGTAGTTTATACAAGTAAACAAACAATTGTTCGTCGCTCGGTCTCTCCATAGCAGTCAGGATGTCAAGAACAGTTCAAGATTCGGCAATGTATTATACTGGAGCGAATATCTAGCAGAAGACTAAAATGTCAGTGTTTGCAGTCTGGTAGTAATTTCAAAACAAATTGCGTCTAAATAATTGAAAAATTATAAGAAGCAAAACTATCCGACCCCAAACAAATACACATCATTTAGCGCTATAAATTATTGTGCGAAGTAGCCACAAGAAACATACCCAAAAGCCATACGTCCACCTCAGTGCTACATCATAGTAGCTTCCACAATTCCAAGCTGCTTTCTGTTATAAACTTTAAGGAAAATCTGAATCCATTTTCTGGCGGCATATTCAGTACCATCGGCAGTGCGTATCATATGTCAGGCAAAAGTGTTGTTGACATTTGAGCCTCAAACATGTCACGCAACTCAACACCTGAATTAGCTATCAGGCCAAATTTACTTTACAACTTTTTAATACTTCATTGAAAAACTCTGACAATATATTAGCACTATAATTATGTGAATTGAAATTAATTTTGATGGATTTATTTTTTTGCGGGAAATCGGTCTTTGTGGGATCTGTTTTTTGCAAATTATGAGAGTGGGGAGAGGTGGATATTTTGGCAGGAATATATTTTTCCGAACTATTTATAAGCAGCTATGTAAAGATCTTGCAACATATTGCATCCATGGCCATTCCCGAGATGGATTAAAAACTCATTTACTGCGTTTTTGACATGGGAGCGGTTTTACTAGAGGACCCCTCTGTAAATCACCCTCCAGTGAGTTGGCATCCTCAATAAAGATTATTATTATTATTATTATTATTATTATTACTTTTTCCTACCATTTTTAAGTTTTTTACAAATAACTGGAAATTTCCTGTCTAATTTTAAATTTGCGGAGATCCCTACTATACTTTTTGATCATGATAAAAACGTTTTTGAAACAAGTTGTACTCTAAATTGTTTGGTTTTGACAAGAGACTATGATCTAGATCATAGTCTCTTGGTTTTGAGTATTGTGCTGCTATGGAACGCCAAGCGCGACAAGAGTTTACAAAAACGAAACGAAGGTTATATTATTGAATATCTTGGCGACTTCTTTGATCGTATTCCTGCAACTATTCCCCAAGCTCGTCGGCATATGTACGCGATACTGAAGAAGGCTTGGAGACGCTCTTTATTTACTAAATTACGTCGAGCGTGTTGTACTACAAGTCCCCTTGATGCGGACCTTTAAACAAGTCTGGATCCGCCACTGAAATATGTACTTGAAATATAATTTTAAGCCCCCCTCCTCTTGAATAACTTATTTTACTTTGAGCCCCCCTATCCTTCCTTTGATTTTACTTTATGTCCCCCTCTGGTTTTCCGATCCCCCTCTTGTCAATTATTGCATAGTCCCTTAGATTTCAAAGAAATTTGCGTGGAACACTCTTTTCGTAAGCAGTCCGCGCACAGCGCGCAGTACGTAGTACATTTCACAAGTAATTTCATAAAGAGAATAAAGATTTCAAAGCAGTTTATGCATATATCACGACCGCGAATGGTATCGCTAATTTTTTTCGGCGATCGCAGTGATCGTATGGAAACTAAACATACTCATACTTGATATATTTAGTTTTCTTCCTCTCCGCCTCGTCAAATTGCTCTGCAAAATAAAATAGCATGTAGTATTTTAACTCTATTCAGACCGGGTTTTTTTTGGTCCTTTAAGACCGGGGGGGGGGGGGGGGGGGGGGATTCCCCTTCCCTCCCTCCATTTCTCCAAGTGGAGATTCCCCGGTCTGAATAGAGCGAATTGGTAGTAAGCTCCATTTTTAACATCACTGAGATCGTACGCGCGTTTTCATTGGATAATGCCCGTCTTAACTCGATGTACAGGTGTGAAACAAGGAAGACCAATACAAGTGATGAAAGAAGATTGATGCTTCACGTCCATTTATTGCTTGCCATACTCTCGATTTGCAAATGTCTCCTTTGTAAACGCTTCTTTTTCGTGTCTTCTTACTGAAATCCACACAGGAGAGTAAATTATCGCTACTTTATAATTAATTATTTCAACTGTTATTAGCTCACGCGGGCACTATCAATCGGGGATTTTTGACCGACGGGCACTATTATAACAATAGAGTGTTTTCTGTCGAGGAACTATCGGCTGATAGTTGCCCGCGGAAATTTTATGCTCTAAAAACTTATATGCTAGTTTTTTAGAACATAAAATTTTCAAGGCAACTATCAGACCGATAGTTCAGAGACAATTAAAAACACTCTTTTGTCGTTATTGTTCACAACTAAATTTTCCGCGTGGCGGAAAAATTCATGTCGTTTTCAGTTTTTAGTAAAAACTGAAAACGACATGAATTTATTTATTTCGATTTCTAATTACACACTGCAACGATTGAAGCTTCAAAAATAGTTTTTGCATTTCAACTTTGTCTCGTAAGTACGTACAAAACTTTAGGTTAAACTTCGGTATTACTTTTTCAAAAGTTATAGATCGACTTCAGGAGTGATTTTTCATTTCCATCTAAATGAAGTACGATTTGTATGAAAAGACGGCGGCAAACTGGCGCGGGTTCCGCCGAGTTGAATGAAAAGAAAGCAGATCGACAAAGTTTTCTTCGGATTATCTCTTCGCTCGATTTCTTCTAAAGTTTTTTATATTCTGAAAAATTGTGCAAATAATTATTGTCTCAATTTTTGTAATCAATCACAGATAAAAGCTGTTTCACGCGATATTTTTTTGCCCATATGTTATGGAATAATTGATAGAGAGTAAATTCTCGCTATTTTTTGAATTTATTATTTCAACTGTTAGCTCAAAACTGCACAAAACGGATGTTTTTCGCGTACGCGGGCACTATCAATCCGAGGTTTTTTGCCCGACGGGCGCTATCACGTCACGTGTTCGATTTAAGCCAATCAGAAAAAAAGAAAATTTTGTGTTGAACTATAACAGCCATTAGTAAAAATCTACTAGTATACTAATGCAAATGAGACAATCTGATTGGCTGAGCTACTCGTATACTATCAGCCATTATAGTTCACCACTAAATTTTCTTTGATTCTGATTGGCTTAAATCGAACACGTGACGTGATAGTGTTCATCCGCGGAGAGACACTGTCTGGTAATAGTGCCCGTCGGGCAAAAAACCCGGATCGATAGTGCCCGCCTGAGCGGAAAACATTCGTTTTGTGCAGTTTTGAGCTAAACAGTTAAAATAATAAATTTAAAAATAGCGAGAATTTACTCTCTATCAATTATTTCATAACATATGGGTATGCACGAAGTTTGGAACGAAATATTTAATGGCAAATTCCTGTAAATGTACAACAAATGCGAATGAGAGCACTAAACAATTTACGGAAAGATCGGTAAACCGACACAAATTCGTCCAAATAAAAAATGACAGCCTGTTTACACCACAAGTTTAAGCTTAGCCTATTCAGTATTGTTACCTTGTATTTCCAAGAGGCTTGTCAATTCCAGCTTGAATCAGCACAGTAAATATCGGTTACGAAGCTTAAATACGGCAGTTCGTCAAGCGTTTTGCCTGCAGTGAAACCTTCGACTTCCGTGCAGTTGTCCGTTTGACTTGTAAAATGAATATAATGTTCAGCTCCACAATTATTTCAGATCTTCCCATTTTGTGCTAAATCATTTGCACAATTTTCCAGAATATATGAAACTTTAGAAGAGAAGTTGAGCGAAGAAATAATCCGAACAAAACTTTTTGTCCTGCTTTTTTTTTATTCAACTGATTTGGCGGAACCCGCGCCAGGTTTTGCCGCCGTTTTTCATACAAATCATACTCCATTTAGATGGAACTGAAAAATCACTCAGTCGATTTATAACTTTTTGAAAAAGTAATACGAAGTTTAACCTAAAGTTTTGTATGTATTTACGAGAGAAAAGTTGAAATGCAAATCTATTTTTGAAGCTCCAAGTGTCGCAGTGTGTTAGAAATCGAAATAAATAAATTCATGTCGTTTTCAGTTTTAGGCCGTCGCACGGAAAATTTAGTGGTGAACAATAACGACAATAGAGTGTTTTTGTTTCGGAACTATCGGTCTGATAGTTGCCTTGGAAATTTTATGTTCTAAAAAACTAGCATATAAGCCTCGAACTTCGTTCTCGGGCTAATATTTGTTTTTTAGAACATAAAATTTCCGCGGACAACTATCAGCCGATAGTTCCTCGACAGAAACATTCTATTGTTATATTAGTGTGCAGTGACTGGAGGTCGTCTACAAAATTGCGGTTTCTTCTTGTTCTCCGATGTTTTGGAAGAGGATTTAGAGTTATTATTTTTGTTTGTTATGATTTTTACTAAACAATTAGATTATTCGCTCTCAATTTCTAAGATATGATAGTTAATTCGGCCTACGGCCTCATCAACTATCACATCATAGAAATTGAGAGCTCATAATCTAATTGTTAATTAGTAAAAATCTACTAGTGCACTAATGCAAATGAGACAATCTGATTGGCAGAGCTACTCTATTCTATCAGCCATTAGTGTGCAGTGGCTGGAAGTCGTCTATAAAATTGCGGTTTTCTTTTCGTTTCTACGAAGTTTCGGTGGATGATTTAGAGTTAATACTAGACAATCGTTATGATTTTTACTAAAACAGTTAGTGTGCCGTGGCTGAGGTCGTCCACAAAATCGCGGTTCTTCTCGTTTTCTCGGAAGTTTCGGAGAAGGATTTAGGGTTATTACTAGACAATTATTATGATTTTTACTGCCCTGCGGCCTCGTCAACTATTGAGAGCGAATAATCTAATTTTTAATTAGAGTACAGACAAAAACATGACGTCATGAATGGCGGGAAATCATTACGCGCGCATGATCCAGGCGGCTTCGACCTGTTTTCATGTATTTCTACCTTTATAGTAAACTATTATAAATCGCAACATAGCTCCTTAACCCTGGTATTCTGACCGGGCTTTTTGGTCTTTTTCAGACCAAGGGGTACGAATTTCCTCTCCGTCACTCCAAGTGTATTAAAGGTAGGACAATAAAACTAATTAAAATAGTATGTATTATGTCCAAAACTGTTTCCTTTGAGATATACAATATGAAATGATGTCGTAATATGACGTGGAAACCATTTCATGATTTCCGAACAGCCGCCATTTTGAGTTTCTTGATTGTTCCAATTCGACACTGAGACCACCAAAATGATTCAAAAGTAATCAAAGCCAGTAAAATAATTTCTAAAATTATCTAAAGTTTTTTTTTTACTAAAAACGGAAAAATTCCAAATGTGGAACTGAAAACATTGCATAATGACCAGGAGCGCATTACCCGAGAGCCTCCATACGTACTATATTCTTGAGTCAACCCTGTCCCGTTTCAGTTTATTTTTAGAATTGATCTCCCGCGAAATTATCTTGTTTCCGCTGACCGCTGACGTCCCCCCACTGAGACCCCCCCCCCCCCCCCCCCCCCCCCCCCCAAAAAAAAAAAAAATGGCGGCCAAATGGCTCTTGGTTCCTTCGTCCGTTTTCCTTTACAATTTTACGTCCGTTCCTATTCTTACAACCGAGGGGAAACTGGTTGTTAGCTGACTGGAAGTTAATAAACAACTTGATTGAACTGGAAGTGAATGAATGTCATCTTGACATCGCGGTGCGCGATCAAAACTTTCATCAATAGTTGTCTTTGTCTGTCTTGTTCGAGTGGTGTTCCTTGTGTGGTGTTGTCGCGATGTAAGCCTTTCGAATAGATTCGAAATGAAGCGCTCTGTAGAGGATTCGGGTCTTTCCGAGATCCATAGCAGTAAAACAGGGGAAACATTTATAGCGGCTAATATTTGGATTTCGGCCGTCGTGGAGGCAATGGCGCCGGCGGAAAGTGCGAGCTCGAGCGGTCGTGGCAGCGAAAAACACGATACTAATGTTGTACCCGAAGCGAAAAATGTGAAGGATATCCAGCGAAGGGGACTTCAGGAAAGAAAGCTAGCAGTTCTGCAGAGAATAATAAGGTGACAGGCTACACGGCGACTACAGCTCGTGACATTTCATTTTTGTACATTTTCTGTTCTCTATTATAAAATTCGGTTTGCTTTAAAATAGCCTGGAAGGCGGCTGCACGCCTTTCAGAGATGGAAGGCAGCTGCATTGGCAGGTTAGGTTTGCTTCAAGCGTGTTTCTAACGCGCAATATATGTTTTATTTATGAGGAGGATTTTCGAGTAGAGCCTTCGACTGTGTACACTTCTAGAAAAATTGGCTCAGAGGTCATGTTTGATTTCCTGTCAGGCTTTCGTCCTTTACGAAGCTACAATAATTTGTTTAGATAGATGCTAAGGTTATATCTCTTGCATCAACGATGTTTGTTTCCTCCTTTGTTCGTAGTGTGATGTTCTTCGGTGTTCTTGCAACATAAATATCCCCACGCGTATCGATTTATTGTTTTGCGTGTTGTATGCCAGTTTCTTCTAGCTTTCTGAGCACTCTATTTATGTCGATTGTCCACGCACATGTTCTTCTTGCAAACCCTTCTTAAAGTGGGGTTGATGCTATAGCATTTTAAGTGCGAATATTTTTGCTCTCTACCGTTTCATGACCCGGGTTTTTGTATGAGTGCCGGCGCAAATCGACTACATTGTATTTTGCCACTCTATTTGTTCATCCGCGCGGTCACCTTTCGTTGCTACCGTTTTTCCTTTAGCTCGATTCAACACACTTTGCTCCTCACTAATGTTTCTATGATGTACTAAATCTGTCGGAAGAGAAATCGTAACAATCTGAACTTTCACTGTCAGCTGAGATCACCGGCGTGTGACGTATAACAATAACTTTGTTCTGATTGGGCATTCTAATGAGTTCGCGGAAATCTGTGAGCCCCGCGGTGTCGGCTAAAAATAAATGAAACGGACAGGGTTGACTCCCAGGATCAGTATGGGAGATGGAGGCTCCGGGTAATGGGCTCCTGATAATGACACATAAATTTAGTTTAACTCGAAAGTTTGGCGGCTTTTACTTTAATATTTTATTTATATCGTGTTATGGGCAGATTCCGCG
This sequence comes from Desmophyllum pertusum, assembly GCA_029204205.1. NCBI lineage: Eukaryota > Metazoa > Cnidaria > Anthozoa > Scleractinia > Caryophylliidae > Desmophyllum > Desmophyllum pertusum. The sequence continues at coordinate 101,045 of MU825407.1, read as the reverse complement.
ATTCCGGCTCAAAACTGCAAATTGAAGCGATTTGCTGTATTTGACTGTATCCAATTAGAAAGAGGCTAATAACATGGCGGTCTGACGTTAGCACATGGACTGCCTTGAAACTAAAACAAAATCCTTCCAATCGCTTAAATTCGCCGTTTTGAGCCACAAAAACGACAATACACAACATGAAAAGTAATTTTACGTTTATTCAGCAGGTATTTGTTCATAGTTTTCGTGACTATTCACAATTCTACGAACCTTTCAGTATAATCCCATACATTCACTATAAAATTGCAAAATAGCACACTGTCAAACAGTTTGTCTGGGCGCCCTGTGGTCCTTGTGTGAAGAGTTATTGGTCTGTCCGAAGTCTATTTGTTGTAGATCGCCGGTATTCATAAATTTGTGACGAATTTCTATCCACCCCAAGCGAGCTGCTCAGAGTTAATTTTCCCCCAAGTTAAAGTCAGTTTTCAAGTTCCGTTTATTTCCCGTCCGAGGAGGAAAAACCTATTGTCACACAGCTAACTAGACTTCACACATTGATTACTTCGAGGAAAATCACTTACATACCAAGCAACGTTTGTGCAGTGCTTGTTTTCCCAATTGATTCATGGCAACTGCAAGACGTCCTATCGTAGCGTCCCTCCCTTTCTGTTCCAACCACTCGCAGAGGACAGCAAGGACCTTTTCGCGACAGTATGTATAGTCAACACCAATATTGCAAGATGTGCATTTTGAAGATTAAGTTCTATCCAAGTTCGTGCCAGCGGTCTCCAAATCTCCTACTATTGGCAAAAGTTGTAGTGCAGTAGGAACTTTCTTCCACAGCTTGGAGTTTTCAGCTGCATACGTAAAGCACATGAACAAAATCAAGACTCACAAGTCACACATACTGACAATTGGAATAAACTATTTCAAGCAGTAATAACGAGCCGCTTAATTTACTGTAGGCCTAATTCAGTATACGTCGCATTTCATTCACGTCGAATGTGATTCAACCGCGAAAATAAAAAATTATTTGACTCAAATGTGAGCGAAATGCGACGTCTAAATCAATGTCGCATTTCAGTCGTTTTATGCGTACCCAAATTTACCGTACCCAAATTCGTAATTAGCCAATCGAAAGCTCTATCATCTACTGAACTAATATCCTACGTTATTATTCAACAAATTGTAACACTGTCCAAATATGGTCATGATGCACTCAATATCTATCGACGTACTCAACAGATATATAAAAAATAGCCTCCATTTGGCTTCAAAAATATGCTCGGATATTTGTCCGCGGACATTATCTGTTCGAGAAGCGAACAGTTTTCCTCGAGCTTCGCTCTCGGAAAACTGTTCGCTTCTCGGAACAGATAATGTCCGCGGACAAATATCCGAGCATATTTTTGAAGCCAATGGAGGCTATTGTTTATATATGCCGCGCGATTTCGCAGGATAATTGTTAAATATCAAGTCACTAACGTGATATACCCCATATCAGGGCAGCTGGAAATGAACGACAAATTCTGCAGATTAGAGCTGAATTTTCCTGGGACAAATTTTACGAAATTACAGTCAAACTTAAAACAGGAAAATGTCGACAAAGTGAGTAATTCGAGGGAAATTTAAAAAGAAATACTAAACTAGATTTCGCTCCAAAAACGCGGCTGCTGCACTGAATGCGTTGCGTCTCCTACTCACGGTTGTTTGAAAAATCGTCTTCAAAACAATAACATTCGACGATTTTTTTTGTCAAATTCGCCACAGGAGAAAAGGGGAAGAGGACATTTTTTTAAGGTAAGACGGTGGAAATTCTGACCGTAAATAGTTCATTTTCAGTTTATTTTCAAACCATAAACAATCACACATCGAAATCGACTATCGGAACGCCTGACACATTTTTACTCAATGAAAGTCGTCTTCGCGTAAATAATAAACCGAATTTCGGTACGGTAAATACCTAATCGTACCTTTTTGGTACGCTTCGTCGGTATATCAGGCTCGTTTGGTCTCGCCATGGGAATTTTGTCTCGCCAAAATACAAACCATGACTCGACCAAACTCGCCTGATATGCCTGCACCGAAGCGTACCAAAAAGCGAGTACGATTAGGTATAATAAGCGACTGAGATGCGACATGGTTTTAGACGTCGCATTTCAGTCGAATAAGATGTGGCTTTATTAGGATTTGCTCATGTCTTCGGCTCGACCAAACTCATTCCCAGGAGTCTTGAAATCTAAGAGGGCAGCCACAAGTGTTACAGGCAATTCACTCTGCGCAGACGTGTTTCCCAACATGACGACGAAAAAGTAACCAATAATATAATATCAGTCGCTCGACTAATATCACATTTCAATGAATCATGCTCACCTATATTAAGATATTTTTCCTGTGGAGATGAAGGTCTGAGTCTGTGAGGATATGCCTGCTGCAGAGGAAAAAGAGACATTGTGATAACATGACGAGGAAAAGCTGCATATTAATAAAATGAGCTTTCTGACGACAGTTTTGCAGAGCATATCGCTGCCAGCCGGTCGTTTTTTGCTTACCAAAAAAATTCGCTGAACAATGGTTTAAATTTGATTTTACCATTTTTTTATGGTAGACTTGGTATTGAGTCGGAGAAGTAAGGGACTGTGCAATAATTAAAATAAAATAAGTCACTCAAGAGAGGTGGGGGCTTAACATTTTATTTCAAGTACATATTACATTGGCGAATCCATACCTATTTATAAGGTGGGGACCGAAACATTTTCCGGACCAGAAAATAACACACATGCTCTTTTCCTTCTGCTATGGCTCTGTTGTGCATTGCTACGTAGGTGGTGTTTGTTCCAGACGCGGATGCAGGGTACTTGTATAAAGGTGTGTGTATTACTGTGTGGGGAGGGGGGGGGGGGGGGGGTCGTACATAATTTCTGGCTGATTAAGGGTGGGCAATAACTAAATTCACTCCTTTAGAATGGGGGTATTGTGCTACATGAAGCCCATTTTCACCACCACCCCCCCCCCCCCCCCCCCCCCCCCCCCCCCCCCTCCTGATAATTAATGCACAATCCCTAATCTATGTTTTCTTGTCTTCCTTATACCAAACTCTGGGTCAACAAATAGCAACGGTTGTGTTCGAAATGGTTTCTGGTAGTTTATGTCGTCCATGTCAACCTTTAATCCAGCAGAAACCATATATATCAAATCCGACGATCCGCAAACATATTCAGGTACCCCAACGCCAAAAAAATACGTCCTTTTTTCTTTATCTCGATTTAAAAAGAAAATATCGTCAATATTTCTAGTGAACGATTTTTAAGACTTTGAGTAGCATTGCATGGCACGCCACGACGTAGTATATGGTGCTTTACTCTTCAACAAATTGTCACGATACCCATATATGGTCAAGAAGCCCTTTTTATCTGTCATCCGTTCATGACAGATATCCTGCGGTATATGTATTTTGCCATATTTGGAAGTATACTCAAGACGATTTGTGTCCAACATATGGGAAAGCGCTGCTGAGTTTGAGAGGACTTTTAGAAACATTTGGACGCTTTTATTTTGCGATTCGTTGACAATTTTCTGAATAATAAAACAATTACCCTGTTCAATCGTACAGAATATCGTCTGATTTTAGCCAACTCGAAATACGGCCTCGTCGGCGATGCTCCCCGCGAATTCGCAACTGAGATAACTGTAGTATTAGAGCCCTACCTCCCATAAAGACCAGTTAATTTAAAACTATGTCTCTACGGCGGTCGTTGTAGAGAGCTGTTTTTGTTACTTATATGCATTCAATTGCGCAAAGCCTGTTATATAAAAAATACCTGAAGTGATGGCGTTGGAATGATTTCCAGAGTACACAGTGTTTTCTTTTTTCCTTTCAACTGTTTGAAGAACTTTATTGAATGAGTTCCAGTCTTTTTAACACGCACAAGAATGCCTTCTTGAAACGAGTCATGTCCCAAGAAACCTGATAGGAAAAGCAAAACTAAGAAAAGTCAGAAAATGGTATTAAACAAACTCACCAGCCAGATAAAATTATACACACTGGCTCTAAGCAGAACTAAAACTCTCTACCCTTCTACCCAAAAATGCGCCAATCCCGACATTCGCGAGGTTCTGCGAGGTGCGTTTTTCTATAGTTAACTAATATTAATACCTAAGGAAGGTGTTTTTCATATCTCGTTGTCCACGTGGAATAAGCTCATTTGGAAGAGAAAAGAAAACCTGATCGTCTTTGGTGAGCGGTTGCCTTGATATGCCATCACCCTGGTAAGCCACGGTATACGATGAAGCTATGTCCTTCTTTACTTCACTTTTCAGGTGTAGTGGGAAACAGCATAGCACAAGCAGGTATTCTTTGCGATTTTCTGTATGACACAAGCAAGCTAGAAATCCTGCAGATTGTGGTTCGGAAGGATGAGGAATAAGACGCCCTTCACCACCAGAATAAAACATCACCAAAAACCTGAAAGAAAATCCATTCGGTTAATGACAACCTGTATATTTGTGAGATATGTAATTTCGTGGGAAGCTACAGAGAAGAAGGGGTAGGTAGTTAGCTGCGTCCCAGGGGGGAGGGCGGGGGGGGGGGGGGGGAGGGCTGCTCCAGATTTAAAGTGACGGGAGGTGCGAATAGGGACATAAATTTTAAAAAAAAAAAATCCCTAGAGATTGAAGCGGAATCCAAAAAATTCCCCTGAACCAAAATTAAACCAAAAAATCCAATGCTGAATTTTCGAACCTAGAATAGATGCAATGTAATACGAGCCGTAAATATTAAAAACAACCGCTTTAACAACAAACATTGTTTTTCTACCGCGAACCAATTGTTTTGAATACCCAAAAAAATCCCTACTAAAATCAAACTACCCCCCCCCCCAAAAAAAAAAAAAATGCGCGCTCTGATTGGTTGTGTAGTCGTTTTGCACGAGGGTATGCAAACACGGTTATGACGTATCATTTCATTTTATTGGCATTTTATTTTTATAATTTGATAGAAATAGTATAATTTTAAAGGATTGATTGTAAATGTTTCTTTTGAAAATGATCTTATGACTCCAGAAGATAATCTTATGACCCCATACGTCAAGATGACTCCATACGTAAATTTCACTCAAATCACTCGTGTTTTCAACACATTTGCATGTATCGAGTTGTAACGGCTTGTTTTGGAAAATTCATCAATAATAATAAGTGTCTTTTTCCAAAAATGCCCTGATTTGGGGCAAATCACCTCAGTGATTTGTAAGAAATCAGGTCAATAGATAGAGCGTCTGATTAGGGGATTCGAATGTGGGCGCTACACGCATGCGTATTTTGCACAAGGAGCTTTTGTACCACAAGGAAACCCGCGGCTCAAGGGGAATACATTTATTTATTATATAGACACGAGTGTTTTACTGGAAAATAGACCACTCGTAAAATTCATACGAAACTACCTCCGGGACCCGGGTGGCGTATTTTCCATATCCTCACCAGTGAGGATATCGATGACGTCATTTCCCGCTTTTGCATGGCTTTTGTGCAAAGCTGCCAAACTCCGGTTGAAAAATGGCGAGCGAGAAGCGAGCGATAGATTCGTGAAATTCACTGAAGCCGAGATGAAATCGTTCACTGAGGAGTAGGGAAATGTTAACAACGAAGAAGAAAACTTCATATGAATTAAAATTATTCAAGGAGTTCCTTGCAAGTGAAGACGAAAGGAGAGAAATTGGAAAGTCCAGCCACTGAGCTGCAAGAGTTTGCGATAAAGTTTGTGCTTTTGTCTTTTGTCTATATAATAAAAAGAAAATTACACGGTGGCTTGAAGATATGAATTTTATTTCGAAAATAAAATTCATATCTTCGCGCCGCCGTGTAATATCCTCTATATATTGTGCCGTTGAGGTAATATATGAAGGGTTGTTAAAGACAAAGGGCGCTTTCCATTCGAACAAAAATTCCGGTATTTTCGATCAGAAATCTAATGGAACAGTAAAAGTTTCTGTGGAAAAATTCCGAAAATTCAGGAATACCTTTTGAGGTTGTCCTAACGTCCGAAAAATCGGAACAACCGGAAAATTCCGTTATATTCGTCATTTTTACTCGGGATTCCAGTTTCTCCGGCTATAAATCGAGCGTGTCGAATGAAGATGGCGTGTCACTGCAGCAGTTTCTTTTCTTCAGACAATTTAGGGTTTTTAATTGTTGCACCATACTTGTGACAGAAAGTTCAAGCGCAGCCTGGTAGATCGATAGCCGCCTGTGATACTCGCTGGAGAACACGGTTCAAACTACTCAACGTAATATCAAATCTGTTTCCGCGACCCGAGCGGGTTCTTGGTTGGCCATGCTCCACAGGAACGCTAAGACTTGTTTGGACGGTGGAATGCAAGGTCGTCCAGAAATATCCCCGAAAGGTATCCTCCCTGTTGGCATGTCCGCTTGAGCAACAGCTCGCATGTTTCTCTTGTCATGCGGAAGTTGCTCTTGAACTCGTCCGGAAAATATGCGCTGAGGTATATAGGACCATCATATAGTGATTTCAAAATAGTCGCGGACTCGATTTAATTTCCTTCGCAGGTAACTACTGACAGCACTAAAATAAATTATATCATCGTTTCCATCTAGAAACTCGTTGTCTCAAATTCAGAGTGATTGAGCAAGTCCAAAGCAAATAAAAGTGCACGGAGTCGAGCATTTTCATTTTGTTTGCTTTTGTATTTTCGGAATTTGGCCGAATGGAAAGCGCAAAAAATCTCGTAATTCAATTGTCCATATGTTTCTTTAAAATTTCAAGCTGTTCACTAGGCAAGACTGTACAGCTCCGTAATGATCCCGGGACCGCAAATGATCCCCGACGCAAATGATCACCAAATTGGACCCGCAAATGATCCCGAACCTCAAATGATCCCCAGAGTGGACGCAAATGATCCCGCTAAAATCGAGGAATGGCGTGGACGGTGGACCCGACTTTTTTCCATTTGAATATTTAGCGGCGGAAATCGAGCCTAGTTTACGTGTCACCAAGATTAAATTTATCTGTAAATTTCGAGATTTAAAGGCGGTGTTCTGCGCTATGAAACAAGACATGGAAATTGACACCCGTTACAGCTAACTACTTCACGAAATCGGCAAATAACATTTCCGGTGAATTGAACACCCGCCCGCTTTGATGAAGTGTGAAAACTGTGAATTTTTTTCAGGCTCCTAAACTCACTCTCAAAAATGCCAAGTAAGCACGAGAAGGCTCAATTTAGCCATTTTCACACTGCAAGCACATGGGAGAAGCAGCTACCTCGCATGACATTGATAACTGAGGTGACACGCCTTGCCGGTTCAGATGACCTTGATTTCGAGATCGGATGTCAATCACCGTGCGACAGCAACCGCGCTTGTCTTCACAGAACCCCTCAGTTTTAAGCGGCCCGTTATCAAAGTACCGGAACTGTTGTCAATATGTAAATGAAACCCTATAAGCGGTCACCTTATGGCCGTCCCGACTGATGAGAATTCTCAGTGTTTTTCCTCTTGTTTTTTTTTTAGGAGCCTGTTTTCACACTTCATCATGCAGTCATGCCGCCAAAACAGCATAAAATAGAATTCACCGGAAATGTTATTTGCCGATTTCGTGAAGTAGTTTGTTGTAACGGGTGTCAATTTCCATGTCTAGCTTGTTTTCATGGCACAGAATACCGTCTTTAATCTCGAAATTTATATATAAACTAGTAATACGTGACTCGCAGGTCCTCGCGAAGCTCGGGGAAGTGCCTTTTGGTGTGTGTGGAGGGGGGGGGGGGGGGGAGGATGGTAAAGGGTGATATATAAGAATTTGGCTGGGGTGGATTACTTGAAGTTGGACTTAATTTGAATTGTATATATTAAATTGTCCTGAATAGGGAGGAAGATATATTTTTTTTAGAGACAATTTTATTTTATAAATAAGAATTTTGCAAGAGTGGATTACTTGGCTTGAATAGGGGCGAAGATAGTGTTTGACAAATTTGAAGAGATTGTTTGGAGGGGGGATACTATTGGATAGATGTTTGTGGATTGGGGAGATGGAGGGTGGTTGTTATAATGAATCAAAATCTCTGTCTAACTATGTATCATGTAGGCCGAGATGGAGAAGAGGACTGATTTTTCTTTTTGGCCAGTCTGTGATTGTGGAGCAGTGGGGAATGTAGGGGAGGGGCCTGGACATCATCACCCCCTTATAGTGAAGTGCAAAACATTAGCTCCCCCCCCCCCCCCCCCCCTTATATGAGGTATGAGGAACTGAAAGTCTTACCTTAACCCTCCCTATCAATTAGAGCACAGGTGGTCCAAGCTCTATATATGAGTGATTAATTATAAATGACCTGACCTTTGTTTCAGCTGAGCGGTAATTTGAGCGTCACGTAACCGTTTCGTAACAGCGAAATTATAAGGGTTTGTATGGGAGAAATCGTTTTCCTTTTGAATTTAAAAAATATGAACGATTTTTAAATAAAAATCACTCACCTGAACTCCTTTGCTTGTCTGTCTGTGTCCTGTTGGGTTTTTAGGTCCATTGGAAGCGATTTTAGGGTTTTCTTTTCACTCTTTCTCCCTATATATATCCTTAGGGAGAAAGAGTGAAAAAAAACCCTAAAATCGCTTCCAATGGACCTAAAAACCAAACAGGACACAGACAGACAAGCAAAGGAGTTCAGGTGAGTGATTTTTATTCAAAAATCGTTCATATTTTTTAAATTCAAAAGGAAAACGATTTCTCCCATACAAACCCTTATAATTTCGCTGTTACGCAACGGTTACTTGACGCTCAAATTACCGCTCAGCTGAAACAAAGGTCAGGTCATTTATAATTTATCACTCATGTATAGAGCTTGGGCCACCTGTGATTAGAGCAAGGAAATGCCCATACTTCCCTTAACCACCCCCCTCCCCCCACCTTTGTGCACTTCTGAATCCGAAAACTGGAATGAATATTGTGTGGTCCAGAAAATATCCATACCCCCTCGCGGTAGTTTTTTTGGTTTGAACCAACCCCTGGAAATTCCAGTTTAGCTTCATAGTTTCCTTTGGCAGTTTCGGCTTTTGAGATCCCCCTCCCCCTCGAAATTTCCAATGACCTTTCACAGGGTAGGTATGGTTATTTTCTGGAACTGCCACATTTATTTTGAGCATAGGTAAAATGAACACATGGACCAAATAGTGCTTAAAAAGCTCCATATTAATAAAGAAACCTATAATAATAATATATTGTTCAGTAATATATTCATTGTCAATACTGTATATTATAGAAATTGGCCATAACAGTTAACAACTTTGTATGTTCATTGGGGTACCGGTATATTATTCCAAAACATAAAATGTAGATCAGTTACATGGAAGCTGTTTCATCCTCATAAAGACACTAGCAGCTTATTGAGCAACTACAAGCAAACTCAGACTGGATATAAAACAAGGAACGTGTTTCTTCAGTCATGGAAAATTATCACTTCTTCAATCAATTACTGCCATGACTGTGCCAAAATTCAGTCAATATTCCATGTACAAGTAGGTCAATATTTCTTTTAATTTTTTTCTCAACAGGGAACTGAGGCTCAGTTCCCTGTTGAGAAAAAAATTAAAAGAAATATTGACCTACTTGTACATGGAATATTGACTGAATTTTGGCAACAGTCATATACTGTTCAAAAGATAAAGAACACAACATAAGATGGAAATTGCTAGAATATAGCTGGATAGGTGATTTAACATTGATTTCCTTTCAAAACATAAGAGCAAAATAACATGTAATAAATCATGGTGCTAAAAAATGCTGAAATTGCAGTCAGGAATAGATATTAAAATCTAAAATGTATTTGACACTGACTATTGTATAGAACGTTAAGTACAACGTTCTTAAAAAACTAACTTCATCGACCTCGTCGGTTTAAAATGTCATCAAGCCGTAACGGCGATGGTGTACAGGTATGTGGACGATAGCCATACATGTCTACGGAAGGAGCATGTACAAGAACTCCACGATCACCTGAATTCCATCAACCCACACATACTAGTTCACCAAAGAAGTTGAAGAAAACAACAGCCTTTCCTTCTTGGACACTGTGACTACCCGAGTGAATGAACGCATACAAGTTAACGTGTACAGGAAACCGACACATACGGACAAATACCTCGATTTCAACTCCCATCACCCTTCGCAGCATAAAAGATCAGTCGTGAATACTCTCCTTGACAGAGCCGAAAAGTTACCATCCACAAACACGGTAATGTAGAGAGAGGAGACGCGTAATCAAAGTCTTGAAGGACAGCAACTATCCGGCAGAGTTTATCAAGAGCTGCGAGTCTAATCGCAAAGCTCCTCGCCCCATTCCAAGCAGTGACAACTCATCTAGTGAAGGAAACAACACCAACAATTTTGTAGCACTTCCGTATGTCAGAGGCGTTTCAGAGAGGATCGCCAGAATTTTGCGCATCAACAACGTTAAAGTTGGCTTCAAACCACTCAACACCTTGCGCACACGCTTCCCAAAACCCAAGGACAAGCCTGTCCACCGAACAGACCAGTGCGTGGTATACAAGTCAACTGCCTCGACTGCGACTTTGTTTATTATGGACAAACTGACAGAGCCTTAACCACAAGAATCAAAGAACACAAAAGAGCAGTCCGTGTTGCTGACAGTAATTCGAAGATAGCGCAACACGCGAATCAGTTTGTCCATAATATGGACTTCGATCATGCCACCATTGTCGACAGAGCGAGGGACTACCACAAGAGGCTTTTCCTTGAGCTTGGCACTCTGAGCGAGACCCCAATGCAGGCAATGAACGTAATTGACATACCAGCAATATACAAGTCATTCGCGTGAATCGATCTCGCGCAACGATCGAATTGTTACGTTTGCTAGCGTAGCACGCGTAAATAGTGAACCGTTAGAAAAAAAAAGCCGTTACGGCTTGATGACATTTTAAACCGATGAAGGCCGAAGATTTTTGGTCGAAACGTCTTAAGGTTACTGTAAACCTTCGAGGGTGCCTTCCGGAAAATCTGTCCTATGCGCGTTGTTTTAGAAGAAACCCTAGAAAACTATATATCACTGTAAAGGTAACAGAATGAAGAATCCGATAAAAGCACTACTTTTGTCCGTTTTTGATCTGTTAGGCGCGCGCCAAGCCTTCGAACGCAAAACTGACAGTGTCTGCTGAACTGAGTTACAGGCCTTCGCGTTAAAGCGGACATAAAAAACAATCTGGACTATATCGTTCAGGAGATAATGGGCTAACAAAGTGTGTGAGGCTTTTCCAATACTCTCATTGGTTCCCGAAAAAATCTATTTTAAAGTTAGACAATGGATATATTTTCGATGCGTGTCACGCGCTGGGATGCCACGCGAAAAATATGTCGAATTTCGTGAAAGCCTCACACACTTTGGTTCATTTATGTCTAACAAACATTTTGGCCAAATTTCAATAAAATCCAACAACTCTACATACCCTGTAATTCATTGAAGAGAGTGAACTCACACAAAAACAAATCCGGAGTATTCGGGCTGAAAAGATTTTCGTAGTTTTCACACTTAATCAAAAGCGGGTGTGAATGCGGTCATGCCGCCGACCAATAGAACACAAACATAGGAATCCCCCAGAGAGCCTTGTGACAAGGCAGTTTATTGAAATTCGCGGGGAACGACATTTCCATGCTTAGCGACAGGAGAATATTGGGGAAAGCGAAGTCTGGAGCACAAAATTCATCGGCGAAACCGAATCAGTGGAAAAGAAAACAACCGCAGCGGAATGCCACTGGAAGAACAAAGGAAAAAAAAGGCTGGCGAAAGTGGCGACGGAACTGGAATTCATCCAAAGCAAGCGTTGTTCATTGCGGCTATAAATGCACGCGGGTATTAAAGCTTTCCTTGATAACAGCCCTTTCCTCTCTTTTCTCCATAAACGGCATACGGAAGCGTAGATTTTGGTGTCATAAATTACAAGACACAAGTATAAACACAAGAATCAAAGCGACGTGAAATACGTATACTTGGCGGGGAGTGATGCGAAAAAACGTCACGGGGAGCTCTGGGTTGACACATTCTAATTGCCTTATAACACTTAAGCGGATTTTTTACTTTTATTTGAAAACACGTTTTGTCGATAACTCGCGCGTATTTCAAGTTTTTAAATTATTCTTTTTGGAAAATGAAGATAAAATAGTAGTCTTTAATTCGGCTTGAAAACAAATTTTTTCAAAAAATTGTCCCTTGAAGGTTTACAGTAACCTTAAGTTAGTTTTTTAAGAACGTTGTACTTAACGTTCTATACAATAGTCAGTGTCAAACACATTTTAGATTTTAATCATGGTGCTAGTTTGCAAGGATTATAAAGACAACTTTGATGCCAAACAGTCCTGAGGAGAATGACACAAATATTTTCTCTACACATCTCCAGATTATTTATTATACTGTAATATGTATAGTCATGCAAATAAAGCTATTATTTACAATTATACAGCCATCTCCTATGGCCGACAGAAAATAAATTTGGAGCTCAGTAAATAAGCTCCTACAATCGCTTTGTTTCATTGCTGGTTATCTGTGACATCCACAATGCAAGGTGTTGTTTGTATGTTATTTCCTTCAAAATTCAACCATCTTTAAACTCAAGTAGCGAAAAAACCGTAAGAGGTGCGATGAGGTGCGACCCCATACCTCATGAATTGAACTTTAAAATCAAGGGAATTCTGGCTTCGATCCTTCAAACCTCGATACATAAATCGTATCACCCGACTATAAAATTACAGAAAATTACGACGCCATTTGGGAGCCAGCAGTTTAGACAGTTTACATGTAAGCCAAAATCATTGTTAGTTATGTCACCAAAATATCGAAACAAACACCCAGACTGTATCTTTAATCACTTACTTTCTTCTGATGCCCTGTGCTTTTTCAATGCTGCTATGAAATGAGAACAAATAGGCGAAAAACAACACGATATCATTCGCCTTCGAATCGCGAAACGTGCACAATCGCCTCCCATACTGCAGTTCGGCGACAGCCTGATTCTCTGCAAGGTTCCAAGAATCGCTGCAAGGTTTCTGAGAATCGCCGGACGAACGCCGTGTTTTTGCTATGCCACCGGATTTTGGTTTCGATTGGAGTTCGCTCGTCTCCCGACACATCTGTAATAAATTGCAGCGCTCTTGTACTGTTTTCCCCACTTTCCGTCCGAATGATCTGAAACCACCTCGCTATTAAATTTGCAGGTAAAATCTTCTTCGCAATATCGGATCAGCGAATTATTTTCAGACACAAGTCTTCAAGGCTACAATGAAAACTAAGCCATATGTTGATCGATCGTACTTTGACAAATGTCTGAGTCGTCTTTCCTTTCCTGTTGTTGATAACGGATTTAATAAAGCCGGGTTTTTTCACAAATGACCCGTACTATTTTTATATAAGCTTAACTTAAATTCGTTCGATAAACAAACTTGGAGTAAAAAATTGTTATTCTTCAGCAGCCGTTCCTGTTTCTACATTTACGTGTACAAAGATTACGTCGAAGTCAATGTTATTAAGCAAAGAAGAGGGGATTAAAAAAAGAACAGCCTGGATTCGAATCGAAAAAATAAAAAGAAGGACCATTTACGATTTGAACTCTCGCCCTCAATCCGAAGATCAGATTTAAAAGTTAGCACCTTAAGCCATTAGGCCACGAGCGCGCCGTGTGACGTCATGCCATCCCCCATCTCCACAAACATTTATGAACGTAAAGGCCACACGAGAATTGCTCTCGCTTGAGCTCTTGGAGGACAGAATTATAAACCCCGCTACGCGAGGTCTTCGGCCTCGCTTCGCGAAGAATGAATCTTGGTGACGCGAAAACAATATAACATACGGTGTTAACTCTTGTGTAAGTCTGCAATAATTCTAGATTAGGATGAATTTTTACCGCGAAAACCAAAAAACACATTTCGAATTAACTATTTTTACAGATATCTCGCGCTCACTTAAATGATTTTGAATTTTATTTTTTTACTAAAATTAATCTGCATCAATGCATGAAAAAAAAATCGATCACTTCCGTCATCAGTAACCAGGAACTCGACAAAAATGTCTAGCGTGCACGGTTTCAGTTCTTGGGGAAAATATTCAAAAGGGAAAAAAATCGGGTCCACCGTCCACGCCATTCCTCAATTTTTAGTGGGATCATTTGCGGCCCACTCTTAGTCCAGTCAACCTATGATAAAAAAGGGGTCAACCTACCACTAATTGCAAAAGAAGGTATCTCAACGGTTTTAGGTCCAGTAAGACTTCATATATAACATATAAAAAGTCCCCCAAAAGCGCAGTAGGGGAACACGTTCAAAATTAGGGTTTTTCATGTCGAGTTGGCGAACAAAATTTTACGGCATGAAAACGAGGCTCCACTAAGTACTTCTTAATCTTGGCTGTATTTCGGCTTTGTTTATTAGAAAAAAAATGACTGTTTACAAGTAATTGATAGAAAATGTTTAAATAGTAATAAAACAATTCAAATCCATCACTGACTACTAGCATGCATTTGATTTACTGAGCCGAAAATGTTTGTGTTTACATGTATTAAATGATATTTGAAGGTATCTAGAAAATTCATAGTTATTTCGTTTTCTTTGTTTTCGTATTCTTATATGTAATTTAAACATACGAATTTTAGCACTCGTCTGTTAGAATACAAACTCAAAGTGTAGAACTGTAGAGGAACTTGTAAAGAATTATAAATATATCTACAAAACAAAAAAGGCGCGAAACAATGCAAGCAGGTTTGTAAAGTTTGCAAGCGCTTGTCGTGACAATGTAGATTTCTCAGTCTGCGTTTTTCACGCCGTTCACACGAAAGAGAAGTGGTTGTATCTACATGTTATTATTCGTGGAGTAAATTGCATCAGATTCTTAGCTTTGGAGCGCTTATTTGCAGGTAAGCATTGATTATTCTGTTTGTCTATAACATAATCCTTATTTTAAGCGACTTGATTTACGTGTCAATACTAAATACGGGTTTTTTCCCGGCAAGTGCATTACGAAATTATGAAGCACTCTGCACATGCTACTAACGTAGCTAATATTTTGTTTATAAACTGGATAAAAAATTCTTGTAGAATCAAAATGTAATTGTGTACACTTCTTAATTGCCTTTTGTATATATAACAGAAATGTATCCAAGCATCTAATCGACTTTCGAGTGACTTTCATGCTCTGAGAATTGTATTATTTGTTATGGTGTTTCCCGTTGAAGTTCACAATTTCTAGTTATCATATTTCAAAATGAAAATATTAAAAATATATACTGTTCAAATGAACCTACATACAGTCGTGGACAGAATATTATGTTGATATGTTTATTTCACGAGACAGTGCATGGGTGAATCCGGGGGTGTCTATATAAGGGCGCAGCTACAGACATTCTTGGCCTGTAAGCCCGCTTTAATGTTATAAGATGCGGAAATGTTATAGGCTAGTGCCGTACACTCCCCTAGGGTTCAAGATTATCATACCTTCACTGAAATATTTCTATAGCTGTGACACCTCCCGCCCATTGAAACTATGTGTCTCACGTTTTGATGCCCCTCTCTACCTACATGAATTTCAATACACTATGATTAAATTATATTATTTGGTACCTATTTTCTATACAGCTCAAGCCAATGCAACCCTCCAAATGGATGATTTTTGTGTCATATGCAATGAAAAGATTTCCGACCGATTCGCCGGATGTAGTAACCCTTCGAGAAAAAGGTAGTGAGGGAATAAATCAGGCTAGCGCAGAACGCAATGATCAAATTGTAACTGTTCCGGGGCAAAAGGTTCATAAAGATTGCCGCCGGTCGTACTGCCACCCGCGGAACTATGTCACAAAGAAGTATGGCAGGCCAATCGTCGTCTTTGACGGGTATGACAACAGCACAGTGTCAACGAAGCAGATGACACAGCAAAGGAGATCATCGGGCAAGGTTGGGACTACCGTGACGTTCGAGGAAGACATGAAGGTCACCACGAAGAAGGACGTGTTCCTGGCAGGTACCATACCAAGAACAAGCAACGTTTTCTTACCATGTTGAGCAGAAGTCTTAGCCACCGCCAGTGTGAGACGCGCCATGCAGACGGCGATGCCGACCTTCTTATTGTGAAAGCAGCTATAGATTCCGCGAGATCCAGAACAACCATACTTGTTGGAGACTACACAGACCTGCTCTCCCTACTTTGTTTTCCACGTTGATCCTGATGGTCATGACCTCTTCTTCGTCCTAAAGCCAAAGAGCATTCTCCTTGCGGCGGCGCGTATGGAATTATAAAGAAGGTACAAGCAGAGCTAGGGACTGAGGTATGCGATAACATCCTCTTTCTTCACGCGGTTGTTCTTGGATGCGACACGACATCTCGCGTTCATGGCCATCGGAAAAGGGTGGCATCGCTCAAGAAGTTTATCACGTCTCTCATTTCCGGCAGCAAGCGAAGGTATTTCAAGGCATTGCAACAACAGAAGAAATCGCGGCTTCGGGGAAATGCCCTTGCACTACTGTACAACGGAAAGGCAGGGCAATGTCTCGACAATCTCCGGTATCAACGTTACCAGGAAAAAGCTCGCCACAAAGACCACCAGAATCAATGCCGAAGACTGGGGGTGGAAGACGAAAGACGGCCAGCTGATTCCTGTGATGACGGATTTACCAGCAGCACCAGACAACCTTCTACGCATAGTGAGATGCAACTGTTCATCGGGATGCAACACGCTGGCGATGTTCCTGCCGCAAGCACAACTTGGAATGTTCTCCTGCATGTGGCCAGTGCAAAGGCTCTAGCTGCACAAACTCCTCTGTCCTGGCTCAAGAAGACTGTGGCAGTGACGACGAATAGTAATTTAGCGTCACATGGTTTTTTATGTATCAGGATCGGAAGAACGATTAGCCTGTAAAATATTCGTTTTACTACTCAAGTCTAATAATTGATATCAAAATCATAGTCTAATAAAATGACTTGAAGTACCAGCAACTACTTTCATTCTATTCATAGTTATTAGAATAACTTTCCCTCTAGTATGTTACATTCAAATTGACTAACTTTATGGGCTTATATGCGGACCTTTTTTCAAGCTTACACATGACAAATGACTAAATGGTTTTATATTACAGCTCTTATTACAAATCGCCCCAAAAATTGGTAAAAAGTATGCTTTTAACGAGCGAATCAATCTACTTCCGTTTCAGCCTCGTTTCCATGTCGCAGCAGAGCGCGAGTATCAATTATGTTATTTTGAAGGCTTTCCCGTGCTGCGATTTAGGGGACTTTTAGTATGTTGTTCAAAGCAGTTGCATGAGCTATATTTCGAAGAGAAACCTTATTTTGCAATTAGTGATGGGTCAAACCATAGGTTGACTGGACTATCTGGCGGTGCGTCAGGCATAAATGACCAGTTTACTAATCTTTGACCCTTAATTCCAAAGCTGTGATCAGAATGTCATTTCTCCTTTCAATATCAGTACATTGTCAAGCAGGTAGGTGATGAGAATAAAGAAAATCATCAGCTAGCTCGGAGATATTGTCTTGACATGCCACCAAATTCTGGGAATAACATTAAAATAAATGTGCAACACAAGTACGCTTTGCGGACCTATTTTCTTTCCTTATCGAGGCTGCACGAGTCACACTGAGTAATGACTGAATTCTTCCTCCACGGCATTAATATTTACGAGTAACGATCAGTAAGCTCAGTAAAATGAAAACTTGTTAATTTTACGTAATATTCGCGTGCGTTTTGCCAGGGAGTCAACCGTGATTTATGTTATAATTAATTATCTCTTTTAAATGTGACACTGGATCAAACGGTTTGACACACTTCTAAACAATTCAAACCCTTAAAGGGAGTGTTTCACGGTTCGGCGCATGTGCCCGCGCATGTGCCGGCTTATGAACTTTATCCGTCTAAAAACTACACTCAAATGTACTTCAGTAATCACATATAACTATAATTAGTAAAAAAAGACGAATTACCAAACTTCACAAAAACTTTCAACGGATTACACCGAGAATGTCGACAGTTGTATAACATAATAAATTACCAGAATAAATCATTCGGGCCAACACTTTATTCTGGTAATTTATCCTGATATTCAATGTCGACATTCTCGATGTAATCCATTTAATTTTTTGGGAATTTTGGTCATTCGTCGTTTTGCTTGGACTAATTATAGTATGTGATTACTGAAGTATCGAGAAGTACATGCGGGTGGGTTTTTTAGACGGATAACTGTTGATAAGCCTGATCATGCGCCGAACCGCGAAACACTCCCTTTAAACTACACTAGTAAATTGTAATTGCAACTTGGCCGAAGCGTTAACTAATACTGGCCGTCTATTATTGTAATATTAGTTTGAATTCTGATTCATAAATACACAACCAGGAACGAGGTTGGGTGGGGATGGCAATGGAGGTCAAATGCACCGTATATGCCCAGCCTCCCCCCCCCCCCCCCCCCTTCCCTTCCCCTCGGGCTTAACATTGATAGGTGAAATAGACTGCAAAACAGTCGTATTTTTCGCGTTACAATTCATACGCGCGCGGTCTTCGAATGAAAGGTCTGGAGCGAGTGTGAAAACGGAGAGTAGGACTGGGGAGAGACGCTGAAAAATACGACTGTCGGCTTTCCATACAACGAATTCGTTCGAATTTCCCGTTGCTACAGGAACGGGAAATTCCCATTGGTTGAATTTTGACGCTACCTGTCAACAAAATGTTCATCGCACCTCATCAGAGATATTCGAAGCCGTGTCAATTTCACGTAAAACGAGCTCTTCGTGGAATTTGCATAATTTACGACAACTGAAGTTTCGGCGGGTCTAAAATGGGTCTGTTCCGTTGTGGAACGCGTTCTGTTCCGGGAAGATCTGGCAGAAAATTTTCCTTGTCCTAGGAGCCTAATGTCAGAGAACGACGAGCTTAAGCTTCCTTTCATGGCTGCTGTTCGGGAAATAATAATGATGGCGCTACAATAGCTCTGTTGGTACACGCGCGCACTTTTATGGAGATGTCGGAAATTTACCGGGGATATTTACTCCTTCGTTTAAATCTCAAACCGTCCTCCTCTCAAGTTGCGGCGTCGTGATCAGTAGCGATGGTAAAAGTTTGATTGCTCTTATTTAATTTCTCTTTTAAAATTGCGAACACAGAGCAGAGGGCACACGGCGAGCAAACTCTCAACGAAAAGATAGTTCCCTCTTCAAATTGAAGCGACAGATCGACTTTGATAACCTCGGTCAAAGGCTGCAACGTTTTCCAATTATTTGGGGCTCGGCAAGTATGTTTTCTGTGGATATCCATTTAGTTTTAAAATGTCCAAATATTAATTGCGATACAAATCTGCCATTGTCTGGCGCGCTCGCTACGTGTACTCTTATTATTTTTCCCTCTTCGCGAGGCGGGTTTCTTCAGTGTTGTTTGATTCATCCGACCGATTTCTCTTCAAACAGAACACTTCCTACATTTTACAGGCAATATAGAACCAAATTAATCCTCAAGACTCTCGTTGACATCAACACTGAAGAGCGAACTTGGACAAACAAAAATGTGGTTGGAGCTGTCAAGTATTTTTAACACCTCAGCGATATTATTTGAACCCCCGGTCAGAACGAATTCGTTGTATGGAATGCCGACAGTCGTTATTTTTCTCGCCTCACCCGCCCTGCGGGCGCGCGAGGCTTGCGCGCTTTGCGCGCGAGGATCAAACTTACGGCGCTTCGCGCCTTATTGAGCGGAAAAATAACGACTGTTTTGCAGTCTATAGGTGAAAAAATACCAGAGTCAAACCTGAGAACTTTAAAATAATACTAATCAATATTTATGTCAAAGTCGTTGTGTTTTGGTATGTCAGATTTGTATTATTGAGTTTCGGCTGACTGCTTCCCAATGAATACAGTATCGGGGGTAAAATTACAGTGAAACAAATCCAAGGGAAGCGACTTTTAGTTCGTGTTATTGGGTTTTTTGAGAAATCGAGGGTTCGAGAAATCGGGATTGCACTGTCTATTTATATATTAATGCGTCTTTTCAAAACGTAAGAGTTGCGTGACATAAGACTGCTGATCAGTTACCACAGAAAGAGTCAAATACCTCCTACCCAGATAACATGGCAATGACCATCCCCATTTTTCACAGGGAAGAGCCAACAACTGCATTCGATGAATGTCATTAACATTAATTACATTACTGAGCTGGCTCATGGTAGCCTTTGATTATACTATATGTATAACCTTGAAGTTTTAATACATTGGCGAATTTCTGCCGGCGATACATGAAGTCGTTGCAATCAACCGCAGAACATCCCAGTGATTCTCGGGTGATTCCATATATTGTAGCTGGTCTTTGATTATGCTCAGTTATCAACGGAAAGATGGCAACAAATATCGTTGCTTTTAACACCTTTCATATGGAATTCCTTGGCGCGAACAGACATTCGATATATCAGGCTTTTACCGTCCCTGTCGGCAACACTGCCAAATCTTCTTTACCAACTAAAAGAGCTTTCCAGCCGGTTTCAAGATTATTTGGGGAACTGGCGACGATGTGAATCAGATAAAGTTATGTACAAAGCATCCGCTTCGGCCGTCATTTAAAATAGTGCAGAGTGCACGAAGTGTAATCTGCAGTATTGGTATGAGTTGGGAGATCAGATTCACTAAGTATCTATGGCGTTAACTAATCAATAACCAATCGATATTTATAATTAGTTTAAAATAAAACTTGCGGGGAAGGGGGATGGGAAAGGCAGACGCAGAACGTGTAACACCAACTGGATATTTATTGAATTCATTCAATATATATTTTGCAATATTTTTCAATATATATTTTGGCTCAGACGAACCAATGCTCTCCTTGTAGTAGCTTTATCTAGAACAAGGTGCCTACATTTAACTCATGCGGTGAAGATCTGTAGTGCGTTACTAGTTAGTCGTTTTTTTTTTTGCACGGACTGTATACAATTTACCTTACAAAAAATGTGAAACTATTTTGTATTCGACTAGCTATTCGCGAATTTACACCTCCGATCACAAAAGTTAAGCCCTGTTCTCCGGGCTTCTTCTTTCTAATTTCTTTCCTGCTGTAAATACGGTTTATTATTTGTACAGGTCAAAAGAAAACAAAATGTTTATATCGGTGATACTACGCGTAGCGGAGTATTTTTGACGAAATGCGAGGTGTTTGGATAGCCGATGAAAAACTGTCTCGAGTGTTTGATATATCTTCTCAAACGAAACAAAAACTAAGGAGTTGGAGAAATAAATCGTAAAAATAAGACATCCAAATCACCATAATACTAGTCTCGATTTCCGCCGCTCTCTCGAGTTCGGTCTTCGTTCCTCCCCGTGCGTTCTGGCACCACAATGATGATTTAGATAAAATCCCAGATATGTCAGTTGAATAGTACAAAGACATCTTGCACATTTATTGAAATTAACCATTCCTGTTGCATCATGCTCTTGATCAAACAACTCTTTGCATCTATTCGGGCAGGCACGTTTCTCATTGGTGGAAATTAACAATTACCTTGCTCACGCGTACCGTGGGCTCAAAAAGAAAACGTATGTATCACGTGACAAGTTGTTTACTTAAATTTTCTACCATCCGCCATTTTGGAAATCCGAGGTTTGGATCTTCACTACGTGGTAAGCCATTCTTCAGAGATTGTCAAATAATATTGCAGTGTTCACGTTTTATGTTGAACACTGTTTATCGGTATCGGCACTCACTTGCTTACAAAACATTCCGCACACACTTTCTTGCTTACACGCACTACGCGTTAGTGAAGGGTCCACATTTAAATTGAAGCTTCGACTGAGCGCTTGATTCGGTCGGGCCATTAACTAACTGAAGTGAAAAAGCTATAAAGCACTTGAATAACACTTGAATAGCACTTGATTGTGAAAAGTCTGTTAGCTTACTGAAAGACTGACTCAGAACTGATTGTGAAAAGTTGCTGTTTGCTGTGATTGCAGTGAAGGTTGCTTTATTTAATACTGAAAGACTGACTCGGCAATTATTGAAAGGTAAGACATTCTACTTAATCAAGTTTATTGTCACAAAGTTATCTTGTTATTGATCCTATATATGTGTGTAAAGGAATCATGGTTGCGCTGATGCAATATAGAGCCGCTGTGGGGTTGCACAACATATTTCTTAAAGCTAAAGAATTATCGCATTGTATGAAAGGGCGGTTTGGTGTACCTTGTTGTTGATGTTTTATCTGGAGGCGATATACTTGCCAACGTTACAGCAACAAGCACGTTTATGGCAAATTGATTACTATGTTAGGTTTTGGTTCACTCAAAAGTGGTTGTATCGCTTTTACTTGCCATTGTTGATTAGACTAGCGAACGATTTTGAAACGAATCCCGGACCTGTCTTTTATATGAACTCGTCAAAATACATTGAAGGTATAATAAGTTCTTCTATGTCAGTGTTAACATTGAGATTATCTCAACTGGGATTAAGAGCTGTCGATGTTGGCGGAGGAGGCAGCTGTTTGTTTCAGAAGTGTCTCAAATCAGTTATTTGGTACTGCAGCTTACCATTTACAAGTACAAGCAGTAGGTCTTGAGCATCTGAGAGAGCACCCAGAACAGTTTATTGAAAGCAATGTTGAACATTCTTGTTGCAATATTTAAATAACATGTCTACACAAGGAACATGGTGCGATAATATTATTATACAAGCTGTGGCAAATGCATTGAATTGTACAATTCATATAACAGAAACCGCTGAAAACTTTGCAGTGAATACTGTTATACATCTTGTTAATACACAAGGTAGACCCAGGACAATTTATTTAGGTCACTTAGATGAATTTCATTATGTTTCAACTGTTGTTATTAATGATGAGCAATTAAATGTATTACAAAGTCAACAGAGTAAAACACAAACTCAAGGTGAATCCCCAGTTATATTGTGTTCTAAAGAAACCATGTGTACTTCAGTAAACAATGGTAACCAACATCATGTGACACAAACAGTGAACTCAGCTAACCTAAAATATTGTGATACTCCAAGCAGTGATGCTTCAGAAAAACGAAACGCGTACATGAAGGAATATATGAAAAAGAAGAGGAGAGCTGATAAGGAATTCAGAGAAATGGAGATTAACAATAAGCGACAAAAAAGGAAAGGAGACTGGGAACAGTCAAGAAAATGTCAAAGGCAAGCTTTCCAAAATTATAAACAAGCAAATCCTGAGAAAGTTATTAAACAGAGTGTCATGCAGACAAGAGCAAAAAGACGGAAATCTTACCCAGAGAAAGCTAAAGAACAACAAAGACAAGATTTTCTGAAATTTAAACAAGTAAATCCAGAGAAAGTGAAACAAAGTAATCTACAAGCAAAAAGAAAACAACAATCTTGCAAGCAAAAAGAAAACAACAAGAATCGTATCCAGAGATTATTAACTTCTGTGAAGAGAATAGAAAGAAAATAAATTTAGATCGTCAGGAAAATGACAGGAAACTTGTCATAGCAAAGATCTTACAATGTCTGAACTTGCCGTGAGACTTTTCACAAGAATATTAAACATGGCCCAGAATATATCTACACTTGCTGTGATCAGTTATGGTATGGATCGTCTGTGACAAAATGTAATCCAAATCTTTATAAACTGTCTCCACAGAACATTGTCAACTTATGCTTAACTGGTGTTAAGACTATAGATGATATTGAGTGGATTTGATCAACATGTCATTCTAACGTTAAAGATGGTAAAACAAAATGACATTTCCAGATAAACCAGAAGTATCAAATCTAACCGCTCTTGAAGAAAGGCTTATGTCACCACGTATACCATTATGTATGTATGTATGTATGTATGTATGTATGTATGTATGTATGTATGTATGTATGTATGTTTGTTTGTATGTTTGTCTGGCTGTCTGTCTGTCTGTCTGTATGTCTGTATGTCTGTCTGTCTGTCTGTCTGTCTGTCTGTCTGTCTGTCTGTCTGCATGCATGCATGCAGATTCGGGAACTACCCATAGGTGGTCAATTAAGTATTCATGGCAATGTTATTAATGTACCAGCCAGTGTTAACTCGACTGTTAATGTTCTACCAAGACCAGTAAATGAATCACAGACTATTCCAATAAAATTAAAAAGACGTCTCAGTTACAAGCATCATTATCAATTTCAAAATATCAGACCGTGCAAAGTTTTAGATGCTGCAAAATATTTAGTTCAGACAAGTGAATTATTTCAGAATGAAGGTCTACAGGTTTCTGATAATTGGTTGAATACATTGAATGAAAAAAGTGACGAGTGGTCAGAATTTATTGAGAAGCAAAATGAGATGCCACAGATGTGAACCAGGATGAAGGGAATACATCTCTAAACAATGACACTAATGATGAATGGTGTGAAGAAACATAACGTCCATCAGGAGTTATGGATACTTTGTTACAAGAACCAGACATGACTGAACATGGAGATAATGTAATCAGAATTGTTTTCATTTCCCACAATATTCTGTGGAAAACGAGAGCTGATAATAATGATAGATTACAACCTGTGCATTATAGTACAATCTGCAAATGGGAGCTGCGAAGTCAGGACAGAAGAGTAGCACAGAGTGTACCTAACATTTGTTATAAGCTTAAGAAGTTGAAAATCAAACAAATTCAAGGTAGTACATCACTTTCTCTTCGTAAGAAAGGGTAAAAAGTACACAGCAGGTGATTTGAAATCAGGAGAGTCTTTGGAGAAATTGATACATCTTGACGAAGGCTTCAGAGTATTTCGAAATCTTAGAGGATCGCCTCCATATTTTGAGAAATGTAAAAAAAAAATATTTTCAATGATTCGTCAACTTGGTAAACCCACATGGTTCTGTTCATTTTCAGCAGCAGAGACAAGATGGACTCATCTACTAAATTATCAGGACGACTTGTGGATACAAAATATTATATGGACAATGAAATCCAAGATATGATTTGGCAAAAGAAATCAGATCTAATTAAAAGTTGAATTTCAGCAACGTGGTTCTCCACACATACATTCTTTATTATGGGTAAAAGACGCACCTCAATATGAAAAAGATTCAAATGATGACATTGTAAAATGTGTTGATGCGCATGTTACATGTGAAGCAGATTCAGATGTATTGGGTGACCTGGTCAATTTGCAGAGACACAGACACTCAAAAACTTGCAGAAAGCAAGACCATAAAATTTGCAGATTTAATTTTCCATTACCACCCATGCCAAGAACAATGATTTTAGAACCTCTTGATGAAAGCACTATGAAGGAGAATGAAAAGATTATAATAAAGAACAAATATGGTGAAACTGAAGTGAATTGTTAGACATCTTAAAATATGATGAAACATGGATTTTGAGCAATTTCTTGAGAAGTTGGGATTAACAGAGCAACAATATATCATGGCTATAAGATGTTCACTGAAGCGTGACACACTTTTGCTAAAAAGATCTCCAACTGAAATCAGAATTAATAGTTACAACACTGATCTAGTGAAAGCTTGGCAAGCTAACATGGTTATGCAATATATCTTGGATCCTTATGCTTGTGCTGTTTATATTTTGTCATATATTACTAAAGGACAAAGGGGAATGAGCAAATTACTAAGAAAAGCATCTGAAGAAGCAAAGCTCTGGTAATAAAGATGTTATGAACAAAGTCAGAAATAATGGGAACAAATTTCTTAAATACCTGCTAACCGAGGATTTGAATATTGTACACATGATAGAGACAGACTTAATACTATCAGAGCACGGTTGAGAAAACTCGAAGTTATTTTCATTGATGAGATTAGTATGGTAGGAAGTGGCATGTTTAAATTTTTGAATCTACGCTTGCAGCAGATAATGGGAACACAACAACCATTTGGAGGAGTTAATTTGATAACTGTTGGTGACCTGTTTCAGTTAAAACCAGTATTTGATAAATGGATATTTGAGAATGATTCAAGAGATACATATAGTGCATTAGCCACAAATATCTGGCAGGAACATTTTAAGATGTATGAACGTATGAGACAAAAAGATGATAAAGAATTTGCCGAACTTTTAAATCGACTTAGAGAAGGAAGACACACTCAACATGATATTGAGGTACTAAAAGGAAGGATTTTAAATAAAGTGAAGCCATCAGAAAGTAATTATCCTATGAATATCACTCACATTTTTGGTAACTAACAAAGTAGTAGACAATCATAATGTTAAAATATTTACTGATTCAAAAAATCAAAAAGCTCACATTCATGCTGTTGACATAATAATTGGAGATCTGTCTGATGAACTAAAAGAAAGAATGAAAGAGAAAATCCCAAATGATACAACTAAAATCATGGGATTATATTCTGTTTGTTCTGTTCATGTTGCGGCAAAGTATGATCTGACAACAAATGTTTCGGTTCTTGATGGTACGACTAATGTCGCTGAATGTACTCAGTGATTGAAAAAAATGACTACAGAGTAGCTACTAGAGCAATCCAAAGATTGGTCATTATTATCGTAGATAATATTCACATTTATATAATTTACAAATACAAACCAGCTGGACACCAATCCTAGAAATCACAAGACAATTCAAACTTTACATAAGGAATCAAGTTCAAGTTATTCGCAGACAATTTCCCTTAAGACCAGCTGCAGCAAAAAGCATACATCGTTGTCAAGGTGATACACTTAATGAAGCAGTTGTTGATTTACCATCTTCAAGATAACATATGCACTATGTCGGTCTTAGCAGACTACGGAATATTTCAGATTTGCATATCTTGAATTTAAATGAGGAAAAAATAGCTGTAAGCAAAAAAGTTGCCGATGAAATGACTAGACTAAGGTCAGAAGCATCATTAAAGCCGTGCATCCCTTTTCTTTATGAAATAACAAATAACACAAGCAATTTGAAAATTTTGTTCCAGAATTTAAGATCTTTGCATCTCCATATTGAAGATGTAGCCAGTGATTATAGTGTACCAACAGCTCATGTGAATATATTTGTTGAGTCAGCTTTATGTCACGAGCGTTTCATTCTTGGGGCTTCCGATCCACTTAAAGCCCGCGTTATATCTAAACAGCGGTAGCTTTCGAGATGAGTCCGCTGGCCATAATATTTAGGGATTCGAACACATGCGAGCTTTGCGAGCGTAGTTTTCCGATCTCCTCGAAAGGCCGTCGTGTGTTTATAATCTCCATCTTATGCTGAATTTGACTCAAATATGTTGTGATTTGATGACAAAACCTTCGTAGAATTTCGGTAATTGTACCTATAGGGTTTTCTTTGTTTGTTTGCTTTTGGTTGTGGAAGTAATGAACTATTTATTTGCATTTTTCACCGAGTAACACTTTGCGTTCGAGAAGTGCTTCGGCCAAGTTCACTGTATGATCGCTGAAAATCTATCCAGTTGCCACAGGCCGATTCCATGTTTGAAAGTCTGCTTGTTTTCTGTGGATTGTATTTAACGTCTGAAAAGTTACGTGTCGGACCTTCTTCGACTATTGGATGGCTCAAGTGTGGATTCGTTCGAAGACAGCTTTGGCGATTTGCGGTCCAATGATAACCACTTCAACTGTAGTCCTGGCTCTGCTCGACGAAGTAGATTTTCCAGCAATTCCAGTAACGGAACGTCTGCTATGTGTAGTTGGTTTTCCTCGTAAAGGCCAAGCCTTGTGCACATCAAGCGTTAGTTTAATATTTGGAAAAGGATGGCGACGTTTTCCCTGGCGTTTTGCACAAGATGGTTTGGTGCTATGAAACTCCAGTTGACGGTAACGAAGGTCGCGGATTTCCACCAGTCTAGTGGAAAAGTGTTATAGTTGCCACAGGTGAGTTTGGGCCTTTTTGTATAGTTAAATTGTTTGTTTGTTCGAATATTACGAGACTAAATTAATGGCGGCCCTACGAGTCTTGTAGGGTTCACCCAAAAGTCATTAATTACTTCAGATTTGCAGTGTTACTTTGTGTATACCCATCTTACATTCTAAAGAACTTGGTGTTTTTTTGCAGTTTCTTTTTTAACTTTGTCTGAGCTTCATCTAAGTAAATTTAAATTAGTAAATGGTATCTTTAGGATATCTTTGATCAAGTATTCTCTTCGCTAGTGTTATTAGCTCCATGGCCATTAAATTCCCGCCATTTTGACGAGAAAAACACTGCGCGGCTACAATCATGAAATGCGCGGGAATTTTGTCGTCGCGCACTGTTTTCTGCATGATTGGTTTGAAAGTTGTGTGAAACGCGTAAAGATGCCGCCGAAGCGAAGATATATGCCGTACGTAGTCGAATTGTTTTCTTTTATTTCATGTTTTCTTTCAGAAACTTAAATTTTGCTGGTAGCTAATATTACATGTACATTTTTCTATTATTCTCTGAAGAAATCCATACAATCGCCGGCTTCCTAAAATTAAAAAACCCCAAGGGGTTGTATGGCCAGAAGAGGAGGAGAAGAGGTAGCTTAAATTCACCTTTTTCTGTTTTGACTTGCAAGACATTGTCCTATCATTTGGAAAGAATGCTTCAGTATTTCAGTTCTCTTTTTTGTTGAAAATTTGCATCTTAGAAGCCCTGAAGAAGAGCAGGCCCAGCTCGAAGAAGAGATGAGAAGGAGGGAGGAGCTGGAAGAAAGGCTGGAGAGAGAGAGAATTAAAAAAATGTCAAAAAAGAAGAAAATTAATTTGTAATTAAAATTGAACAATTATTCGACCTTACTGCTGTCTCTAATGTTAAATTTAGTGTTCTTTTTTCTCTGACTATGCAAGTATGCACGTATTTTGTGTTATTACATATCCACATACACATTTCAGCATTAATACAAGTCTTTCATTATGTGCTCAAGGTTGTTTTATTTTATTATATTTAACTCGGCAAAAGAAAAACTGCTGTTAAAAGAAGCACCATTTCCACCGTCTATTTTACATGACTTCTCTACTCACAGGATATGAACAGATGGCTGGCTTTATAATAAATGTATTTACTCTTTTACAAATTTTTTTTCCAGTTGTTGTTTAACAAATAAAAAACCCTCAACTGTGCTTTGTTCTGTTATAATGCACACAGGAGGCGGTGCGAGCACAAAATAAGTAGGGGGAAACACGAGCGGATAGGTGAGTGTTTCCCTACTGCTTGAGTGCTCTTGCTGCTTCCTGAGTGCTTTATAACAGAACAAAGCACAGTTTTTTGTTTTATGATAAAAAAAAAAACCCTATTATTTTGCTCACAAAATTAATGTGCCTTTATTTTCAAAACAAACTCACGGATGGCGTGAGCGTTCGTGAGCTCCATGCTTTGTACTCTCATAAAGCATGCGCCAGCACGCTGTTTAAACCAATCAGAGTGCGTGTTATATTGGCACTTTATTATAATTTCCATTATTACATGTATATGAGGCAGTAGGTTCCCCAACTTTCTTGCTTGAAACAAAAATAATGTCAGAATTTTCTGCAATAAAACAAAACACAGATGTCGAAACCTGCATGTTGCCATTTCCATACTGCAAGCACATACGTGTACATGTAGTAAATCAAAATTTTAGAAACAGATTCCATGTAGCCCACTCTCGTCCCTAGAGTCCGCGATCCTTTTGGTCAGCACCAAGAAATCACGACCTCTGGCTGGTACCAATTTTCTGAGAATGCATGTACACTGTAGCTGTAATTTCCATTTTTCTTATATCATATGTGTTAATTAACAGTTGAACCAAATTTCACAAATCTGTATCCCTTGCTGGCTTTAATTACATGTATCATATTTTATCATTCGTGAGATACATGTACAAACTGTTTAAATTTGACCAAAAATTTGTGATTGGAAAGATGAGTTCATGTAAGAACCAAAGAAACTGTACATGTACATGTAGCAATGTTAAAAATATATTTATTCCATTCCATATTTTGACAAAAAAGGAGCATTGTATATTTTTAATACAGATATTTTTCTAGAATTCAAGGTTCATGTACGTTATAACTTTTGGCACGAGGTGGGTTTTTAAAATTATTTACAACTACATGTATTTACAATCACTGGCATACTGTACATGTGTATGAATTATTTCATCTCAACTTGCATGACTTTATGGCCCTATATACAGACGATAATTTCAGGGCTGTAAACAGAACTATATACAATAAACATCACTCTGATGTATGTACTATGTTACCAGTACAATTGAAACAACCCCAATTAGCTACATTACATGTATACAATAACTGCAAGTGGAAATTGAAACTTTCATTATTTGAAGAAATTTCCTCAGCTTTATACAATAACTGGCATGTAGTCATTTTCTCAACTTGCATTGCTTCATGACGTAAAACTATATGTATACTAACTATACACAAATACATTGTGGCATGTACAGTACATGTAATCACTATTCAAGTTTTGCTACATATTTTATGTTTTGCAGGCACCTATAAGGCCAACATCCAAGATCGTTTGTCAAAGGATCCGACAGATCATTATGTCAACAAGCTCAGTTCATAACAGTGACATTCTGAATTGTCAAATGCATGGATCTACATTGTATGTAGGTATCTACCAGTAATAATTATTGCCTTTAGAGTGTATTGCTGTACCAAACCACTTGGTTCATGCGTCGGATCTTGAGTGTCAACATACAATGTGTATCATTTGGGTTTTTTAGACCTTGGATGTTTTCACTCCCTGCACAGCCAAACCTTGTACATGTAATTGTTTTTAATAGTTTTGTTGCGTCATGCCAATTTTGTTTCCAGAACACCCCTTTTTCCAATGAACTTTCAAGACAACCTTTTTCCATACATGTACATGTAAGATTCACCTTGTGGCTCCACTTCAAGGCACATCTGATTCCCATTCATTTTTTTTTCATCAATAAATTAGGTGAAAGTGTCAAACTCCAACATTAACTTGTAGTTATTTTGCCCTGTATCTTATAATGATTTTAAAGGACCAAATTGTTTAAGCACAGTGCAGTGACACTTGTGTAAATGCATGACTTGTTAATGTTACATGTACCTTCAAAATATGTTGTAGACATGTGATACCAATTACCGTATTTTCTCAATTAAACACAGGGGTGTTTATTTAAAACTGAGCATTGGAATTAGCATTTATTTGAACCCTGCATATATTCATGGCCTTGCATGATTTCATCATTTTTGACAGCCTCGTTTTTTGCTGATTTTTACATAAATTTGACTGAATTAAAGTCAAAAATTAATGTACTGTAACAAAACATTAACAAAAATGTCAACTAAACAAGACCAAAATGTCACCAACTTCATCTTTAGTCAAAACTTTGCTACAAACAAGTCATGGTGAATGTGGTACTTAGTGGTTTGTTGAGTGTGTTATACAGCGGTGGAACCTACATCGTTATTGATCGATGAGAATCAGTTACATACATTAATATTATTGTAAGGCCAGATTCAAAATTAATAAATGCTAACCTGTAATAAACGCCGGGACCACAATTAGACGAGACCTGATAGACCCGGTGTTTATTACAGGTTAGCATTAATTTGGGGCCCTGCATTTCATCGAGAAAATACAGTATCAGTAATATGGACTATTGATGATCCTTTACAATATACATGTACATTAATGGCACTACTCTTCTGTAGGGATTAAAAGTTTGAACTTTTTCTATGTTTAGGCTTCTTGAAGTTGGTCAGGGTAGAGTCACTTTGGAGCCACTGACTCCTGGCAACCAGTGCCAGGCGATCACATGTGTTCTGCGTCGTGGCATAAATCCTATCAAGCTTGTTTACCACTGGATGGATGCTCTCAGAACAGTGTTCTGCTTCCATGCCCACTGTTCCCTTTGAGATTGCTTTCTCAGGAACATGGAAGGTCAGAACATGGAATTTTCGAAGCAAGTTGGTGTTTGGAAAGTTGACAGGAAACCATCGACCAAAGCTGGCACATCTCACTGCAAGAAAAGCTACTTCGTGCCGACAGAGAGGGACACTTGGTGAGTATAGTTTGAAACAAAGAGACAGTTTTGTTAGTAATGTTGACACCTTACTCATGATTTTCTGTTCACTGAAAACTTTCTTTCCCCATGTTTCAGGTTTACTTGAAGTGGTTTAAAGGTGTGAACTATTTTCCTAATGTTATCTGATTGTAAAATTTTTGCCACATCGTTGCCCACTAAAGCACCTTTATGGTACACTTGTCGCTTTAGATTCATTTCTTCCAATCTGCCATCCAATTTTCGTTGGAAAGGCCCTTTCATGCTATTTATTTTGGCATTTATGCGTGTTAATTGCTCTTGGGATTCCTTCAGCATCTGTTGATGTTCTTTTGCATGTTGTTGTTCTTCATCTCTCTTTCGTTTCAGTTCCCTTGCCTTTAATCTTGCCTTTACTGCCTCCATTGTATGAATGATAAACCTGCAACATGGAAGTAAACCTTATTATTATATAGACACAAGTGTGTTACTGGAAAATAGATCACTCGTAAAATTCATACGAAACTACATCTAAAATATTATGTCATTGATCACTTAGTTTGCAAGGTTTTTCTTGACACATTTTGTCTCCTTTTCAGCACTAGTCTGGCTCATTTCAACAAATTGAAATTAAAAGGCTGTTGTGTAGATTAGAAACTCAATTTTGCTTAATCTCTTTACATTTACTCATTACAATGAAGGTTAAAAAGTTAAAGGAGAACCCCTTTCTGGTTTTCTCTAGACAAGGTACCATTATTTGGGTGTTCCTTCTCAAACAAGATCTTTCTAGGAAACCTTACAAAATACTGGAGGGAAGATACATGTATGCAATGGGCTTACATTACAAGGGGAATCATAATACTCATTGTTGCATTTGCCTTACAATGTTTTTTAATTGTTTTTCAGATGTTTTACTTGGTGTAAACCATGTACCTTCTTCCTTCCTTCTGGTGAAAGGATGCTGTCTCAGACAAAAAGCTCTCAAGTGTGTTGTCAGCAGAATTAACAGTGTCATTAATTTCATCCAACTGTTCTTCTTGTTGGGAACATTTAATGGTCAATGACTCTCTACTTTCGAAGGCTTCTGCCATTTCTGGGCATGCCTCTCCATTTGCCTCTTTAATGGTATTGTCCAGAGAAATAGCTTCATTCTCAACAAGCTCTAATGCTTGCTTTCCAAGACCCAGAGACAAATGTAGAGGCATGCATGACACTGACTCAATGACAGGTCCAGCTGCTTGAAGATGGGACTGCACTCACAGTTATGGAACTGATTGGCTTTGGATTTGACAGCACCACCTTTCACAAAACTTTCATTATCAGACAATATGGATTCAAAACTACGCACTGGAAACTGTTTCTTTGGATCAACAGTGGAGTCATTCTGCAACAGCCAGGGTGTGTGTGGTTTTCCCTTCTCAAGATCTTTGATTCGTGCATGACAGAAGTTGCAGAAAAAAGTGCCATTAGGTCCTGTTAAACCCAACAGCCTGGCGATAAATTCCCAGTCTCCTCCAAGACTAAGCCAGCATTCTGAAATGCTGCACTCCTCATGGGATGACAAACAAGTTGAACTGTTTGTTTTTGTACACAACAAACACCGTTTGCTGTAATGTTCATTGTCAAGGTTTCCGACAACCTGCTGAAGCTCAGTTGGCCAATTTTGCATTCCTTTGATGTTAACATCTGGTTGTTTGTTGGACGTGCTGCAGTTTGAAAGGTCCACCTTTAAGTTCAGTTCTGACATGTCAGACAAGACTTTCTTTGTCTCATCAATAACTGGACCAAAAACCTTTTCAATGCACTCGTAGTTGTCCTTGTCTCCTTCAAAAATTGCCAGTAATCGAGCTGTATTGACAGAGTGTTGTTCTTTACAGTTTAGAAATTGCAACATTAATTTGGTAGATTTTCCACCCTTGTCGCCTGTGAGAAGAACCCACAATACATTATTGGGGACGTTGCTCTTCTTGACAAAATGATCACTTTCATTGAGTTGTGTCACAGATTTTGTTATGACATCTGAGATGTTGGCCACTCTCACAAAGGACACTTGCTTTCCTGTTGAACTTTCAAAATTGCCACATTCGTATGCAAACTCCATTGACTTCAAGTGGTTGCGAATGTCTCTCTCAGGACCAAAGATGTCATATCCTACAAATGAGAGAGTCAGAACACTATTAGAGGATTGATAGGGGTCCTTGAAATTCTGGAAAATCCTGGAATTTTGTTCTGGCATTTTCCAGGAAAAGGAGTAAAATAGGCTCGAGTGAAAATTATACATATCAAGAAACAAAAGCCATATATTTATGCTGTCATAAAACACTGTTATAAGGAATTTATTGTTTGATGTGTTTTCAAACATATGCAGTGGATTTGGATTCTTTATTTCCCCGAAAATAATGTGACTCTTACCTAGAGCATCTTTAAAAGATCTCTTGATCATTCGCAACATTTCCATAGGCATGTGGGCCTTCAACTCACTTATCTGTAGAAAAAATGCATTAGATTAAATTTAGTAAGCAAAGCTAATGGTTTATGTACAGACAAGTTGGTAAAATTAAAAAATAAATAAGTTGGTAAAATAAATATTTACAGGCTTGCAGGCCTTTGACCTTACAAAATATTCATTTTTTATTTATTTTTAACCTTACAAAACAAAGCAGTTCTAACTTAAAACCAACCTCGTTCCCAGGGACTTCTCATTTTTTCCAAGATGGCAGCTGACGGAGAGAAGACCCTGGCAAAGGCTGGGTCACGTGACTTAAAATCAACCAATGGCGAGCCTTCCGCCATTTTTGAATTAATTAAAATATCCAAAAAATAGGAGATGTTTAAATGGCGTCTCTTGCTGCCATTTTGAAAACCGCGAAGGCCCTTGGAACGAGGTTGACTGAAGACAGGATAGAACTGCATTAAGATAGTAGTTTTTAATTTGTCAGGCATAATCCAGGCCACCTTTCATGCAGCCTGATTCTCAGACGGTCCGGACCTGACGATCCTTCACCGGACCTGAAAATAACACACATGCTCTTTTCCTTCTGCTATGGTTCTGTTGAACATTGCTAAGGAGGTGATGTTTGTTCCAGACGCAGATGTCCAACAATTAAACATGCAGTAGGAGCTCTTCTTTCTGTTATAAGATTTTAATCCACAGGTGCGTGTAGAGAAAATGTAGGGTACTTGTATAAAGGTGTGTGTATACTGTGAGGGGGGGGGGGTCGTATATAATTTCTGACTGATTAGAGGGGGGGCAATAACTAAATTCACTCCTTTAGGAGGGGGGTATTACCTAATATTTATTTGGCTACATGAAGCCCATTTTCCAATCCCCCCCCCCCCCTCTCCTCCTGATAATTATTGCACAGTCCCTAACTTCCTCTATATACTTAAATAAATGCACCCTCTTGTGTAAAAAAATGTACGACTTTTATTATCATAGAAATCACCCCCCTGAGAAAAAATGAGCAACTACCGTAAAAGCTCCATTAAGCCCCCTGGGGGCTTATTTAATTTTAGGCCTTAAGGAGGGGGGACTTATTTCAAATTCACATTAATTTTTCAAACTTTACTATTATACCACTAACTAAAACAGAACGAGAAATGGGTTATGTATCACCGTCCGTACAAATGCAGCGTCATTTTTACACTAACTCGATGATTAAAGACCACGTTTCAATACAAAGAAAATATTGCTGAAAAGTAATTTACATCAGCCTGACGGAAAGGGGAGGGGGGGGGGGGGGGGGCTTATTACAAAATCTGACTTCCAAAGGGGGGGGGGGGGGCTAAATAGAGCTTTTACGGTACTCGTTGTCTATTATTATCAACTCTGGCCCTATGTTGTATTAATAAAAGAAAACAAAAAAGTTTCCAGAGGGCAAAATTACTGCATGGTGATTGGTTGAGATGGAGAGCACCATTCCGGTTTGAAATTCTCGAACGTTAGGACTTCCTCAAAAGCTAGGTTATACTCAAATTTCCGATACTTTTTTCCGTACAATTTCCATTTGATTCCTCATATCACCCATCATGACCCATATTAATTTCCTGAAGAATGGAAAGCGGTCAATCTTTAGATCGAGCGCGAAATTGCTCGCTCATGATTGGCCGAACGGTAAAACTACTCGCTTCTGATAGGCTGAGCGCGCCGTTCTGAATTTGGTTGGCTTTCTTGAAACGGATTCTAGAAATAATTTTCAGTGCTCACTTGTTTTTCTGGCAGCCAAGTTTCTTCGCCTCGATCCCCTATACAGTTTACTAGTTAACTACGACTTTATCCAGCTAACGAAAAGAGCACAGTGTTTGTTCAAAGGGATGGTCAGTATAATTTTACTGCGGAAGAAAGGAGAAGGTCAAATTCAGTACAAGAAAATTATCTTCAAGTTCGTCTGGACTCGACGATTTGCTGTTTTTTTGTGTTTTGGATTTTCAAGCGGTAGAAGGCTTCACAACCAGGTGAATGAATTTTAATACTTGGCTTGAGTTTGGCAATGGATTAGACTTATATTATTCTCCTAAGATGTACACTGAACAGGCAGACGTTTCTGTTCTGTACGTAAGCAGCAGTTGAATTGCTTCGCTTGTGCGTGTCAACTTTGTAAATACAGCGAGACCAGCTTGCCTGATTTTGACTTCGTTTGAAGAACCTCAAAGGTTTTCCGAAAATTTTGCCCTGTATGTTATAAACACTTAAAACCATACCCGTGAAAGGTGTTTACAGTATTTAGAGGAAAGTAAGATACCCTAGTTGATTTCCAGTTATTTTGTGTTTTAGGTGAATGGCGGGCCTCCCGCGCGAAATATAAAAGCCCAACTTGACAAAAGTGCAGTGACTACAGACCTGCTTCAGAGTAAAAGAACTGGTGATTTTGAGACCACTCTGTGCAGCTGACTCGAGGAATTGCTTCTTATTTCTACGGATGGTTGTGGCTTCTTGACAAACGATATCTTCGAGGCTTTTTGTTGGCGCTGAGATCGATTCCGTAAGGTGTTCGAGGACCTGACTTCTTTTCTTCAAAGTACTCTCGGATGCCGTTGAACTGCCTGCCTGAGGTTGGCTTACTTTCATCAATCTGATTGGTTTTCCTTTTTCCTGGTTGCCATAGACAAATCCATTGTGGCTCTGTCCAAGCTTCTTTTTCAAAATGCTTGAGAAAACCTTCAATTGTAAAGGAGCTCTATTATTGCTTTGATTTAATAATATAACATTCGCGCGCGATACCATTGCCCGCCCATTCCTCGTAAATAAATAAAAAACTATTCTACTCAAAGTAGATTTAACAAACATCATTTATGCTTATATTATAGTGCATAGCATACCTGGTCTTGCAGTTTTGTCACGGGGGTGCTTGGGTCCTGATCTTTTTGTAGAGCGTAAAGCTTCACTCGCACATCACCGAGGCATCGTTTTGATTAATTCATGCTCTGAAGTGAGTTTTATGCCGTTATCACGAGACTGTTCGAGGAGGTTGACATTTCCTCACGGTGATTCATGTCGTCGTGTTTCCTTGCGAGTGTCACAGAATAAATAATTTTATAAGCCAGGTGGGGGTTTGATAGCGCCGAGTCGTCAGAAGATGCAGTTTGTCAGGAAAATCGCGTCGTAAGAGAAGTCTCCACAAGAAGTTAGATGAGCACAGTTCGTTTATATACATGGATGTCAGTCGCAGTTGATGAGGATCTGATATGTCAAGGAAAATTATAATACGATAAAGTACGTCCTCCGGCAAGGTAATAAGCGGCGAAGATTCTGAAGGAGTTTCTCGTTGGATTTCTATCGTGAGCATCCGGTTTTCTTTGCAAGACATCTTTTGTTTAGGCCTGGTTTCCCCCTGGAGTTCGCTTTGAAAAGTATTTGTCGTGAACTGGTTCACGACAGCCTACGCCACTCGTAAAGTCTCCGTCCGACAGGAGGCTACACAAAATGGCGCGTATCTTTAGATATGAAATAAATCGACATTTAATAAACATGTTTGCTTGACGTCTTCTCGAAGTCCTCCTCATGTGCGATTACAGAACCAGCGGGAAGCACGACTTTCTGTTGGCAAACGAAACAAATTTTCGGGAAGCCATTTGCAACCCAGCTTAGCGAAAAAAAAAAAACAATTTCGGGTCACGGCTTTAATTGCTCTTGGGATAGGTTGGATTTCGCGCCTAAAGTCGCGGCGGACGACTAAAATATATGTCGTGCAGCGCATAATTGTATTTATTTTGCGGCTGCCGAAGAAAAAGTAGCTGTTCGTACGTCATTAAGTTTAACGCTTGAAACGCTCGTGCTGTATGGAAGCTGACCACGACTTGGAGTGGACTTGGACTGGGTATTCGGATTTGTTGACAAGGATACATCACCAAGCCTATGTGCGTTAAAAAAACATAGGGCAGCGTCATCGGCAGCTGTGCCTTGGCGAGCTCCTTCTCTTTTCGATTGCTAATTGGTTTGGGTGTCTTCTTTTCAACAACTTTGGTAGATGCGTTTTCTTTTTCTCCATTGCCACATGTTTCACTTTGGGCCCTTTTTGTTTCTTCCCCCCTGTACGTTGTTTCTTGTCAGATGCAACAGATTTTTCAGATTCCCCATTTTCACTGGCATTAAATTGGAGTTTCCTTTTTCGATTGGTGGGTGGCGACTCTTTATTTTCCGCGTTGTTTGCCGCAGAGTCTTCAGTTGATTGATGTTGCTTCAAGACAGTGTCAATTAACGCGTTCATTTCTTCAGTTAAGACAGCTTTGTTTTCTGTAAAGAACACGGGGATCGTTTACTCGAAAATTTACACTAGATCTTCGTATGTTAGCCGTCAGAGGTAAACATTATGCACAAGTTTCACTCCTACGGGTCTCACATCAAGCCTGAGACACAAATCTTAGCTAGTTAAGCCGTATCGAGTTTTCGCTTGCTACATTTTTTCATCTAACCCGGTGACCCTTTTCACGTCTGCAGTCTTTATCAATTTGACAGGATCGAATGTTGCCACGCAACTTAATATGTTGCTATGCAACTTAATGGAACAAGAGATCGGTAAAAATTATCACCCACTTGAGATTCCGATCATCCGGTCGGAGATTAAGTAAACTAATCTTTCAGTAAGCCTCTCGATTTTTAACTGGTTACTAAGTTACCGATGACCCGAAGAACTTTACTTTGTCGCGCTTTGTGGTATGTTTACCAGATTTCAGGCAAGCAGGGTCTTACTATTCTTCAAACAAGTAACAATTTAATGTTCCAGATGATCGTTTTGATTAGCTGATTGAAGGTGATTCGATACCTGCTATTTTACTTGTAGTTACTAAACTAAACTCAATGGAAATAGGTAATATCAATTGAGTCACGCGACGAGTTTCTTGGTGTTTCTAAGAAGCAAAGGTAGGCTGCTTGGCGAAATGTTCTTATAATAACATTGAAAACAAGTGTCCACAAAATTGTAGGTCCACAATCGATAAAGTTTCCTTTAATTAACTGAAAAGCTTCATCTCCGACCGCGAGTTCAGTGGTAATTATGTCCAACATTCTAACATATTCTACTTCTAGTTCTTTTGCCTGGGTATTTTTCATATTATCTCAGGCTATGTGAGTACGTTGCTCATTATTGTGTGCCATGCTGTTTACTTTGAGGAATTTTTCCACATTTTTGTTTTCATACCTTGTTTGACTAAGTCCAAGAGCACTGATCACTGTATAATCACAGCCATTTTATTGTTATTTATAATATATATGCATGTTTTTTTTTAAAGATTATCTAGTACATGTTTTGTACAAAATAAATCCCCATATTGTATTTGATAAATTTGAGCCATTTTATCCTGTTTTGCTACAGAAGAGACAAATATTTCAATATTTTTTTCAGGCTATAAAAGGTGATGGCTGCCAGCGCAAAATCAAACATATTTTGGAATATCTTTTAGAAATGAAGGAGTTCCAAAATATGTTTGAAGGTGAAGATGAACCTACAATTCGATTGCGTTTTGCTGGGGATCGACGGCGAACATCCAAGAAAATTGGCACTGTCATGGCTGTGTTTTCCGTGCTGAGGGAAGGGATCCATAAACCTGACTACCAGTACAACACATGCCTGTATAATGGCAAGTTCTCACATTTGTATTTCAGATTTATACTACAAAACTAAAGAATGATACAGTGATACAGGTGGAGGGATTACAGTAATTAATTGTTTTGTATCTCCTTTTCACCTTTTTGTGAAGTCTTGCTTGTCCATTTAAAAATGTACTTTCAAACAATGTGTCTATTCATGGGATATTCCATTAATAAATTTTGTAACTCACATTCATGGGATATTCAACTCATAAATGTCTCTTGAAATCTTGGTTTTCCATGCATGTCTCCACTAAATTATTTATTATTGTTCTTGGACTACAAGTAGAATAAAGCTTAAACTACAATACAAAATGCAAAAATACATTAATAACCTATGTGTGTGTGTGTGTGTAGCATTTGCTGTGCTACAGGTAATAACAAATAAACACAATTATTGTGTTTGTAACTCCTTAAGTCTGAGTTTTGGATTCATAATGACTCATTACCCTTTTCTTTAGGAAAGGAAGGACATGAACAACTCACATCTTGCATGAAAAGCATCTTTCAGGAGATGAAAGATCTTGAGAGAAATGGACTGGATTACAATGGCCGTCATTTCAAAATCGAGTGGTTAGTACATGTATCTTAGCAGCTTCAATACTATGAATGTCAACTGTCACTGACATGTAGTTTACATCTTAGGCCTGGTGCAGATGCTACTGCACTCAAGTAATAATAATATTGTACATGTAAGTTGTATTCTTATACTGGGTAGATTTGTGTCTTTATCACTGCAATAAACTAATAACTTCTTTTCTGTGTGCATTTTCTTAAACAGGTTGGAGTATGCAGTGACTGGAAATTCCTATGCAATTCTTCTAGGACTTTCTGGGTGCCAGAGCTAAATACTTTTGTATTTGGTGGCAGGATGTTACAAGGAACAACAATACTTGACCTTTTGCAGTGAGTTTATTGTGGTTGTGTTAGGTTTAATTAATAATCCATAATATTATTATCCAAAAAATAAATAAATTTGCTAGCAATATTATTACAAACCCTTTTACCAATAAACCCACATGTTATGTTAATATAAACTTGAAAAGTTTATAAATTTCCTAAAACAGTCAATGTTTTTATTTTTTATTTTTGTAGTTAACAGTTGGGATATCTCTCGGAACCATGAGGAAATTCCAGCATTGTTGCAGAAAAAGAAAAAGAAAAAAGGAAAGGCTTTCGGCCCAAACAAATGAACCTCTGATCCATGTACCTTTTTGATTGAGTTGTTGTGGACACATTGCACCTCTTTCTAAGAATAATGCGAAAGCTCTTGAACCAGGTATTCTTGTGAAACCTTTCAAATTGTTTTGGGAGTTCCACAAAAAGTACATGTTAATAAAACTAATTATCTGATAATAAAAAAGTAATCGTACTTGTAATTGTACTTCTTTCCTCTGTGAGATTGCATGGAGGAAAAAACACTCCAAGAATAATAATTGAGCAACTAAACAAATAATAATAAATATTTTAATTTATACACTGTGCGCATGGCTCAATTATTATATATTATTATTATATATATATAACAAACGCATTATTATTGTACTCCCAAGATATCATTATGCATTATCTGTTGTTTTTGCTGTCAGTGTAACACATCAATTCTATTTAGGTTGTGAATTGGGCGATCGAACAAAAACGGGAAGAGCATCTTGAGAAAGCTATGCAAGACATTGGCATCAACTTTCATATTTTTGAAGTTCGAGGCGATGATGGCAAGGCATCCACCACCTGGACATCTCTTGATGGTAATTTTGAATACTGGTAATACTGAATAATACTGGCGATACTGTATAAACTAAACAAATCATAATAATAACTATTTTAATTTATACACTGTTTGCATGGTTCAATTTTTAGGTAATGAATTGAATGTGGTTCTTGAGAAAACTCAACCTGAAAGCTGTACTAAATGACATGCATGACAAGTCCTTGTCAACACTTGATGTCCTCAACAAAACATCACTTGCGAGGTTGTGCAGGGAAAGAGACCTTCCTACTTCTGGGAAAAAGGAAACCCTTAAAAGCCATTTAAAAGACTGGATGAAGAAAAATGGTGTATCTTCACTTGTAAGTATTTATGTACACTGTACCATTGCAATATGAGGGTCTTAATGGGGGTATGACTTTGGTGGTTGACAGGCTAAATCATTTGATCAATAAGATAGAATGGTACAGGTGTTGTTGTCAACATAATGTCATTAAGAAGCATGTTTGGTTTGTTTTCTGTCAGTTTCCAGCAGCAAGTAACGTTCCAGATCCAAACAGCAATGATTCAGACATGCCTCAAAGTAGATAAGCTGGTTGACTTGTGGAAAGGATTTCCATACCTTGATGCTGGCTCTGAGAGCTAACCCAGAAGATGATACCTATATGTCACCTCAAACATTCCACCATCATGCCAGAAACTGGGACATGAACTTCCGATGTGTAACATTTGATGAGGTGAATTTCAATTTAAATAACAGCCAGGGTTTTAGGGCCTTATGCAAAGGAAACCAGTGCTAAATTCAGCTATGTTGAATACTAGGCTGTGTTGAAAACATGGCTACCAATGGTTCCTTTCATTGAATTTGTGTATTCCAGGTTATTTTGTCTCCAAAATAATAGGTGGGACTTTCTCCTGGGCTAATTAAATAAGTATTGTCAAAAGGACATATCTTGTAGACATTCCATTTCATGCTGAAAAACAATTATTTTACATGTATAATAACTTCAGTTTACTGTTGTAGTACAGTATGACATACATGTTTACCTGTCAATAGTACATGCAAGTATCCTTACAGTTTTTTATCTTTTTTTCCCTAGGATGTAACACCCTATATTCATGGTGAGTATGCATGTACATGTACTTTTTGAGTGAGTTAAACCCCTATTCAAAATAAGATAACTTGAAAGTTCTTAACTTAGCTTTTGTTATCTCATTTGCCTCTAGTGCTAGTTTACCACTGCCATCAGTTTCTCGAGAAGTATGGAGTAATCCATAATTTAAACTGCCAGCCAGTGGAAAACAAGAACCACCTGCAGTCAAAGGCTTTCCACCGGGGATCTCAGCAAGGGAGGTAGAGGCCACAGTTACACGCTCCAGGTGGAATCATTTAATCAGAATATACTAACTATATGTAGAATGTTAGTTTCCATACCATTTCCCAATGTTCTTGAGTAGCACCAAGTATGATGATAAAGGATCATACTTGGTGCTCATGAGTTGAAAACAGTCCTGTTGGAACACATCTGTTTGAGTATGCTCAGATGATCTGATGATTTTATTCCAATCCACCCCATTCCACAATAATATTGTTGGACGTTCTAGTCTAGCCAGACCGAAATCACTCTCAAGCTGATTGGTGTACCGTGTTATGTCTTTTGTAGATGCCTGGTGATCTTTTCCCATTTTGTGGCTCCAAGAATTCCAGCTGAGGCAGTTTCATCCTTGTTTCTGTAACTCTCTTCTTAACCAGACCTTTCTGTATGTTTTCAGGTCATGGAAAGAGAGAATCGCATTATGTTTGCAGAAAGCATGACCTGGAGCGCAAGAAGAAGGCCTATACACGGAAGCAAGCCCTTGGACCTGTTGTGGCTGGAGATGAGAGTGACGAGGAAGATCCACTGGTTATTCAGGAAGTCGAGGAGGAGGAGGAGGAACAGGATGCTCTGGCCACATACAGGGTGTTTGATGATGAGGAAGATGAGGAAGGTTAAAACCTTCTCAGGATCTCCATGATCTGTGCGAGGTCTTCCTTGGCTGGTGTGATCGTTTGCACAAATGAAGAAAGAAACTGTTGTCATAACCCAAGATTCACTGTAGTATTTTCAGGTCATACAAACAATACTATTATTGTTTATTGGTGCTGCAGTGGTTGTAGAGGACAATACTGATGAAGGGGAGGAAGATCTGCAGGTTGTCCAGGAAGTAGAGGAGGGAAAGGAGCA
The DNA here is from genome assembly GCA_029204205.1 of Desmophyllum pertusum. NCBI lineage: Eukaryota > Metazoa > Cnidaria > Anthozoa > Scleractinia > Caryophylliidae > Desmophyllum > Desmophyllum pertusum. The sequence continues at coordinate 57,126 of MU825407.1, read as the reverse complement.
GGAGGCTCTTCAAGTAACCTACATGGTGTTTGATGATGACAAAGAAGAACAGGGTTAAAGTCTGCCCCATAAATTACAAATTAATTTTCTTTTAAGAACAGAAAAACAATCATGAAGGTTCTTTTCAGATTAAAAAAATTACCACAGTGCTTGTTTTACATTTTGTTTGTTGTTTTTTTTCTCTGGGGAAGGGCTCCTTTCCCCACCCTAAATAACCATCAACCATCCTAACCCCCCCCCCCCCCCCCCACCCCCCCCGGGACCCCCACCACCCATATTCCCACCCATCCTTCCATAGCATCGTCCAAATAAGTATTTCTTGAAATGGCCTCTGGTCAACAATACAACAATTAATAATAATTAGCTGGGTTAAATATTTACCTGTAATGTGTTTATCCTCCTTTTGCAAAAGCTGATTCCCAACCATGGAGGGCCAGGGATGAGTTGTTGCCTAGGTGAACATACAGAGGGTCGGTGGGCTTCATCCTCTCTGTATGTGCAGCGTGGGCACTCACTGTGGTCGAAATTGATCCTAGCCTTATAGGACCACTTAATGCAAACTGTATGAGTAGGATCAACTTCGCACACAGTGGACGTGCTGAAACTGTGTGACCGCCAGCCACTTCCCAACACAGCATCAAGTTCACCCAGGGTGGCCTGCAGCTTGACATTTTGGCGTCCAGTGCCATCGGCCTCCCTTATGGGGAAGTTAAATTTCTCTTCTCCAAAGCAACTTAGAAAAGCCGCTTTCGGGAAGGGAACTTTAACATAGACCCCTCCTAGCCCTTCCGCGGTCAGCATTAGGTGTAGCACCACTGTGCGCCAAGCTCATCAAATATAGCCTGGCGAATGCTGAGCCTGAATTCATCATCAGGGTTGTAGGTGGGCACCAGACGTCTTGCCAAGCTGCAGCTATCGGGGTTTGCTTGGTTGTGTTCGAGGAAAGATTTAAGCTCCGGGTTTGACCGCAGATCTATCCACGAGTCAAACTCGGAGCTATAATTTTTCCAACGAACTTGAACCTCCTGCCCGTTCCCTTCACCCCGAGAATCGAGGACGTCCTCCACCTCCAGAGATGATCGGGGTCTTCACCTGCTTCACCTGCTTCACCTTCTTCCTCGTCATCAGTTGAAAAATCCTCTACGAAGTCACTGCAGGCAGCCATTGTGAAATGCCCATATGACTTGACCGTGCGTGATCAATTCTTGGCGCGATTGCGCCATATTGATTATTATCATGGTGTTGTTGACAGTTTTTGAAAAGCGCTCGCTTCTCGTATATCGCTTTTGATGACAGATTACGTTCTTGGTATTTCACCCGATACCGTGTATATAGTATGTCAAAGAGTAATGTCTGGTATCCATTTTGAAGACTTGTGGACATAATATGTCATATTTAGGACCTTGGGATTCCTTATAAGTGAATGTGGCTGCCTGACACAGCCGCCTTTCGGAAAACTCGATACGCTTAAATTAACTGCTTTTGAGCATTATGTATAATCTATCTTAGTTTACAATCGATATCTAATAGTCCTCGTAACGTAAATCCTGCTAGCCATGTCGCGAATTCTCCAAATGCATTTAAAAAATGTAATAAAAGCCAGTGTTCGAACCATATTCGTCATCTTGTCTTCGACATCTTCGTTTATCTTCGGAACTCATTCGGTCATGTTCTGAAATTTTCATCCGAGGATAAAATCTCACGCCTTTGACTCAGAAAAAAATTTGCGGGTATATATTGGTTTAATGTCAGCTTAGAATTCAAAGAAACGAAATCAGCACTTGGATAACAGTCGTGTCCGCACCGGAGATTAATACATATAGCTCTAACTGTCTCCGGTAAAAACTGTTCACGCCTTTTGAATAGTGTACAATACAAAATGTAGTATGTATTTCTACTCACCTCCAATTTTCCACTACTTTGGTTTCCCAATCTTTACGTTCAGCTTTTAAGGTAGCTGAAGCTCCCTCTTCTCTCTTGTCTTTTGGAATTCTTGAGAGCAGCATGACATTAAACTCCTTCGTCTCTATCCAGTAAACAATGGCATATTTTGTTGAAATCTTGCCTTGTCAGTTTCGTCGATGACTCGAGGTTTAAAAGCTCGCTTGCAAGAAGTTGTACAGCCATAGTTATTCACTATTGAAGCTCGGTACAAAAACACAGTTTCTGAATGTAACCCGGAACGGTCAATCCGATCGATCTTTTTCAGTTCATTCAAATTTGAGCGCGCAAACTGAAACTGCCTCGCTTGGGGTCACAAGGTATTCCAAGGTCTCAATTACAGTCATTCTGGGCCAATAGGACGAATGATTTCGCTATCTACCGCGTGTACATGTAGATTTGGTTTCGGAAGAGAATGGTTTATTCAGGTCGTTTATTGTCAACCTGTATTATGGGCTGTTTGCTTTTAGCATTTGTTAATAAGGAATTAAACCGAACTTTTGCCACTGAGTTCTAGTAAGACGAAGTTGATTTTAACCACGTCTCTCTTTATGTGGTTTAAGTCTGCTTATAGGGAGCAAAGTTAAACAGTTGCAGGGAAAAGATGAATGTCAATCAAACATGTAAAAATACCTTGTGTATTAACGTCAATCCAGCAAAATGCACCAGCTACATGTATTAAATATCCGTTTTAAACCATTTTAGTGCCTTTGTTTATTGAATTATAATTCTATTAGACTACCCAAAGCCGGACGATCTCACTAGACAAAATAATAATGTAAAAATGTAAAATGTTTCTGTACATTGCGCGTGCGACATTGTCTTCTTTTGCAAGAGTCAAATTTCAGTGACAGCAGCTGAAGTTATCGTCCGTGCACGCACGCACGCGATCGTTAATCACGCAATCATTACCTGTTGCTTAACCTGCTTTATCCCACTCGTTGGAAGTCAACAGCTACTGTGCACTACTGGGTACCTTGTCAGTTGTGCTTGTATTTAGTTGACTGGCCACAATCGAGACATTTTTAACGTGACTCGTTGTCACTGGGAACTTGCGTGTTTGCTGTACCTGTCTGTCAGCACAGTGCACTTTTAATTCGTGACTCTTCTTAATTACACGAGCGGCTTATCAGTTCTTCTTATAAACACGTTCGTGACTAACAAACAAGCAAGAATTTCAGTTTTCAGGTTTTAAAACGAAATGGAAAAGCCCAGTCATCCGGTCTCTAGCATTACAAAAGGTATCTCCCAGTTTACAGAAGCTGACTTGGAGAAAACGACAAGCGATTTATCCCAAGTCACAAAAGATCAAATAGAACAGATTGCACATCCAGTTGAGCTTGATTTTCACTGCGACGCTATTGAACATGGTTTTCAAGTAAAACGGCCTCGTGTGCGCACTCCATCTGAAGATGATATTCCCTGTGAAAGTGCAGAACAGAGGAACCTGTCACCCCAGACCCTGTTGAGGAGTCTGGATTTCAGAAAGAATATTCTTCTCTGACAGAAGACATCTCAAACATTGGAGATGAAAGTCTGAACCAAGCGGAATGTTCAGAAAGTTGGCTCCACCAGCACGCAATGAATGTAGAGGACTTGTATTACGACGAGCTTCAGAAAATCAATGAAAACATGGAGTGCCCTTCAGGGCTGAACGAGGCGGAGGGCGAAGACTTGGAATTACCCGAAAACCTCGACAACCTAGAGGAAATGCTATGCGATGAGCACAAGAAGGACACTGCAAAGCAACAGGACCGGCCTTTGTATGAGGGTTGTCCAATAACTGTTGGAATTAGCATGCTCTTGATTATGACTGTTGCAATGCGCCATGGAATGACTGGCGAAGCATTGTAGGACATCATCACGCCTAGTTAGCTTCATTGTATTTCTCCTAATAATTGTACCGAAAGTTTGCGGAGATTTAAACAATATTTCGCTACTGCAAAATCTCCACTGGTATTCCACCATTACTGTTCTCACTGTTTTTTGTATCTCGAAGACAAGGGAGCCGAAACTTATCCAAATTCTCTCTGCCAGAAACCTCTCAAAGGCCTCGGAAATAAATCATTTTTCATTGAAATACCGATTGCGAGTCAACTACAAGATCTCTATAAACAGGTTTCTATATGGAAAACGGTTACTACGTATAGATTCAACAGACAAAGAACTGGCGATGATTTAGGAGATATATATGATGGTGCTTTGTACCGTCAACACTGGGATTCTGGTTTTCTGAAAGACCACAGAAACATTTCATTTATATACAACACTGATGGTGTACCAATTTTCAAGTCTTCTAAATACTCTTTATGGCCGCTGTTTCTCGCAATCAATGAATTACCATATTCTCAATGCTTCCGTAGAGACAATTATGCTGTTAGCTGGCTTATGGTTCGGACCAGGACAAGCCTTTCATGTTAACTTTTCTGAAACCATTTCACACCATTTTCATCAGCTAGAAACGATCGGTATCGGCATCCTAAACCCCAGCGGCGAGGAGATAACTGTTCGAGCAATTTTGCTATGTGGCACATGTGACACAGGAAAATTTTCCAAAAAAACATCAATGGTTTTGAGAATGGTAATTTTCAGGAAATCCCATTCTGAAACCATTGATGGAAAAACAGAACACTTTCCATTAATGGTTTTCATAGTTAAAACCATCAATGCGTTAATAAACAGGAAACATCATGAGTTTTACTTAAAATACATGCATGTTTATCCAACTTCTTATCATGGTTTTTCCAAAAGAACATTAATGGTTTTGAGAATTGTAATTTGCTTAAATCCCATTAAAGAAAACATGGATGGAAACTAACACACTTAACATTCATGGTTTTATCTATAAAACCTTACATGGTTAATAATCAGAAAACATTATGGGTTTTACTTAATATACATGTTTGTTTCTTGAACTTCTTATGATGGTTCTTTCTTAAAGAACATTAATGGTTTTGAGAATGGCAATTTCCCTAAGTCCCATTCTAAAAAACCATTGATGGAAAACAGCACATTTAACGTAAATGGTTTTCGTAGACAAAAAACCATCAATGGTTAATAAGCTGGAAACATCATGTGTTTTACTTAAAATACATGTTTATCTCTCTAACCTCTATCTACGGTTTTTCCCAAAAGAGCATGAATGGTTTTTACATTGAAGGAAAAAAATAATAAAGCAGTCCGATAGTTGATAAGCAGGAAACATGTGTTTTACTCTAAATTCATGTTGTTTCTGGAAATGCTAAATGAGGTTTTTATTGTCTTTACTTTTTTGTGTAAATGTTATACACCCATGTTTCCTTTACCATCCCTAAATGGCTGAAAGAAAATCTGTTATGATAACAAGGTCAAGAAACACAGTGGATTCCCTTAAAAGAACATTTATTGTAACATGTTGTATCATGCATATATATATATGCACCTTCTATAGAGGAGTAGCTCCCTGTATATTTCTTGCAACAAAACAATATTTTGTATATTTGCAACAAAACAAGTCTCCAAGAAGACTAAAAAGTAATTCAATGTCCCTTTCACTTATAATATAATGCTCTACATATGGCATGCAGACAAAACTTCAGAAAGTTTCAAAATTATTTTCAACATTTCTAAATACAGATGTGAAAAATGCAAATATAAACATAAATGTCAACACAACTTGTAACAAATATTTTTTAACAATGATAGACATTAAATATGAAATGTACCATACAAAATGCAATAAGTAGAATTCAGTATAGGCCTATCCTACCTACATTGAACACCAACATACTTAAGAGTCATTGTCTGAGAAAGTGTTCCAGGTGTTGGAAATGGGGTCAACCGATTTTGATGAAACTTGGTAAAGAAGTTGGCCTTGATGAGATATTCCAAAAGCCACTTTGGTTTTGTTTTTTGACTTTTTATTTAAAAAGTTTCAGGGGGTCCCATTTGGCGCCTCCGAATCATTGAAAATCCTGTTTTTGAAGGGGCAAGTTTGGATTAGTATAAAACCAAACAAACAAAACCTATTGACTAATTAATTGTATGGTGTGTTTCTACTATAAATACTCTTTCAGTTCATATGTGTGGATTCGGCACAAATGGTTCTGGCAGTGTGGGGTCTGGGACGAGTTTTGGCCACATTTGAAGAGAAAACCACTACCCAAAATTGCCAAATTTTAGAAGTTCATATTTTTTAACTGCCCAATTGGCTAAAATTGATACTTGTGTCAGGAGTTACCCTAATGTAAGTAGAATGAAAATCAATTGAGAAATATTTGGCCCATTTATTTTTAGGTGCTTTAAAGACCCATTTTGCAGCACACCCTCACGAAATTTGCATATTGTCAAAAGCCAAAATTTAACACCCATACTAGCTTTATTTATATTTAAACACTTCAGTTTGCTTTAGTGAGGCCTAATTTATTTATAAAATATTTGAAAAGCAGTAATTGTGTGAGTAAACACTACTTTATACTTTTAAATTGCCTTAGAACTAATAAATCAGTGCTCACAAAACCAACTTTTGTTTCACTTAAAACAAAAATATGCATTCAATACAGCAACTTAGAACACAAATAACTAATAGGATGGTGTGTTAGTTATACTGACACTTTTTCCAAATATAGCCATGCTTACTTGAACTTACCTAAGCCCTTGGCTTGGCCCTTGGCTTGAAGGAAACTGATGTCTTTATGGTAAATGTAATGCAAATAAATAGCCATATTCCAAAATCAAGCGAGTAAAAACCATCCTAATTGGCCAAATCATATTACCTGGCGATCAGTTTATTCTGTATTTGTTTACAGATGAGTCCATAATAGTCCAATATAATGAAGAATGCTTTCTGAAGCCGTTGACTTGTTTGGCAGTTTTGTCTCCTATCGAGCTTTTCGGACTACTCGTCATTGGATGTAAATAATTAAACACAGTTAGAAGTCCATATGATATGCAGATTTTCTCCAGGGGTAAAACAGATGTCCTTACATCGGATTTAATACCATACATATGTAGAAGACAAAAAAGTCCAAGCTTTATATCCTTGCCCTTTCAGATCCTTTCAATACGTGTATGTTTATCTGCCATTTTGGATGTGGTCGCAAGAGAACTGGGTCGAGAGTAGTCTCAGTCTAAAACAATATGCACGCAATTTATTTATTTTATAGGAGCATATCACCCTCCTATATTTTAAATCTTTATTATCAACTAAACAGAAATACAATAAAAATTAATAGTATATTCCTTTGACGTGTTGGCATATAATTTTTGCTTTAATTTTGATGCATTGACTCAAACACCTACATTTCGTGACTCTTTTTGGGGTTACATTTCATTAGACCGGTCTCGGAACAATTGAATAAAGCAACGTTTTTATCTCCAGTCCTCCAAATCAGTGGCATGGCTGAGTAATATACCGTAATCTGCAGCATCTGCATCATCACGTTCCACGAACAGTTTTATTGCTTTACTGTGTCTTATAACATATTAAAAATAATGCCAAACCCAAGGGTAGCTATGTTAGAGTAAGAGGTAGTGGCTGTCTGCAAATAACATTAAGGCTAAACGTACCAGGCAGCCATTTATTTTTAAATTGATTTTAATGATCAAAAAAAAGTCGCTAAATCAATCATACAGCGCTAACATTGTTGAATGCCGCAGAGGCAGCTAAAGAAAACAATTTAGATATCCAACAAAAGAGTTTGAGTACCGGATTAATAATTATAGTTCTGTACAATCTGTATTTAAAATTCGTTAGGAAATCACATTTCTGAGAAATAAAAATTATCTTCACAAGTAATGGAGAATCTTAGGCCCGAGCCAAACGTGGAACTTTCATATGTCTATAAACTGACTGTTCGACGTTCAAGTACGCCTGATTTTATTTGGATCGTCGTACACGTTTTTCCCCTTCTGCCCGGGGCCTTCATATACATTCAGTGATTATTTTTAAAACTAGTAATACATGATTCGCAGGTCCACGCGAAGCTGAGAGTGACAGAAAAGGTTATAAATCCAACAAAACTCTCGCCACTCTGAAATCATAATCTTTAGTCCGGGAGCTAGGGCTTCATAAATAAAGTTTCCACAACCCAGATAGTCTGAAGTGTCAGCCGTCTCCTCGCTCTAAAAGCGTGGAAATATCCTCGCGCGAACAATATCAGGCCCCGATCCTCGATATACATTATATTAGTCATATCATAATCCCGGGGGGGATTGTACAGATTGTACACTTTGCGTGACTGTGAAAATTTTATATCCCAAGCGGTGTCCAACAGGTCACCAGACTGTCAAGCAGAGATACTCACGGATATCCCTTTGTGTTGCAGATTCCAACGAAGATCAAACAATTACAGATGCCCGAGACCGTTTCGTGCATCATTTCTAGTATAATACGCTTTTAGTGAATAAAATTAAAAAGAAAACTCTATACTAAAGTCAAGCCGTTGTTTACGTGAGCCCGAGTCGAGCGAAGTGCGTGTATCAATACTGAGTCACAATGGATATCTTTCACAAAATTGCCATTTCATACATAACTTGTTTCTATTTCGATGTATAAAACATTCAGATAACGTTCGCTTTCAATATCACATGACTGTTAAACGCAGAAAATGGGTAAAACTGCCCAAAATGATCGGGGCCTGATATGGTTGGTCGGGGCCTGAATTATGGTAGGTCGGGGCCTGATATGGGGGGCCTGAGTATTGTAGGTAACGTTCCAACTCTAGTAGCATGCTGCCGCCGTGCTGTCAATTATTGCAAGATGCAAAGTTAGTCCTTTCTTTTTTGGTCGCTCCTAAACCAAACTTTTATCGTAGAATGCATCTATGGACTGTTTTCTTCCATGTGTTTCTCTTAATTGCTTTAGTTTACCGGGACTGCTAAGATTCCATGATCGTCAAGCAATGGACCTTGCCACCTACGGGCACTTTTCTTAGATAACGGAAGTGAAACACACAGCTCAATTTCCGGTAAATATTACAAACTTCGGAAACAATTTTCTTCAACTTGGTGCAAGAATATCCTAAAAATAAATGCATTTTGAGAAATTAGGTGTAATTTACTTCATGTATACAAATTTTGAGCGCTTTTAAAAATTCAAAGTTTTTGCCTGGGCGGGTACCTTAAATAAACCCACAGCTCAGAGGCAGGATCATCTGATGAAGGAAATTTACATGTATGTGAAGCTGAAGCTGACATTCATCATGAAGATACTGTTACTGTGGGTGTTAATAGGGATAGTTTGTTTGACTCCAGTGGTGGAAATTTTGCAGCAGAGGAGTTACCTCCAGACCAACAACCAGAACCAGAAGAAAATTCAGGAGAGCTGAAGAAAGAAATCGTACTTGCCATATGCAGAGCGCTTATGTTGGTTAACCAAATGCAAGGGTCGTTGAATGACTTTGAGGAAGTCTTAATTTTTGCTAAAGACTTGTTTTGTCGTAGTAACCAAAGTCTCACAGCTTACTGGCCAAAGAATTGGCGAGAGACTGAAAAGCTTCTTAAGGAATATGGTTATCAGGAACCAAAAGAGTTCACCATCTGCCTTGATGCAAGTCCACCCTTGTCATTGGGATGTGATGGATTCCCCCAAGTGCTACATGTAGACATTGTGGAAAGAATGGAAAAATAAAATATTATTACCTTGGGCTTTCAGAGAAGATACGAACATGGTTCTCAGATCCTAGCATGTGCGAGAAAATGCTAGCTCATTGGGTTAATAGAGAAGTATGGCTTAGTGGAACAGGCGCAAATTTGGAGTTGAAAGAAGTGTGGGATGGGAGTCGTTTTAATGAACTGTCTTGGTTTTGGAACCCAGACCAAAAGTGGATGTTGCCATACAAATGTAAATGTTGTGGTAATGTTATCAGCGTGGACGAAATTGAAGCCTTCCTGAAGAAGCTGGTGTTTACACAATACAGTGTGAAGAGTGTGGGGACAGAACAGACCATCAGCCAAAATTGCTCAAGGTGAGCCTCGCAATATTGCCCTCATAGGTCATTGGGATGGTTGGCAGCCATTTGGATCACCTGGTCAAACATAGCTGTGGTGAGTGGAAAGGAACTAATAAAAATTATAATGACTTTGCTACAAAGATGCTAATTTCTTCCACTCTAATCTTGTTGAGGTCACTTTTTTTGTTTTCAATTAGCTCCTTGTTGAAGTTTCTCCAAACAATGTGTTCCCAGTTTTTCAACTATTTTATGCATCTTACAAGAGTTCACGCAAAAGGATAATTACCTCATGGCTCACTGTGGCTTGTGCTTTATTATTGCAATTTGTGATTGGTTAATGCATGCAACATAATAAACATCCAAAAAGTGACTACATTTTCACTGTTATGGTTTTTGACTATGAGTAATAATTCATTACTTAATTAGTGAATACCATAAAACCATGAAAAAATGTGTTACAGATTTGTTCAGTACTGCTTAAAATAATTATTCAAATTTTACTTTGTCGTAAAATGTTAAGACACACATCACAAATGCTGATTTCAACTTTAAACTGTCTTGACAGGAACCTTAGACGTTTCTATAGCAAACATGTACAAAGAAAACAGGAGTGCAACAGAGGAGGTGTAATGTTGTTGGCTTGTGCCAAAGCCACATGCTGCCAAAGAAGCGACCAAATGCCCTTGATCCATTCCTTGAGCCTCTTATCTCAGAGATTGAGAACATTTTTATTGATGGTATTGACCTTTTTTTTACAATATAGCTACATATAAAATATGTGTAAATATCCATGCCCTCCCACAGAGGTTCATTGGAAGTTCTCATGGGAGTGGATCTCAAACGGCAACATTTTGAAGGAAAGTAAGAAGCCAAACTGGAATTTTGAGGGGGTGGGGGCCAGTTCAAACAAGAACCCCTCAGTGGGGGTATGGATATTTTCCAGAAACACATGTAAAAGCATGAAATTAATAATAATATTTGAATAGAACCAAGGAGTCTGTAATCATATTCATGAGAGATTACACAAAATTGGATGACCACACTGACACAGTAGGAGTCCACAGTTGGGTTATCCACTTCATGTTACTTTATGCTTTAATTTGCAATAAAAATATGTAATTTTGTATTTGCAAATGGGCTGTTTTAAAAAATATACCATACTGTACATGCATTGGGATATTTCCAGAAAGAAGCTTGCAGTTAAGTTAAGTGAAATAAACAACATTATTTACATTTTCGTTGTTGCTGTAAGAGCCATAATTATGTAAAATCCATGAGCCTGTGATGAACTAAAAGGCAAAAAAAACATATTACGTTTTGTGTGTAGTTCTTGTTTATTGTTAATCCACTTTACAGCTTGGAAATCCTGAACATTATTTTCTGTCTTTATTAAGATTTCAATGAATATTATCAACAGGATATGAAGTGGAGTATGTGGGCCACTTTCCTGATTTGCCAGCTGGTAACATCGTGGTCCTTGTTTTACTTCTGCTTTGGGACAGGAGACTATCCTGCTCAGTGCGAGGTTGGGAAGTTCATCAAAGGTGGAATACTAGCTTGTAGGAGAGATAAAGTCAAAGGTGAGAAATAGAGAATTACATGTACAACTTATATAACAGTTAGCATAATAGTTTCTTACCACAAAACTGTTAGAAGAGGCATTTTAGTACTGAACAAAAACTACTGTAAGTTTTCATGAGTCTAGGATATGAGACCTTTCTATGAGGGCAGTTGAAGTTTATTTTAACGGAGAATGGGTTCAGCAAAAAGCAGTGTCATAGGGACAGGTTTGTATAAATCCATGTTCCCTGTACATTCCAGAAACATCATTCAATAAACCACTCAGTTTTCATTAACAATAGTGTAAGAAACTTGTTGCAGTTTTGGCAAAAAGTTCAGATGTGTGCTAGATATAACTGATCTTTTCCATACTCTTTCAAGAGAGCAGACAGGGAAACCCATCAGAAAATGTCCATTCTTTAGCAGAAATCCAGACTCTGTATGTATTCTAACCAAACAGAAATCAAGTTCATCATGAATGGCAATTAACATGTGATAGCATTCTTTAATTGAGATACTTTTTTGAGAGCCCCTGAGTTTATTTCCCAAGAAATGCTTGGAAGAGGTTTGGTAGAGCATCTGGGCCTAATGTATATTTTAAGGTCTTGGCCCCTCTGAAACCTTGTGTTTTATTATATGCCTAGTAATATAAATGTCTTCAACATAAAGTATGCTTAAAATATATCTGTACTTGACAGGAACCATTAATCCAGCGGGTGGGACTCATTACTATTATGGACAAAACCGTCTCCATGCTAGATTTCCTTGGGAGGAACGAAAACTTGCAGCTGAACTTGCGAAAATGAAAGAGATAGCCGAGGAAGATCGCCCAACAGTTCGTGAAAGATTAAGCAGAGAATCTGGCTATACGGGACTTAGCATTCTGCATCGACTCCACAAACTGTATGGATTTGATGTCATGAAGGACATGGTATTCGACGTCATGCACAATCTCCCTTTAAACATCGTAGGAAATTATCTCAAAGACTTGATTGCCTGATGAGAAAATTGACGTTAAGGTGGCAAATGAAAGACTTGAAAAGTTCCCCTGGACAGCAGGTATACCTTTTTGTTTCACAGTATAATATTACGTGAAACATGTAGCATATGCAACTGCAACACAAGCACACATATTTATTTTATTTTGACAATTTCACCACCATCAAAAACAAGAACAACCTTGACAATAATTCATTGTGCGCCTGCCATACAAATAATTTTTTCTAAATATAAAATGATTGTTTAATATTAGAGTAGTGGCTGCCAGTGGAATAACCAAAGGGGCTCATGCAACCAGGCAGTGATACATGGAGATAACAATTAACTTAGTGTCTTTGATTTGCTTGATCCCAAAATACTATCACTGAAAGGATAATATAGAACGGTTATGAAGTTGCGTCTTGAGCCAACGAAAGATGTCATACCATATATATATATATATATATCACCCGTTTTCAAAAACTCTGCTATTTTCAAAATATATATAAATATATATATACCTTTTGTTTCCTCATCACATAACAAAGGGTAGACAAAAGATATATATATATATTTATATATTTTGAAAATAGCAGAGTTTTTGAAAACGGGTGTATATATATATATATTGTTACAATTATATTATAATACGTTTTTAGTTAAAGTCTCGACTTACTGAAGGTTACTAGCAATTTTCATTAGGCTTTCCTTTGTTGTTGTTGTTTTTTTCATTTAGAGCTGAAAGATGGGAGAATTCCCCATGGATTGTCCTCCCGGCTTGGCTACTGGAAGACTGAGGAGTACCAGAAGTTTTCCTACCCTGCCTCAGAAGTGATTTTGGCTGGCTTGTTAGAACCAATGGACTACCATTTGTGGCAGCTTACAGTGAGAATGACGGAGCTCATCTTTAACCATCGTAATATGTGGTCTTACGAAGAGTTACAGTTGTTTTCGAACTTGGCAAATCATTTCATCATCCTCAATGAGGAGCAACGAGGGCCGACTGCCTGTAGGATTACTGTCCACAATCTCCAGCATATTTCAGAAGATGCTTACCGATTTTCTCATCCTGACAACTATTGGTGTTATTCCTTTGAACGAGCTGTTAAGAGATATGTGAGCATTTCAAGCAATTTCAAGAACATAGAATGTTCCTTTGCTAAACGTGAATCCTTCAGAGAACTGCTCAAACTTGTGAGTGCTACAATCCTACCCCAAGAAGTGTCCAGCTTCAAAGTCGATCTTCAAAAGGCTAGTTTAGTAATTGACTAATAATTGTTACATAATTTACAACAACAACCATTTATTTGTACCCAGAAAGGACAGAAATAATTACAATTTATATTTTATAGTAGAGGGTACGGCCTGCCCAAAATAACCATAGGGGCTAAAAAGAATGGGCAGACATTAAGTTACATAGAGTATTTATACAGTTATCGGTCGGTAACACACTCACACATACACACACCAAATATAAAAAATACAAACAAAAAGAAGTTACATTAGTGGTACAACAGTCTGAAGCTTTTACTAAGCAGATGCCACTGGGGGATAAGTATACTAAATGTACTTTAAGTGTGGTCTGATGAAATTCATTTTCTTTCCTTTGATAAAAGATTAAAGCCTTTGTAAACAATTAAAAGTTGTTGCCATTAATTAAAAATGGATTGACAACATTATAGTAATTTAATTGAAAGGCAAAAATAATATCTCACAAAAAGCCAGGATGTCCACTGCAGAACCCAGTTTGTGGGGTATCTATATCAACCTAATAAGAGGTTACGGAATACATAATAGATGTGTTTTGAACAGTACCGGATCTATGGAATAAATTTTTGAAAATTAGCCAACATACCTATACATGTATGCTAAAGACATTTATTGAGGGTCTCTAGCTGGCATGACAAGGACATGACATGCTGAACTCCTTAATCATTTTAAGGATTTGAAGGTTATGTCCAGATGTTTCAGTTTTTAAATTCATTCAATAGCTTGTAAACAAAACGAAAAATGGACTTTTTAAGTTACTAATTTCTATTTCCGTTGTCTTTTCTTTCAGTGTGCAAAATCTTTGGAAGCTGCCCGACATATTGAGAAACTGATTGCCACTAACCCAGAGTCTGCAAGTAGCTTCAAGGAGGGAGTTTTGGTTGGTGGAATGCAGTTCAGTGAAGTGCAGCTATCACAAGAGGACATTGACTTGATTATGTCATACCCTTCCTTGCCTTCTGTTTTGCCAGACATGGCCTTATCTTTCCGAAGCTTATGGAAACCATATCAAACACCCACAGGCATGCTTTACAGAAAGGGAGAACATGTGGTTTTGTTGGATGATGCCAATGAGCAGCATGTTTGCCAGGTAGAACACTTCTTGTGTCTTAACGTTGATGGAAAGTTCTTGAAAACTGTCAAAGTCTTGAAGTACTCTAAGGCACTGGATGATCAGGAGGGTAACCCTATATCTGACCCTTACAGTGGAGGTTGGTAATTGATATTACCACTAATGTGCAAGTTTTAATTGCTCCAGTTACAGCGATTTTGAGGAAGGCTATGTTGTACAATTATGATGATGATCTTCATCCTGGTAGGAGAATCGTACTAGACTTTCAAAGAGAAAGCATGCCAATTGCATACCATGACATTCATGTGCCATTTTTTCCACAAGTACATGATATGATTTTGATCGAAGGAGATGAGCCTGACCCTTGGCTGGCGAAAGTATTGACCATTCAAGAACGGCCAAAGACTGCCAAAGTATGGTACTATATGGAGGATGTGGAGAGGCCAGGTGAACATCTGTATGTACCATACCGTGACATGAGACAAGCACAAGATGTTATTCCATGGGACTCTATTTTGTGTGCATCAAGTGGTGAATGGAGAGGAGATGCCTGGATGAGGGACTAATCATACCTGTAGCAGACAATCCAGATTTAATTAGGCTAAGAGTATTAAATAATAATACAATATTGTTTTTTTTTTCATTTGGAAAGAAAATCCAGATCTGTAGAATTCCTGTTTTCTTTTTCCATTTTAGAGAAAATTATATTTGACACAGTGGGCCTCATACCCACCCCCTCCCCCAAAATCACATGGAATTTTGAGTAACAAGGATGTGATTTACAAAATAATATTTATTGATATTTTTGAAACCATTCTTCTCTTTAAATTCGTTGAAGACAGTGATTTTAATACAGCCACATTACAGTGTACCTGACTATTTTAACAATCATCTATGAACTATTTTGTATACATGATTGTATTCAACAGTGTGTTTTGGCCTGTTTTACAAGTTCATTTGAATTTCAAAAATATTTCATGGTCTTAAATGTCACTACAATGCAGCCAACCCAGTTATGGTTTCAATCAATAAACAATGAAAAACCATGAATGATGTTTAGCTACATAAGCACTGTATTTTATATAGCAATTGAATAAGCATAAACATGCCTGGATATTTTTCATCAAATGAAGATTTTTTTTTTTCAATTTCACAAAAATGTTTCGTTTCACGCTTGCTTTTCCCATTAATGGGAAATTCACAAACCTTTCCTGGTTTCTTAGGCAAAAACCATCCATGTTTTTAGTTGTTGAATGCCATTATACATTTGTGGTAAATGTGACCATTGACCAAACCATTTGTGGTTTCAGGAAACCAACAATGGGTTTTGGCCACACAACCTAGTTTGTATTTTAACATAAATGGGAATTTACTTAAACATGCATGTTTTCCCACCAAAATACAAGGTTGTTTCTTAATTTCACAAGAGTGTGTATTTTATTTGTTTTCCCATCAATGGGAAATGTAAAAACCTTTTATGGTCTTTTAGCAAAAACCATCCATGTTTTTAGTTGTTAAATGCCACTGGAATAACATTGTGGGAAATGTGACCAAACCATTTGTGGTTTCACGAAAAACCAAGAATGAGTTTTGGTCACACAACCTTTGTTTTTAACATAAATGGGAATTTGCTTAAACATGCATGTTTTTCCACCAAAATACAAGATTGTTTCTTAATTTCACAAGAGTGTGTTTTTCATTTGTTTTCCCATTAATGGGAAATGTAAAAACATTTTACGGTCTTTTAGCAAAACCATCCATGTTTTTAATAGTTACAAGCCACTAAACCTCCATTGTAGTGAACTTGATGTACAATATTGGTTTATTTGTAATAACCATTAATGTAATTAAATTAACATTAATGGTTATTATAAAAAAAACATTCATGTTTTTTATTCACAATGGAAAAAAGTGAAAAACCGTGCATGTGTTTTAGGAATTTTTTCCTGTGGACCTTCCTGCTCGATGTTTAGTATGCAACAGCGTACAATTCAATGGATTCTACGGCTGTTAACGTTGTCGACAACCCGGAAAATCACTAAAAACTAAAAAGGGTGGGCATGTACATGTTTATCCTTTTAACGAGGAGGATCCGAGTGGCCCGGTTAGGACCAAAATGGGAATCATGAGAGATGCTCACCTGGCTGTCCAAGAAAAATCGAAGTCTGTCCATGGTATTAAAGGACCAAGTTGGTTTGCAGCCCTACAGCATCATGACATTATCTTAGGTACAGCTGTAGACTACATGCATTGTGCCCTAGAAGGGATCATGAAGCTTCTTTTGGAGCTGTGGTTTACCTCAAAGGAAAGCCAGGAGCCCTTCAACATTTCAAAGCGAGTGGAAGAGGTAGACAAGCGAATCAGTGAACTGAAGCCCCCTAATTGTATTTCAAGGTGCCCTCGGTCTATTGAGGGGCACAGGAAATACTGGGAAAGCGAACGAGTTGAGGGCATATTTATTTTTCTATGGAGCCATGACACTGAGAGGAATTCTTCCGGACGTTTATTACGAACACTTTATGTTATTTAGCGAGGCTATATTTACATTATGTCTGACAAATGTCACGCAATCCCAAATAGTGCACGCAGAAAGAATGTTAATTCACTTTTGTCTTAAGTTTTCAAAAACTGTATACGTTAGGAATCTTGGTCCACTTTGGACTCATTCCACCTTTCCCTTCGAAAGTCTAAATGGTGAACTGCTCAAGTTATTTCATGGGAACTCAAAATATTGTTTTTCAAATAGTTAGTGCAGTTCACATTAACAGAGCCCTTCCCACCTTGTCCAAAGCACTGGTAGAAGGATCAGATCCTCATCGCTTTTATTCTAAACTAACATCGTCAAGTAACCCTCAAAATGCAATGGAAATCGCAACAAATGTGTTTGCTGTTGGCAAAGTGACAATTAAGCAGATTTCTGCTGATGTTTTTGATGATTTTCTCTTAGGAGCCATACCTGAGACAACAACCTGTAGATTTTTCTTTCGTCTTAAAATTGGTAATGGAATGTATCACTCTTTAGGTTATTGAAAGGGTGTACAGTCGAAATAGTTACACTATCCAATATGACGAGTTAACTAGTGGGGGAAGGGTTCGAAAATTTGGGAGTGATACGTGAGTATTTGCAGTATCAAACACCCTGCAGTGGTTCTCCTGATTGTTACGGGAAATGTGTATGTCCTTTTCATAATATAGCAATAGTGCAAACCCTGGAAATCAAAGAGGCCCAATGGGCATCTCGGGATTATATATATGATAATGAATGGATGCTGTATACAGATTTATGCTGCATAATTATTGAATAATTATATTGGAGAATGAATGATCACTCAGATAAAAGTAATATCCTAGTGTATTGTTTCCCTCCAGCATTATGTTGCTGGTAACCATTTGTATTCCTGGGAGGAGAGAGGCACTGCGCGGGTTAAGGGACTGTGAAATAATTACCAGGAGGGGAAAGGGAGGTGCATAAAGTAAAATCAAAGCAAGGATAGGGGTACTACATATCACAGTGATGGATCCAGACGTGTTTATAAAGCCCGTTCCACACGAGCAAGTTTTCCTTGAAAGGGACATTGACAATGTTTTATTTGCTCGTGTGGATAAACAACAAATCTATTTGACAAGTTTTTCCTTGACAATTTTTCTTTGTAACAACAATAATATTGTACAGCGATTATCATCTTTAATAGGACCCAGGTCGCGAGCAACAATATAAGGCCACTGAGCACCAGGGATTCCTTGTCATATTTTCCTTGTTGCACGTCCACACGAACAACGCCAGTTTATGAACAAGGACACTTGTCAAGTAAAAAATTGCCAAATTTCCCTTTCCACATGAGCAAGGCAAACTTGTCAAGTGAAAACTTGTCAAGGAAAACTTGCTCGTGTGGAAGGGGCTTAAGTATTCACTTATTTTAAGCAGATGCGGTCACCGTTTAATAGACTTCCCAATTGGCTAATTTTATTGTATTTTACCTCTAGTTTGAGTACAATGCGATATTTTGACACAGTGATAAGTGAAGCATGTCCAGTTTCTTTTTAAGAGCTCATCAAACAGAACATAATTTATGTAATCAGCATAAGAATGCTATTGTTTGGGCTAATAGGCTTTTGTGGGTAAACTTAACTTTAAATTTTAAATTGTAAATTTTAGATCACCTCTATTAAGTGGTCAACATCGAGGGTGACTGCTTAATAGAGATTTGGCTGTAATAATAATAATTATGGACATTTTGACCAATTTCAACAAATATTATGTACATGTGTTTTTGAGCCACCTTAATTAAAATTAGTAATGAAATATAATGTGGTTCTAAAACATATGTACATTATTATTTTTTTTAAACTTGGTAGAAATGTTCCTTACATCAGGTAAGTAAAATGTCTGAAAAGGAAAACCTTTTACCATGTAGATTTTAAGTTATTGGCCTCAAAATGTCAAACATTTGGCATTGTTTGGCATTTTTAACATTGCCATGACAACTGATGATGACATCGTAGTGGTATCATATTAATTACTGACGATATCAATGTTCGATTATGACAAAAGTTCTATGTCAGCATCAGCAGGCTAGCTGTTCGACAATGTCAAAGACAAAGTATCTTGCCCAATAACAGAACACAATGCCCCTGACCATGTTCCTCAATCCAGAGTCAAATGCACTAACCATTAGACCACTGCCTCTCCCAATACCATAGTAAAACAAAAGTATTTCCTGGTTAAAGTTAATTATCCATGAATTGCACACATCCTTGATGGACTAGTGTACAGTGCTTAAAGTGGAATTATATATTGAAGGGTTTCTTGTAAAGGTGTTTGATTAAAGCTTTAAAAACTGTTTTTAACTCCAGTTGCAGTATTGGGCTCACTTGGTTGATGGTATGAATTCTGAAGAAGGAAAATGTCAGGTTATTAGACATAGCTTATTACAAACAGATGTGTAATGCACGTGATCAATGTCTTTCCATAATGGAGAGTACAGGGCAGACACAGACTATTGACAACAAACCGTTATTACCGTTGCCCATGCCAGGGGCAGCTTGGATTTTTTGACATACGAGAGCCCCAGAGGGTCGGGTTTGTTTTATATTTTGAGCCAAAGTGGGAATCACAAAGGCGATACATGGAGGACCAAAAGAATGCACCTTCAAGAATCTTCATAGTATCCATGCTGAACATACCACACATTTCGGTAGTCGTTTTATAATACAAAGTAAATGCTATATTTAAATATTAATTTTTTGATATTTTATGTAAAAAACCTTTTGCCGCATTCTTTGTATTTTAATGCTGGATTCACTTGATCAGTCAAACATGAAAATATATTTTATCACTGTTTTGACTATATGTATAAAGAGATCGAAAACACATTTATTGACAATTAAAATATAGACTGAAAATTTTGCGCGCTCTGATTGGTTAAAAACCATGTTTTATCAGAGTATAAATCATAGAAAAGCTTGTTTTATCGTTTCGCGCGCGTAAATCTATATTTTAAAGCACATAAAGAAGCCAAAACCATGTATTATACTGTCATAAAACACTCCGGGAATTTGAGAACACTTGAGAAATATAGAAAACACTCGCCTGCGGCTTGTGTTTTCTAAATTTCTCTCGTGTTCTCAAATTCCCGTCGTGTTTTATGACAGTATAATACATGGTTTTGGCTTCTTTATTTGTTAAATAAATTCCACTCCCCCTTTAAGGGAACAGTCTATAAAACAGGACAAGCGTCAACACAAATATTTTATATTATTTGTTCTAGTTTCTCAAATTTATCCTTTAATTCCCATATAATTCACATTCCTGATATTAATCACACAATGATTATGAGATTACTTGCATGACCTGACATGAAATAACTGTTCAGTATAAAGAGAATCAAAAATTTTTTTTGGGACATAATTTTGACAAGCATTGACATGTTCATAATGGGGATTATTGACAAATACAGTGTAAATTTCACTTCCTCCTTTGGGAAATATTTTTTTTTCTGCGGTTAGAACTTGAATTTATCAACTCTGATATTAATCATACAATTATTATGAGATTGCTTGCATGACCTGACCTGACTGAATAACTTGCCAAAAGATGACAACTGTACTGCAGAATTTTTGCTAAATTCCTCCTTTCATCCCCAAAGCAGGGACATTGAAATAATCGAGAACCGAATGAATGAATTAAAACATTACTTTGAATCGAATAAAAACTAATTCTGAACCGAGAGAAGAAGAATTTAGAACCCAGCGAAAATATTCTTAACCAAATGATATATAAACATCGAAGAAGCGGGGTTTCACAATTTCAAGTCACGACTCAAAAGTTTAACAAGAGAGAAAAAATCCAGGGCTAATCAAAACTATAACAAAATTCTCGAATCTGATGGTTATCAGCAGGCGCGATTTGAGCACTAATAGGACAGTGTACGCGTCATGCTTGTAATTGGACGATGTAATAGGACAGTTACACGTCATGCTTGTAATTGGACAGTGTAATTGGACAGTGTAATTGGACAGTGTAATTGGACAGTGTAATTGGACAGTACGCGTCATTTGCGCGCGCTGTCCTTTGCTCATGCATGCATCTCGGTAAAAAACAAACTTGATTATTATGTTTTTATTCACGTTTAACGTATTTTCCTCAAATTTTGTTATAGTTATGATTAATTGGTAACAGGACTTCGTGTCGTCCAATTCTGTCTGTAATCATACGAGTGATTAACAAATCGGACTCCCGCGAAGCGCGGTCGTCCGATTTTGTTAATCACTCGTATGATTACAGACCGAATTGGACTCCACTCAGTCCTATTACCATTATAAACCATCAACAAACTACAGTAATTACATGTATTGAATAAAAGGAGATTTAACTAATTCAAGAAAAGTGCATGGATGAATCAGAATGAATACAAAACAAGTAACTTACATTCACCAAGTTGTTTACACATTCCAGCATGTCTGGGACTCTGTAACATTTATTATGCATGTGCTAAAACATTTCTTTCTGAAAGCAAGAATATGGTTTCAAACTTATTCTCGAAGCAGGTTATGTTGGGCTTTCCTGTTGTTGTCATTCAAGCCAGGAAATTTGTATGTTCAAATATAATTTTGTATTTAGCTTACATTTAATAATATAGTGTGCAATCATAATTTGCTGAGTTTGATGACGATAAATGCAATAAAGTTTACGCTAAAACACCCCGAAATGCTTTGACCCAGAAGCTGGTACGTTTTACAAAAAACTAAAATGTTTAGTGATAACCCTTGCTGTAATTTCTACAGCAAAATAAAAGGACCTAAAGACACGACAATGTTCAGAACAGCAAACAAAAACATTAGAAATATAATTACCTTGGCGCCATTCAGTGACGATATCCCGAAGCAATTCCAAGCCAAAGAAAGAAGCACAACAAAAATTGATCAATGCTGGTAAGAGTAGTTGCATGTTTTGTTCGCTATTCTCGGATCGGACTCGAGAAGTTCCACACGTTTCAGCTGTCCCCTTCCTCTACTATCGAAACGCCAACGGCGTACAGGACTAGATAATCCTTCCACGAATTATTTAGTTTGTGTCATATCCTCTCTCCTGAATACCTCAGAGTGACAAGGTTGAAATTTTCGTTCTTTGAGAAGTCCTTTGCCCAAATTTTACAAGCAAACACTTTTTACCATGGCCTCTGCTGGCCATCCAAGTTGCTTCGTAAAATCTGTCACACTTTCTACGCTATGTAAGCCACAATGAATTGTACCTCACTAGAAGATCACAAGAGGAAGAATTCTGAAATTCTAACCAGTGTTCAATTCATTGTGGCTTACATGACCATCAGTGTGGACAAATTTTGTTCACAGAAAATTGTTGACAAGTCACGTGACCGCTAAGCCATATGTATATCTCGAGATTACGTCATATGACGTAATCCCGAGATAAAAACCAATCAACCCATTATCGAAGACAAAATAACAGATGGAACAGCAAGTCACATTACCATGACTGTAAGGGAAAATGTGTAGCAATACGCCTTGATAAAATTATTCAGAAATGTATTTACATGGAAACCAATGACTTTCCAGACATTGCGTTCGTAGCTATTTTTCCAAACATGATTGAGAAGGACTGATTATATATATTTTGTTCCTTTTCTCTGTTACGAATAAACCTTTTTGAGATATCTTTGTAGTAAGTTTGCGATTTGTAAATACAGTAGAACCCCGCTAGCTCGAACTCCCAAGGGAAACAAAATTTGCCGATAGTAAATGACTGAAAAACAAGGGCAAGGGGAATGGGTCTGAGTTTCGAGATAATAGCGGGTAGTTCGAGTTCAAGAGGTTCTACTAGTACTACACTATCTCCGTGCTGATTTACATGTAAATAAAGATGATGAAATACTAAAATAAACTTCTCGTTTACTTAATACTCTTAGAAACCAGTATACCGACACGCTATTTGCTTCCGTTCACAAAGGGGGACCTGGGGGAGTGGGGGTGGGATGTTTCTGCGGGCTTATAAAGGTCTGAACATACCTGCCCAACTTCAAAGTTAGCAATGTGTCTCCAATATCCTTGACACTCATTTTCACCAAACCTAAAAGACGTGGAATCAATGGTTACTTTTAACTAAATAGCTATAGGTAAATGTGAATAACTTTTCTTCTACATATGGCAATTTGTTCCTTGACCCATTCTTCATAGTCAAAAGGCTCCGAATCGTCACTTTCTATTTGCAGAGCTAACTGGAGAATTACCATTTGATGGTGTCTTTCTAATTGACTCTGGTTAACTGAAGGAACATGATGGTGGAGACCAAGTATTGTACTTAATTTGTCGCCTCGTGGGGAGCATGCACTGACCTTGATTAAGTGTTGGATTTCTCTTGAAAGCTGAGTGGCTGGAACAAGTTGATAAACCATCTCCAATCTGTGGTCTTGGGGAGAGTGCATGCAGAATCAATGCCTGCATGGATGATGCTTGTTGTTTCTCCAATTTCCTGTCTTCTTGGCGCTCTTGACATAAAAGCTCTTCTTGCCTTTGTCTTCTCTTTCATTTTCTCTCTCTTCTTCTCTTCTCATTTCTTGCTGCATGAGGAAAGTGGTGAGTAAATCATTTTGTCCCTTTGCACGTACTAAAATCCCATCCCTCTTTTTGGGAGAAGTTCCACATGAACTACATTAAGATACTTTCTCCAGTCAGGTTCTTCATGAGCTCCTGAAACTTTTCCATCCTGTATCAAATCAGTCCACAAACTGAGATGTTGGATTCCATAGCGATCCAGAGTCCCATCTTGTTCAAGAGCTTTTCGAAGTTCGACATGGCAGGTGTTCAAATCACTATTTGATGACTTCAGTTTGCCTTTGTCAGCACTTTGTTCTATGAACTTTTCATAAGCAGCTTCATCACAACTTGCATCACTATCACTGTCTGTTGAAGGAGATACTGTTGTTTTCCTTTTCTTGGCTTTCTTGTCATGAGGTATAATAGCCCTTCTTATAGTTGCTGTTGGCTTTCCAACACCTGAAATATGAGACAGAAATTAATGCCAATGGTAATAACATTAATTTTGGGATACAGTAAAAACCCGCATAAAAGAACACGTGTTTTTGGGGGTTCAGGCTGATTTTTGTTCTTATATATCGGGTGTTTTCTGGTACTTTTTTGACCAAATTTGACCAAATTTCAGCCTGAGTGTTCTTAATCCACTTGTTCTTTTATGTGGGTTTTTACTGTATTCCATTTTCCCTAGGCCAATATGATTAATCTCGAGCCACTGGTTTTGGAAAAAACATACTGATAGCATTTTGAATTTATGAAAGAATATCCGGTCAGTATAAAATGCAGACTGCAGACGGCAGACCGGGTATAAAATGCAGACTAGGTATAAAGTTGCGGACTGCAGACTGTAGACTGGGTATAAAATGCAGACTGAAGAACCAAAACTGTCAATTCTTGTTTTCGCGATTTATTTTCAATTTTTAACTTACCGTAGTGTCACGCAATCGCCTTTCCAACTTGATCTGCCGCGAGAAATTTCTCCTCTTGGACCATTTCTCTAAAAATCATTAGCATTAAAGTCTATACTGTATTTGTTCTTAAACAACATTTTCAAATCTGTAGTTTATATCCTTCTGCTTTTTAGTGTGTATTAAAATACGCACAAGATTTCAAAACGTAATATGATATCGAATGGAAACAAGAGCTCAGAGGAGCCATATTAGGAGACATGACCGGGCATATGCACGTGGTCGATTTCTGAGTCTTCAGCATGGGGAGTATTCGGTAAGTGTCTGTATAAATTTGGTCCATACCCATATAAAAGTACTCTTATCCATTGAAAGCTTTTAAGAGCGAATTTTTGTAAAAACCGATCAAAATTTGGATTTCGCGGCAGAAGTCGAAAAATCGATTTTCTATATTTTGTCCACAAATAGCTTTAGGTAGATGTGAAATGTGATCTAGTTTTTTTCCGCTCAAAGCGCTTTAAATTCGAGAAAATCGAGAAAAACGAATTTCGCCCCTACTATCGCCAAATTGCCGAATGCAAAGGCTGAAAATTGGAATCTAAATTTGATTTGCGTTTGCGTGCAAAGAAGAACCGATATGTTTCGATACTTTTTCTTGAAAGACAAAGTATTCAGCTTTCAAAAACAGGTTACAACTTGACTTGAACGCCATTCGAGAAAAATTTACAAATGTTTAAAAGATACCCTTTGTTACTAACGGGAAAATTCCTAATTAGGGATGAAAAGTCAGAGATATTTTTCGTCGTGTGCCATAACTCCAAATTTCTTCAAACTTCGCCTTTGGAACCTTTTATGCTGTTGTAGATTATATATTAAAATCAGCTTGGGTTATTTCTTCGAGCGGTTTTTGAGGCGCCGCTGAAATAACCGAATAATAACCGGATCCAAGATGTCGGATTTTTTTAACGTATGACGTCATTATGGCGTGTATGACGTCATAATTGACACGTGACTGCCACTAAAATAAAGATTTTCGGATGCTTTACACACCATGTAAGTTTCATTTTCATAGCGTCAATACTTTTCGAGATACATAGGGGGGGGGGGGGGGCAATATCTGCCCCCCCAGGCTCAGGAACGAAAAAAAGCCCAGGCAGAAATAGGGTTAAACAATTAGATCCAAGAAGCCAATTGAAGATCCCTCCAAAACAAGCAAATACCACTGATCCTAGCGATTCGCCAAGCTCTGACGAATCCGCTTCAGATGAATCAAATGTCAGTCTCTTTTCCTGCCCTGAAGAAGGATGTATTAAAACGTTATGGACGTTTTAGACTACGAGTAGTCCCTACTTTTTCTCAGATTGAGCGGGCAAAAATTAGGGACTACTCGTAGTCTATGGACGTTTCTCCTTACTTCAATGGCACCTGACTGTGGCAGACATCACCTTGCTATTGAAAACGAGAGTCTCGTCGACAGAGCCATCGTTGGTTAATCGGAGAGACTGGAATTGCAGTCCGGCAGTGTCCAAAATATTCTGACGTCTGAATTACCTAAAATGCGATCGTTGGGAAGCCTGTTCCTCCCCATGGGCTGGGCATTAAGGTCTTCACAAGTTAAAAGAACCAGATTCACCGCTAGTCAGAAAGATTGCTTAACAAGAAATTCGATCTTGGAGAAATCTCAGGACAAAAGAGGATTTGGACTCTGTTGCAAGGGCTATGATGACAGCCAGAGACAGTGAGGAGAATCGTTTGTTCACTGGCGCTGAGTTTCTGACTTCCAAGCAGGTAGCAAGCTTGTCAGTCGCCTGGCAGCTAAACGACGCCTTACCAAATGTAACAAGTGGCAGACAAGGAAGCGGACAACGCAGAAAGGGAGAGTGCACTTCAAGAGCTCACCAATGCAGTCACGCAGGAAGTGTCGTTGGAAACATCCAATAGTTTATGACGCCTATAATATATGTGAACTCATCAGTTCCTCTCTGGAGCTCTCTTCTTTTGCCATTCCAATGCTGGAAGAAAATTGCAATTATTTTGTAATCGACACAAGTCATATAAGGAAGCCATACGTGGATCCCTTGGTTGCTTTTTCGAAGAACTGTTCCTTCCGGAAGTAGGAGACATCATCCCTGGGAGCAAGGACTAGACCAACAACCGTGAAACTCAACCCACATAATTATTACACCGGGTCTGGGATTCAAACACGACCGGGCTACATTAGTGGGAGGCTCCCTGCTCCCTCTGACTGAGCCAGCTAAGCCTCTTTTAATGATACATCTAAACAAAAAATGTTAGTCATGTATAAATACAATTTTTTAAGCACTTTCGCTATGAAGTTATATCAGGAAAGTTTCCTATAAGAGGCCAAAGGAACAAGCAAAAGTGATCCTATGATCACGAGAAGAAAGCGTGACTAAAGGGAGTTTTTAATTTAATTCAACCAGTAATAACAAGGAACTTATTGCAAACCGATTAAGAAAAGTATGAAAGACTCGTTATTACCGCGCTGTTCAGTTTAAAGGAGCTATGTCACGCTATTTTTTGCTATTCTTCCCAATATTATTTTTTACGAGCTCTAAACTCAAACTTGTGAATTATTTCATTCATAAGATGGGATCTCACTTGTTTCATAAAAATGGACTTAAAACTTGAAAAACTTCAAAGTCAACCTTTTCGCAATCCGATTTTGACCATCCGCCCCTCATTGTGGTTTTCCTATAGTATTTGTTTTGTTTTTCTATGGTTTGAAGCCATTATTTAGTGGTTTCGATCTATTTTAAGACTAGTTTGTGTATAACAGAATTCTGAGAACTGGCGAAAATAGCGTGACATAGCTCCTTTAATCGACTTCCTGTCGACTTGGATCCACTGTTCACCTCACAATTTTATGATTTCGGTTCACTCTTTCCATTTACCTCCAGGAAATCGTGGCAAGTGAACAAAAAATAACTGAGGTTGGAGTTCAGTCGAATTTAGTTTCGTTCCCAAATATAAATGCATATCACCTTCATAATTTCAAACAGTTCGGGTTTATAATAGATTATCATTTCCTCAGTACCTGCTAGGTCACATCAAACTTATAATTCGATTCTATACCATTTATCGTTTAGAGTGTTTACGGTAGAGCTTAGAGTTTTCTTGCTTAAATTTATTACTTGGAGGCGGTTAGATTGCTGTTTTCTTCTTGCGACGTTTAATTTGTGACGAGATGTCGATTTCACGTCTGGCGAAGAATATGAAGTAAGGAAACTTATTCCAATTAAATAAGGTTACTTTGGCGTTAAGATTGAATTGTTTCACCTGTATATATATGAAAGCAAAGAATTTGCTCATCAGTATAAAGAACTGATAATACAACGGCTTAAATTACTTTATTTCAACTAACTCGCTTGGCGTCATAAACACGGCAACAGCCTATTGTTTACTTTTCGTTGATATTTTCGTTAAAATTCAGTTATTTCAGCGGCGCCTCAAAAACCGCTCGAAGAATAACCCAAGCTAACTTTGATATATAATTTACAACGACATGAAAGGGTTCTAAAGGCGAAGTTTGAACAAATTTGGAGTTATGGCACACGACGAAAAATATCTCTGAATTTCATCCCTAAATTAAGAATTTTCCCCTTAGTAAACAAAGGCGTCTTTTAAACATTTGTAATTTTTTCTCGAAAGGCCTTCAAGTCAAGTTATAATCTGTTTTTGAAAGCTGAATACTTTGTCTTTCAAGAAAAAGTATCGAAACATATCGGTTCTTTTTTGCACGCGAACGCAAATCAAATTTAGATTCCCAATTTTCAGCCTTTGCATTCGGCCAATTTGGCAATATTAGGGGTGAAATTCGTTTTTCTCGATTTTCTCGAATTTAAAGCGTTCCGAGCGGAATAAAACTATATCACATTTCATATCTACCTAAAGGCTATGTGTGGACAAAAAAGAGAAAAATCGATTTTTCGACTTCCACCGCTGAATGCTTTATATTTACTGAAATTCGCTCTTAAGATTCTTGTATGTGAAGTAAAGCAGGCTTACAATTCGTAGAGAGTGATTTAAAATGAGGTAAAATCTCTCTGTTTTGCCTCACGCGGTCAGGTTTCGATAAGTGTTGTTCGTCTTTTCACGTCGCTCCCTCCGAACGCCTCCCACACGCCTGGAACAGGCTATTCGTTACAAGTTGTATAAACGTTATTAAATACAGGAGCATTGACCGATCGTATCTCGACAAGTCTTCCTTATTTTGGTTTTCAGATCGACCAGGTCACCGTGTGTGACAGTGATGAGAGCGACCAAGAACGTCATGAACACATCCCTTTGGTGAGTTGTATTTATATTTTGTTATTTACCAACACTTACAATCTCTTGTGGTCGGATACAATATCGGACAAATTTGAGTTCAGTTTTCAGAACTCGGTGCACAAAATTAACGTAAAGACATGGTATTTCCCCACATTTGCTTGGTGAAAATATCTCTGCAGGTCGCAGGGCAAACAACTGATGTCATGTTCATTTTAGCTATCTTTTAGATCATTGTTTCCACCACAAGCTTTCCACTTCTTACAGTCTCTGAACTCAATTGCACAACTTTTCCTGTCTCCGGTTTGAACTGTTTATTAATATCCATACATTGGGGGAGTCATACTATGTTCGACTTTTGTTGACCGTCCCCTGTGCAAAGCACACTTTTTGTATGATGAGTTTTGTTGTAAATGTTAAATTTGTTTTGGTTTTCTATAATTCCAACCAACATTGTTCTTTGATCACTAAATGGGGGTAGGGGGCTTAATATGAGGGGATCCTTTTCAAAGGGGTGGTAAAATACAGCTCAATCAAAGATATCAGTTGTGATATTGACTAATGGTTCAGATAACAATCCATAAGCATGACTTTTGATATATTTTAACAATGTGTAGAGGACTGGCACTAGCCACAAGTAATGTAGAGGACTGGCACTAGCCTGAAGGAGATGTGAAATTACTGAGCCGAAGCGCCATTAAAATGAGAAGCAGTTTAGTTGGATTTTGTGTTGTTTATATGGGCGAGTGGGCTAACAATTTGGCGACCCTGCAAGGACTGTGATTTGGCGAGAATGGAACACCGGAAGGACCGCTTGTGGCGACCGATTGTGGTATGTTTTAGAAGTTATTCGTTGTTTTCGCTGCGACCACGTGCTTCTGTTGTCCACCATTGTTGACCCCAGTTGTGTACCAAACGAGTGAAGAAACCTTGCTGACACGTACTATGGCAGAGGAACTTCAACTGGAAATTCAGTCCAGGATTTTCGCTGCGGAATGGAGTTCACTTGGACGAATTGCCGAATTTCTAAAGGTTGCATGCGAAGGGAAATTGAGATTTGCTGTGGTTAAACATGTCGTCCAAAGACTTGAGGAGGAAATTGGAAAACTCAAAGAAACGGAAATCGTGCCCTATCTTACAGATGCGAACAAGTTATTGACGGAGAATTCCTCTGGGGTCAAAGGCGAAAGTAAGGGCGAAAGTAAGGGCGAAAAGACAGTCCAAAGCGATTCAAAACCACCTACTTTATCGAACGAAGACTCGGTCCAGAAACTGTTGTCAACCAGTGCACTACGTAGACAATTTAAGATCAATGGACAGATCGGGGAGCCTGAGCAAAAGGATAAGATTAGTTTCTCTTCACTAGCACGTCAAATTCAAACGGGATTGACACAAGGGTACACTGAAAATGAAATTGTTGATGGAGTTATTCGTTCTATTACACCAGGCTTGGTACTTCGAAGTTACCTCGAAACGTATAAAGATCTGACCTTGGATCGGTTGAAGAAAATCCTCCGTAGCCACTATGGTGTGAAGAATACTACGGAACTGTATCAAACTCTTTCATCGTTGTGTCAAGGCCCAAAGGAATCACCCCAGGCATTTCTGATGAATGCTCTGGATCTCAGGCAACAAATTATGTTTGCATGCAGTGATGACACCTCCCTACAGTATGACTCTGGACACATACAACGCCTTTTCCTTCGATCAGTAGAGACTGGTTTGCAGGATGAGAGCATTCGGGCTAAGATCCGCCCTTTCCTAAAGGATCCACATGTGACCGATGAAGTGCTTATTCATCAGATGAGTGTGGCAGCCTCAGCGGAGAAAGAAAGGGACAAAAAGTTGAAAGACAACAACAAATCTAAGTCGCCAGCAGCATCAGTAGCGTCAGTGTCTGATTCAGCCAAAGAAAAGCAAGTAAACAAGGAACAGAGTGATCTTGTGGCCGCTATTAACGCAATTAAATCAGAGGTTGAGGCACTGAGGGGAGAGGTCAGAAAGAAAGACAACAAAAGCTGTGTTTCTGCTGGAAATGAGCCAGAGAGAAGGAGACCACCTAGGTGTTCAAGCTGTTTCGAAAACAAGAAAGAGTATTGCAATCACTGCTTCAAGTGTGGCAGCGACTCTCACTTTGCAAGAGGGTGTCGGAAGTCATCAAATGGGGGACGGCTGCTTGCGCGAGACAGGAAGCAGTCGTAGATCCACCACAGTCTCACCAATGTAATCACTGCCGTAAAAGGGGAGGAGAACAGGAACAACTTAAGTGTCATTGCCAGAGAAAACCGGGCAGGAGCGAAAGATCGAGGTTGGCCGTTTACCTTCATCTTTTCACAGTATAAAAGCTACTTGAAAAGATAAACAACGGTGGCATTTGCAGAGGTAGAGGTTGTTTTTTCTTGAAGATATCATTATCTCATGAATTTGGGCCCTCCAGCGGCCTAAAATAACCGAAATGTGGGGCAACTTTGGGTTAACCATAAAGGCAGTTAAAAAGAGTTCCAAAAGTTCCAATTAATTTTGTATAAAACCTATCCCCTTATTAGTTGAATGGGATTTACTAAACGTCCTGTGCTTTAATACTACGTTTTCTACGTAGTGCTAAATCGTCGCCGAATCACTAATGAGCTTGACCCAAATTTTAGCCATTTTCAGAGGGCTGTTTCACAAAAGTGCGGCAGTTTATTTGAAAGTAAAATCGTTCTACAATAGACTGCCGTACTGTTATTAAAATTCAGTTGAGTTAAAATTGGTATCTAGAAGTAAATTGGAGAAAACGGCCTCGGAAAGTGCCAAAAAAATGTTCAGTCACGAACATTTCCCGCCAAATTTATCTCGGAGGATATCATCTTGAAGTTCGACTTCCTGCGATTGTTGTCCGTAATTCACTAAAAGGTCGTTTGAAAGTAAATAAACTTGTTTCCCGGACTTCGTGACAAAGTGCATGTACTTGACTGTCGATATTTACATTTTATCTCATTCTGATAACTCAGACTAAATTTTTTTTCAGGAAATTTTTTTTCACACAATTTTTTGTTATGTCACGCTGCATGGTAAAACTAAAATGTATCTACAGTTGGTCTTTCTGACTGTAGCGAAAAGTGTTAAAGGAATAATACCTCCGTTTCTATATCTTTATTCTCTGATAAAGATCATAGCAAGTTATTTGCCTCCCGAGATGGCGTAGAGAGAACCCAGACAAATTGCCAAACTTCGCTACATTTGAACTCAGTGCGAAGTAATTACTTTTTGGCTTTCATAACCAAAGTAAAAATTAACGCTCAAATAGAACATTTACCTTTGCCTATTGAACACAATCTCCATGCAGTTAGTCTAGTGAAACTCGCTGAATGAATCAAAGCGTCTTTATAATTTCCTCGACTCTCCGGTTTATGTCCGGTTTCTACTGCGGAAATCAAAATCCTCAACTTGAAAATATTTTATTTTCAAATCACTCAAAAGTCAAAGCCACCAGAAAGCCTTTACCTTTCCCCAACAGCTTACATTGGTCGTCTAAAAATTAATCTATTGTAAACAATTCGCGATTTTCGCCGAGTGACTGATCAAGCGGGCCAGGTGTTTTTTTTTTTGCGTATAAACTACAAGAGAAAAGTTCAAATCAACTCCCTGACTAAGCTTGCATTGTCCAAATAATAATAATAATAGAAACGTTGCCATAATATAGTGACAAAACTCCCAGCATAGATCATCTACCCGCTTCAGTATAGGTTGAATCTGGATGACTATGTGGTAATTATGGCGATTACATGTACGTAGCAGTACCCAAGATGATCTAAGAGAAGCATTCCCCCATACATGGAACTTTCAGTCCATAGCTGAGATATTTTAATTAAGAATGCTACCTGATCGGTCAGTTCGAGTAACGTGATGTCGGAAATAAAAATAACTTTCACAGCATGGCTCAAAACTATTAATAGATTTAAAAAATTATCTGATCATGAGTCACAGGGAGTCCTTCTCTTAGATCATCCTCTCTTGATATACCGCCGTCTCGGATGCGCTTTTTTTTACAAAACTATTTACAAAATACCCAAACGAGTTGCGAAAGTCGCCTACCCGTTCTTGTTATTATCCTCGATGATGCAACATTTCCGCTCATGAAAAAAGGCTCAACTAGCTTATCTGAAATGATAATCGCCATTCTGTTGACTGTTAACGTAGCAAAATAAAACTGGCATTCCAGTGTTTCATACTATAGTTAGCCACCTCCAAAACAACAAACAACTCAGAGGCAACTTCTAATAATTATATTATTTTTATAGTCATGGAATATTTTGTTTTCTTATTTGTTCGTATTTTTACTAGATACGTGTTAAGTAAATTGTGCAAGCTATTATAATTCAATTAAGTTTGTTTTTTCTTTAAATTATTTTATGTAATTAATGGGTAAATAAAGTTGTTGTTGTTGTTCACATGATACGTTCAAACTTGTTTTATATCAACCCTCAAATATTCATCAATAACAGTTTTAAATTAAAATACATTACCAATACTAATTTAGTAATTTAGAATACATTTTAATACATCGAAAGGCTTTATTTTAGAGAGGTGATCTCAATAGGTGTTGCGGCATCTTAGCGGGAGTAAAAAGTGTATTAGTATGTTTTGATGACAGTGAGATACCGCTCAAGATAAGATATTTTTGATGGAAGTACCGTCTTTTTAAATATTAGTTGAGAAGCAGAAAATTTCAAAAGCTTGTTACACATTTCTTAAGATTCCGAAAAAAAACCCGTTCAATATGCATAATTGTGCCAATTCATAAGGTTTATAATTACAGATAAAACAAAAAAGTTTTGAACAGTTAGTACAGTACAATAAGTTGCAGTTAGAAAGTTACATTTCGGTTACAATTCCTTGGAAACGAGAATCCCTTACTCGCCTGCGAAGTACCAGCGTACGGGCGCTAATTTTCCCACCTTTTGATGTATAAATACGTGGATATAAGATGAAGAAATAAAAACGTACTAACCTGCACCGATAGGAACAACAATATTGAAAGCAACAAAAATTTCCGCTGACATAGCAGCATTGACACGTCTTGGGAGATTTAATTTTTTCTTCGGTCCTTTGTGGGCTGGGTAGCAGCATACTTCTCATTTCCGGCCTGACCAATCGATCATAAGGTCTCTTCTATGCTTAGGACATATTGTCATGGCCAGCATTTCCTCATCGCTTACACCAAACAGACCAGCACGGTTTTAAAATTAAGTGTGACTCGCTGACAACAGTCTTTCCTCTACCACGTTTTCCGCTGATTCCCAGACCAACAGGTGAGAAGTCATATCTTGTTTACTCGCTAGTAGCGGAAGAATGACTGACCCGAGTTCACCCGGACTACATGGCGACTCTTCTGATCCGAAAGAACAGTACATGTTTATGTTTTAAGCTTAAGAAAGAAGGACTAAACACTTGTCGTTTGAGCGGTCTGACCTTTAATACGTGACGCGTCACGCGTTCGCTAAAGTTTAAACTACACAATATTTGTAAACAAACTGTTTGCAATATTTGTTCAGCCAATTTTAGACTGCGAGCAGTCTCTTTCTTTTCCTAATGTTTTTAGGGCACGCGCGCGATCGAGCGAGCCGCGAGAATCGCGGACGCGGTGAGAAGGAAAAAGAAAGAGACTGCGGTGGAATCTTTGATCTTTCAAGTTGCCGCCTTTGACACCTATTTGATTGATAGTTCCGCCCAGTTTATAACGATACCATTTTCGCGGCATAATATTGTTGTGTAATCCAGCAAAGAAGGGAGAGAGACGACAACTAGAGACGATCGTGTGTCAAAAAAAACACTGTTTTCGCCGTTTTTATGCAGTAGATACATACGGCTTCGGGTAAATAGTCTCGTATGGGAATTTGTCATCCATTTTGTCAGCTTGAACCCTCACAAGAAGCCGATAACTGGGGAAAATAATATCCGATCTGTATACGAGAGCTGTTCGCCACTACAGGAAGGAAATGTATACGTATGGTTTCACCGCGCTAGTGTATGCTGCTTGAAGTTACGAAAAGATCGCATGGCTCAAACTTCTCGTGCGCTTTGTCTGTTTTGTTCGGGGTTTTGTTCAACCTTTGCTGCCTCTGTGCCTCGTTCTGTTGTGTGTTATAAAATCAGCAAACCGTCAATACGTTTGCTAAGTTTGTTGTCACGATTTTGACTCCGCAACTTTTCGACGATATACGAGCAGATATACGAACATGCGAACAATTGAAGAAAGGAACTATCATTTTGTATTTGAGAGGTATGGATCCTGAAACCTTGTAGTTATTATCGGGCCGGAGTTATACAATGTTGATGTGTTGTCGTGTGAGAGTCAATACAATTTTATCTGCGTGGTGATCATACTGCGAAATGCTGCGGCGTTTTATTCCCGGATTCATTGCATCAAATAAGCCGCCTGAGCCGTAACATTTGCACTCTTCATATCCAACATAAATTTACTACAGTTTCGACCGAGAAAGAAAGTTAGTTTTGTTGACTGGATATATCTGATACATTGAAAGTCAGTTTGACCCCTTGACCCAAATGATCATAACACTTTAACGACTTTAACAGGAAGCTGTATGACACCATAGAGCCGAAAGGAAAACTCACGTTTTATCTTTTCAGATGAAGTTTGACTTACTTAGACGCTTATTCAAAGTATTTTGGAAACAATAGAGTTAGTCTAAGGTCTCCGTAACCAGAGGAAAAGATAAATAGGGCAATCGTCTTCGAAGAGTTGTGTGATGTGCAAATAAAGAGTTTGACGGTAAACTAAAGCTAGCGCAATCGGCTTGCTAGATAATATTACGGCCGCGGAAATAAAATGGCTTCCTCTTGTGTTCAGACTTCAGAAGTATCCCTCCAAGCTTTAACTCGCAAATACGTTGCGCTTCGATTCTCTAGTCTTCGATCTACAATCCGGATTACCGTACACTGCTAAACCATCCCGCGAAAACATTTGTCTCAAATTATTCCGATGACGCAGAGATGAGTTTGTTGACAGATTGATAGGTAGCCGACCAATCAGCATTTTCCGTTTCTCAGAAACGGGAATTCAAAGAAACAAAGAAACCTCCGCAGTCGGTCTTTTCCCTCCCTCTCCCCAATCTCTCCTCGTTTTTTCACCTAATTTGCATAATTATAACATTTCCGCTCGCGCCAAAGATCTGAGGAGAAAAGACCGACTGCTCGCAGTCTAAGCCAATTTAGAATAGAGTCAGATGTCTACAGATAATTTGCTTACAATTTGTTATTCGTGATATTCAAGAGACCAAAGAACTGAGTTTTATCATGTAGCGTGACTTATATGTTAATGTAACAAAAAAAACGTTCGCAGGAAAAATTCAGCTGAGTGTCTTACACACATATTGAAATGTTTAAGATGAAATGTAGTAGTAGGCGGTGCTACAATGAATACCAGCACCAGCTAGGAGCCGAGGTTACCAAAACCGAGGCTCCTACTGTAGCTGGTGCTGGTATTCATTGGTAGCACCGCCTACTACTAATGTAAATATCGACTCTGCAGTTTGAACTCTATTCCGAATACCGTGAAACAAACTTAATTACTTTCAGGCAACCGTTCTAGTGAATTACGGTCTACCATCGCGGAAAATCGAACAGCAAAATATTTTATCAACAGATGAAAATTTGGCGGGAAATATTTGTGACTGAACATTTTTTGGCACTTTTCGAGGCCGTTTTCTCCGATTTACTTTAAGATACCAATTTTAACTCAACTGAATTTTAATAACAGTACAACAGTCTATTGTAGAATGATTTTACTTTCAAATAAACTGCCGCACTTTTGTGAAACAACCCTCTGAAAATGGCTAAAATTTAGGTCAAGCTCATTAGCGATTCGGCGACGATTTTTAGCACCACGTAAAAAACCGTAGTATTAAAGCAAAGGACGTTTTGTAAATCTTATTCAACTAATAATGGGATAGGTATTATACAAAATTAATCGGAACTTTGGAAGGCTTTGAAAGGGTCTTTTAAGTTAACCCAAAGTTTCCCGAAATGTCGGTTATTTTAGGTCGCTGGAGGGCCCAAATTCATGAGATAGTGATATCTTCAAGAAAAAAACAACCTCTACTTCTGCAAATGCCACCGTTGTTTATCTTTTCAAGTAGCTTTTATACTGTGAAAAGATGAAGGTAAACGGCCGACCTCGATCTTTTGCTCCTGCCCGGTTTTCTCTGGCAATGACACTTAAGAGGTGCAAGCAATGTAAAAGTGTGTGGTACTGTTCTGTGGAATGTCAAGGTGCACACTGGCAGGAACCTAAGGTACTGTGTCAGGCTATAACACATTTAAGTAACTGTGATACTAAAGAGTTCAAAGACCCTGCTTGTGTTAGTCACCGAACTCCAAATGAGCATGCTAAAGTCATTGGCCTTGTTGGCAAGAAGTGTATGGTGAGGTGTCTGCTCAATGACTGTGAATTTGACATGTTATGGGACACTGGTGCCCAGGTATCAATAATACCAGCCAAATCACTTCAGCAGCACCTAGGAGGTATAGCCATTAGAGAGTTGTCTGAACTCCTGGATACAAGCTTGAATTTGACAGCAGTGAATGGACCAAGATCCCTTACATTGGGTGGGTGGAGGCCAGCTTAAAGTTGACTCCTACTGACAGTGGCAGCAATCAACAGGAAATGTTAGTTCCCTTCCTGGTGACATCAGAGAATTTAGACTGTCCTATTCTGGGATATAATGTTATTGAAGAGTTAGTATGGACATTTTGGGGAGCATCAGCCCCAAGGATCATCAAAGCTAACTTCACCCAGTCAGCAAAGAGAAGGAGCCGAAAACTCTCTCCCAGCAGTGGATCTCAGTGGCTTGGACAACAACCAGCGGATCATAGCTGAAGCAATGCTAAGGGAAGAGCTTGAGTCATTCTCATCGAACGAAGAAGACATTGGCCGCATCCCTGACCTAGAAATGGAGATTAACCTCAAGGATCACCAACCAGTTCAGAAGAAGTACACATCAGTCCCTAGGCCTCTCTATCCTGAAGTGAAACAGTACATCGAAGACCTTTTGAACCAGAACTTTATTATTGAATCCAAATCTCCATATTCTTCCCCAGTTGTTTGTGTCCGTTAGAAGGATGGGATGCTAAGGCTATGCATTGATTATCGAGAGCTGAACCGCAAGACCATTGCTGACAGGCATCCTATCCCAAGAGTCCAAGAAACCCTGGATAGTCTGGGCGGAAACACCTGGTTCAGTGTACTTGATCAGGGAAAGGCATATCATCAGGGGTTTGTGAGCAAAGAAAGTAGACCAGCCACAGCATTCATCACACCATGGGGGCTTTATGAGTTGGGTGAGGATCCCGTTCGGGCTCATGAATGCACCTGCAAATTTTCAGCGGTTTATGGAGCGGTGTCTGGGTGAATGGAGGGATAAGGTGGCCATTCCATACCTTGACGACATTATTGTACTTAGCCGGACCTTCGAAGAACATATTGAGCATCTGAGAGCAGTGCTAAGGAAGCTACGAGAGCATGGAGTGAAGCTGAAGCCGCGTAAATGTAGTCTGTTTAAATGCGAGGTCCGTTTTCTAGGGAGGATTGTGTCTGGTGATGGTTATCGAATGGACCCAGCGGGTGTAAAGGCTATCGAAAAAGCTGAGAGCAGCAATGCCAAAGACTGTCGGTGAGGTCAGACAACTTGCTGGAATACTAAGTTACTACCGAAGATACATTAAGAACTTTTGCAAAAGACTGCAAAACCAATATATGACCTGCTGACCACCACAGGAAAGGATGGACAACCATCTTCCAAGACACCAGTTTGTTGGGAAAGTAAACAGCAGGCAGCCCTTGAGGAGCTAGAAGGACACCTCAGTAGTCCACCTATTATGGCTTACCCAGATTTCTCGAAAGAATATACTCTGCATACTGATGCAAGTGCGGAGGGTCTTGGTGCGGTATTGTACCAAACACAGAATGGTGTCCTGAGGGTAATTGCCTATGCTTCACGGGCACTGTCGCCAGCTGAAAAGAAACTATCACCTCCATGCGGGCAAGCTGGAATTTCTGGCTTTGAAATGGGCGATAACTGACCAGTTCCGTGACTACTTGTATTACTCTCCCAAGTTTACTGTCTTCACTGACAATAACCCCTGACCTACGTTCTTACATCAGCAAAATTAAATGCAACAGGTCTGCGATGGGTGAATGAACTTGCGGATTTCCCACTTCGATATCAAGATATCGACCGGGGAAAGCAAATGCAGATGCTGACACCTTATCTTGCATGCCGATTAGTTTTGAGGAATACATGGAAGGTTGCTCAGAAAGTAGTCGGTCAGGATGTCTTGGACACTATCATTTCCTCTGTTCGTGAAACAAGCTCAGACCAAACTGCCTGGTTATCGTCCCTCGCAGCAGTGCCTGTTATGTTAAAGGAGGGGTCTGTTGATACACCCCACTTTGCCACCTGATGAACTTATGGCCGCTCAACAGGAAGACCCAACAATTGCTCGTGTTTCTGCATTTCATGCAAATCAGAAGACGACCCACTTACCAGGAAAGACAGAATGAGCCAGCCATTGTACGACAGCTTCTACAAACTTCTCATCGCTGAAGACGGAATTCTTTATCGCAAGTCTGGATCCAGAAATCAAATGGTCTTACCAAAACAGTACTACAAAAGAGTCTATGAGGAACTGCATGAGAATATGGACATTTGGGAGCGGATAGAGTTGTCGAACTAGCAAGAGAGTGTTTCTATTGGCCGTTCATGAGAGCAGACATTACCCACTACGTCACAAGAGTGTGCCGATGCCTGAAAACAACGAAAACCTGCAACTCATGTTAGGGCACCACTTAAGTCAATCACCTCTACAGCACCTTTCCAGCTAGTATCCCTAGACTTTGTTCATCTTGAGCCAAGCTCTGGCGGGTACCAGTACATACTGGTGATCGTGGACCACTACACACGATTTGCCCAAGCATATGCCACACGTGACAAATCTGCGAAGACTGCTGCAGATAAACTGTTCAACGACTACAACATGAGATTTGGATTTCCAGAGACTATCCACCATGACCAGGGTGGAGAATTCGAAAACAAGCTTTTCTACAACCTCGAGAAACTTAGTGGCATCAAACATTCACGAACGACACCTTATCATCCCCAGGGAACGGACAGGTGGAGCGGTTTAACCGGACACTCCTGTCGATGCTGCGTGCACTAACTGACAAACAGAAGTCCCGCTGGCGTGACCATCTTTAATAAGGTAGTCCATGCATACAACTGCACCCGCAATGACTCCACTGGCTTCTCACCATTCTTCCTACTATTTGGCAGAACCCCGAGACTCCCAATTGATATAATGTTTGGCTTGAAACCTCCAGAAGCATACTCTAACATATCCTGAATATGTGAGCAAATGGAGACGAGCAATGAAAGAAGCTTACGACTTGGCATCTGCTAATACAAAGAAGAGTGCAGAGAGCGGTAAAACAACAGTATGACAAGAAAGTGAGGCACACTGCACTGTACAAAGGCCGATCACGTGCTTGTAAGGAACATGACTGAGCGAGGTGGTCCAGGAAAGCTACGCGCCTATTGGGAACAACAAATCTATGTGGTAACTCGGAAGAGGAAAGACTGCCAGTATATGAAGTCAAACCAGAATCAAAAGCTCTTATGAGCGACTCGTGAATGATATGTCAAACTTATTCCACTAATGGTTGTTACATAAAACAGTCATTTCTGCCACGGCAACTTTCCCGATCGATTGACCCTACCGAAGCCAAGCCTACGGTTTAGTTCAAAGTTAGGTCAGCGTACTAACAACAATATAAAGAAATCTCTATGTTAATTTTAACGGTCAATGTTTAAGTACGTCGTAGTTAGTCGAACGGTTAACGACGTGGACTTCAAATTAGAAGGTCACCGGTTCAAACCCAGAAATGTGAAAACGAAAAATATATTTTTAACAATTTACGACCTCTTACTTCTTTTTTTCTTTCTCCTTTTTAATGAATCTATTACAGACCGCAATTCATACAAATTGGAAAAAGCAAATAAAGTTGAAAAAAAAACGACATATACTGTCCCGAAATCAACATCAGTCGAAGTCCGCAGTTCGTGCTTTGAAAATCGAAAAAACTTTATCCAAACACGCATTTCAGCCCTTCAAAGATTTTCAATGATCTGTTCTCCGGAAGTCAAGTATTTCTAAGGTTATTTCTTCTATTTGGAACTCTTACAAGCTATAAATCGAGCCGAAGAGTCATTCTAAGAAGCTATGAGCCCAAAGTTAGGTCAGCGTACTAACAACAACACAAAGAAATCTCTATGTTAATTTTCATCCCAACGTTAAATTCGCCAAAAGTAGTCGAGCGGTTAATGGTCTGGACTTCAAATTCGAAGTTCGTCTCTGGAGTCGCGGGTTCAAATCCAGAAGTGTGGAAATGAAAAATTAACAAAAAAATCACTAAATAAAATAATAAAATAAAATAAAATAATATAATAGAAGAAAAAAAAAAGACGAAAAAAAAAGATAAATTTATAATTTAATACATAAATTAATATTCATAAATTAAAGTTTACAGCCCATCGAGCGAGCGACGCGATGTGAAATTTGCATATCTGTTTCCACAGCTATACTCATTTCATTACATTCACTCGTAAAAAGGGGATGGACGATCCAGAGTTCTGCATCGCAACCTCTTGCTACCATGCTCTTACTTACCTGTTGAGACTCAAACTAAGACATCCAGAAGCCGTCAACGAGCCTCCAGGGGCGACCACAAGGCAACAGGTTCCAAGAGAGGAAATCCCCGGTACCATTGATGAGGACATCCCGAGTTTGACACCCAATCAACTGCAAGAATTTGTGCGGGTCTGCAAGTTGTCATGATGAAGATAATCATGGAATGACTCCAGAAGCTAGCCGAACAGGATGCATAATCCTTACCAAGCCGATGACTTCGGACTCAGACCATGAAATGGAAAGTCCAGTACAACCAGGGTAATGTTAGATGATACTGCGGATGAAGCACCCCCAAGGCAGTTCACAACGAATAAGCAGACCGCCACTTAGAATGACCTATGATGTACCGGGACAACCGTCCTTTCAACCCAACAGCACCGCTGGAATTCAAGGCATTTCAGTATCGTATCCACAGCAAATATGGCAGCCGTTCAACAATGCCATGGGTGTGGCAGCCTGTCCTACAGCCCTGTAGCTGTTTCCTCAACTTACCGGTTCCTTACCAACCGATGTCCTGGATGCCTTGGTATTACTAACAAATCTCTGGACATGAGAAAGTAAAGAACTGACTTGTACCAGTTGGAGACCCGTTCATTTTAGAGAACACGTTAATGTTTCTGAGATTTATATATTATTTTAAGACTTCCTGCTTTAATTGCAAGGACATTGTTTAAGAAGTGTACTCTCGTTTTCTGTAAGACCGTTCTTACACCAGTTCCTGTATTGAGTATTAGTTGTCAGACATATTATTTGTCATGAAAAAGTGACGCTGCAGCCGTAGACTGAGACTGGAGTGCAACATAAGTTATTATTCAGGCCTGATCAACCGGAATAAATATGTTAATTTTAGGATAAGCTTTAATAATGCAAGGAACTGTACATCAAGAGTGACATTCGCTTAATCACCTTATTTCATGTTGAGGACAACATTCTTTTTAGAGGGGAGAAATGTAGAGGACTGGCACTAGCCACAAGTAATGTAGAGGGACTGGCACTAGCCTGAAGGAGATGTGAAATTACTGAGCCGAAGCGCCATTAAAATGAGAAGCAGTCTAGTTGGATTTTGTGTTGTTTATATGGGCGAGTGGGCTAAACAAATGCATGTATTAATTTATTATAATTTTGTATTTTTGTTTCCATCTAGGATGTAGCTGATATTACTGAGTCATTTGAAAAGGCTTTCTTC
The DNA here is from genome assembly GCA_029204205.1 of Desmophyllum pertusum. Taxonomy (NCBI): domain Eukaryota; kingdom Metazoa; phylum Cnidaria; class Anthozoa; order Scleractinia; family Caryophylliidae; genus Desmophyllum; species Desmophyllum pertusum. The sequence continues at coordinate 14,196 of MU825407.1, read as the reverse complement.
AAGCCCCAAAAAGAGCAGAACTGAAAAGGTTAGATTACTATACAGTACTAATTCCATTGAACTTGATATGTGTAGGTAATATAATGTCACACTCAGGCAAAAGGCCATCCACATGGCTACAATCCTGGCCAATAAATTTGGGACCACTGTAAATTTTGTCTGACAATAATCAATTTTAAATGTAATCCCCCGCCCCCCCACCCTGGTTTAATGTTGAATGTTGACGTATGTTTAGTCCGGACTAAACAACTACGTAAAATTTTAACGATGGATTTTGAGGTTCAATATTATATATGGGGGAGGTGGGAATATAATCAATGTGGCAGTTTACTTTGTTTGGTTTCCCTAACTGTTCACTTGGTACCATTTATTCCTCTGATAAGTCTGTTATAGCAAGTAGCATGGAACATGCATTGTTATACGATGGAGACTTATTGTTCTCTGACAGTCACTGAAAAGTGAATTGTATTACTGTATGAAATCACAGTAATGTCAAAACGTTACTTATTTGATAACAGGACAATAAGTAAATACTAACACATGCCGTTTTACACCTGTTTTAATTGTTCTACCATATTATGAGTATGAGGTGGAACGAGTGGATGGGGGGGAGGGTCATCCCCCAAAAGAAGTTATGCGGACGGGGCCATGTGAAACAAATTGGCATGTTGGGAAGGGGTCATACCATTTCTAATAACAATCCACAAAATCCCTCCAGACAAAATCCCTCCAGACAAAATCCCTCCAGCCACCCCCCCCCCCCCCCCCCTCCCCCACATGCTCATAACAATAATTTATTTAATGGTCCAGTATAATGTATTCTGCTCCAACTGAAATAGTAAAGTTTCAAGTTATTTTAAAATGTATTTTAATTTGCAGTTACCTTCAAAGAAAAGTGCTTCTCAAAGCAATTCTTGTAAGAAACTGTCTTTCGGATGGATGCGGTGTAGACAGTTTTGAATTGTCAGTTGCTTTTACCTAGTGGGAAATGTTATTTTTAGATTTATAGGGGGGGGGGGGGGGAGGGGGTTTTTTTTAAAAAAACACAGCGAGCCCCTACCCAGACAGGGGCTTAATCAAGTTGTACATTATATAAATATACCTCGTTACTGCTATCGTTGTCAGCCACACTATTTTCCTCATTATCTATGTTCGATATTTCAGGCAACCCTATTCTAAGGCCGCCGCCCTGTTTACATGCCAGGAAGGCGTGACCGGGTCGTGGTACCCAGGGTCACCCTGTACCTAGGCCGGGCTATGACTACCCCTGGGTAGGGCCAAACTTGTCATACATTTCTTTTACAAAAGCACACTTAAGTTGTTAAGCATGATAGACAGGGTCACCCCGCCTACCCGGGTCACCCTGTCTGCTTCCTTTGTTTGTTATGTTTGCCCCCCGCCAGGGTCACCCTCCTAGCGCGCGGCTCATCTTGTTCGCGCATGTAAACGGTTCATCCCCAGGGTCACCCTCCTAGGCGGGCTGATCTACTGTTGACTTGAAAACCCGCTAAAATGGCGCGAACAAGCGATAACAAAGCAAACTCGTCGCTGTAGCCTTTGTATAGTCTTGCAGCCATGGTTTGTTATGTAGTGCTTGATATAAATTCGCGTTGTTGCCAATTAAAAAAAAGTACGCCCAAAAACATGAGCCTCGCCAAAAAGAAGATAGACTCGCCTATATCGATAGCCCGCTAGAGTTCAAATATGCTGCCCCCCATTGTAAAGACGCAGGGCTATGTTTTAGCCTCGGCTTGGAGCAGGGAGTGACGGTCTGTGTAACCGCGGTACACCCTCCCTCCATGTGAAACAAGGGCACCCTAAAAATATTACGAAGGAGGAGGAAGGGGGAGTGCGGATTAGTGGCTTTGACATAAACTGTAAATCAAGAAAAACCAGAAATTTTCTTGAATATATAAACTAGATAGATACCCAAATGGATCCCCCCCCAACCACAAAGTACACTTTTGTTGGGGCAGTCAATTTGGTGGTCGGGTTTTTTTTTTTTTTTTTTTCTTTCCCTATTTTATTTCTCTCTTGGTTTTTATGATAAATAAAGTTAAACGGTTTAAAAAAAAAAATCATTGTTCACTGAATTTCTCACCCGTTGTTTCAGTGCTAAACTAGCGTTATATTTTTGTTTGTTGCAGCGAACAATTATTATATAAAGAAGACCCACAATGTCCCATTTTTAGCAACTCTGCCCCATTCTTCTCGTTTGAGTGAAGCATGCAACATTATTCTCAACCCTGCGTGATAAGGCTTGTACAAAAATGCCACGTGGTTGTAGAAGGGCTGCCACTTTCATATTGAGACACCTCGTGCCTTGATCACCCGAATGATTACAAGGCAGATGACAATGGCTCGTTCCGCCATCATGGGACAAAAAGCAGAATGCATTAAATTGGACGATGATGGGGAGGTTACACGTATCGCTGATCCAAAAACGCTGAGGCCTGTTCAGTAATAAATTATCACGAACATACTGGGTGCACAGCTCAATGGAAAGATTACAAAAGAAGGGCTTTGACCTTGGAAGATCAGTGGTGAGGTGTGGCCTGTAATAATTTTCAGTATTCAAACACAGGCAAGGAAGAAGACGTGAAGGTGGAGCCCCACCAAAACTCATAGAAAAGCCATCGACCGTATTACGCTACTGCCGACAAGCACAAAACAGCGTATCAATGAGAAAGCTAAGTCGTCTTTAGGACCATCATCGATTTATGATGAACTTTATGAAGAAGGGGGTGGCGTCATGGAGAATACGTCTTTCACATCAGTACCAACGTGGAATCAGTCAAGTCAAGTACCAGAGGGGAAAACTCAGAGAACAACATTCAAAGGATACTCTGGCAGAATTAATAGAGAAGTGCAAAGAGTCAAAGGAGTGAATTTCTTCATTCGACTACAAGTAAGCCCCGAAGTGAGAGTGGTCCTAACTACAAGAGCACAGTTAGCAGATTTGGTGAAATTCTGTTGTAATCAGATGAATATTCAATCTTCGGTATTGATGTTACGTATGACAGTGGTGCCTTCTTGTTACTACAACAACATACAGGCACTTGATGCCTCCATGACATGAAGGAATGAGGGGCACATCCAAACTTCCCTGGACCCATGATGGTACACACGGACGAAGGATACCCAGCATTTCACTACTTTATGAGCACTTGAAGGGGACTAAATAGAGAAATAGAGAACATACTCTTTGTTGGGTGCGACCGGCAAAGATCAATTAGTAAATGGTTGATCGGCCAGGAATACCCATTGCACACTTCTTGGCTTGTACAAAACATGTGCAAGATAACATCAAGCGCAAGATGGGCTCTTTGTTTATCCCGAGGATGCGCAAACAGAATTTCTGAGGGAAATTTTTTGGTGACAGGAAACAGCAAAGGGTTGATTGACTGTGACAGTGCAGAAGATTTTGATGCAAGACTGCTGTCTCTGAATAGCTCCTGGGATGAAAGAGAGATCAAAGCCTCCCGCAAAGAAAAGCCACAATTTTATAGCTACTTTGTTGCTTAACATTGCCTTGGATATGAAAGAGAAGATGCTGCTGCCAGTAAGGAGATCAGCTGCGTCTTGGAGACAATTTCTATTTTAACAATTGCCCTGAGAGCATGAATAAGTTGTATGAAGAAGCGAAATCGACCACCAGAAGAAAGATGCGAGTCCGGGAAAATCTTCCAAGTGCTCATACAGCGAGTTTAGCGACATCGCGCTGAATTTTGTTGGAAAGTACAGGCCAAATGTTACATAGAGCAATTGTTGGCGACTCTCCATATACTCTGGCACCATCGAACAGGCATCTGGAGGTCTGTAAGGAGGAATGGGACAAGCTTTCAAGGCGCAGAGAATTTCTCGAATTGCCCTTGTGGATGTAATGTGGTGCAAAAGAATATGAAGTAGAACCCTGTTCTTCTGCACCATCAGCAAGTCATATCTTGCCCAACTTTGACTGCAGCGGTCTTCCCAAAATCATGGAAGAGACATGGTCAAAGGCTGACTTAATTCTGCAGAAGGACGGCGTTACAAAAAATTCAAGCAACCGCAGGAATGTATGTTGTTATTTCGACGAGCAGACCTGATCAACCACACATCGTCAACAAAGTAAATGGCAGTGCTACATGTGACTGTGAAGCTTTCAAAAGCCGTAACATCTGCTCCCATGTGATAGCTGTCGCTCACAAGAGTGACGATTCTGCCAAGACCTTCTTTAAAATGAGCGAACCGAATCTACTCCAACCTAGTAGAATCATCCATTCCAAAAGCAGCAGGGCAGATAACCTAGACCGAAGAGGAATCGTTTCTCACGAGCACCAGAACAGCGTGATGTCACCCGCCTAGGAGGAACCCCCTGAAAGACGTAGATGCCTTTTGCAAAACCAGAGCCATTTTATCTGAGATGGCTTGAAGGTTGCAAGGGTAACAACTTGCTACGGGTGTGGGAACAAGTTTCGCCCTTCCATGGAAGACTCCCTACCCCCCTGAGCCTTATTGGACGTCTAGTGCTATGCAGGAAAGCAAATCAAGGCGTTACACTCCTAAAGGGTCGATGGGCTTCCGTTTTCCTTTGAAAGCAATTGAGAATGCGTTCTTTCACCTAAAAGCGGTCTTGTGTGTAGATGAAAAACACTCTGATCGTGTGACTGCACTCTTTCCCTCATCTTGGCAGATCGTTGACAAACAAAAGCTGAAAGCAACTCATAAGCTGATGATACGGAAAAGGATATTTGGAGTTATTGTGCCCTGTAGTTATTACTCGCTTTGACACATACAATGAAGTTACATTTTATATGGGAAGTACTACTTGAAACTACTGTACTATTGTGTTTTCGGACTTGTCCCTCTGCCATTTCAGGCCTCATAAGCATCATTTTTTTAACGCCTCTAGGGCGGTTCGCACTCTTCACGCTCACCATGCACATTCTAGTGAGGCCAAACATGGGGAGATGAATTAAATTTAGCAACATTTGTTAGCACAAGTAGCATTTACCATATTAATTTATAAGCTTAAGTATCAAGCTTGGGCTAATGTATCGCCAGATTGAACTCGACTATACTGGACTAAGAAATAGAGAGGAGTATTAACCATTTAAGTACCGAGTGAACAAACATAATCGATCACACAGCTAGGTTACAAGAAAAAAGAACATGAATTGATTAACAAAGTTAAATTTCCTTGATTAATTTAAAAATTCATAACTAGTACCATGAGGCTGCATGGTTGAGGAGAATTTCAAAACTGGGGCTTTAATGAAGGTTGAGAGTCTATCTGTACTGTAACGTGTAGCTAACAAAAAGATCACCAGACTATTTCCCAGTGAGAAAATAACAAAAAAAGATGGCGACTGCATTACATTTACCCATAATTCTATACCATGTAGCATGTTAGGTTTGCAAGGTATTGTGGTTAAATTTGAGCTTGGTTCGGCGATCACTGCATCTTTTTTCCTACGGTGGATTGACAACAGTGTGGATTGACAGACATTATGTAATGTACCTATCATCAACCAAAACATGCTCCTTGTAAAGTAAATAATTGTAATTGAGCGCTCAAGGATGTAAAGAGGTGGCATCAAATCAGTTGAGTTGCATAAGTTTGAATTAGTTTTGTTACAGTTCCTCGGTTAAATTGTAGTCTCTAAAACAGATACATTCATAAGCACAAAAGAAATATGGTGTGGCACAAAATTAAATCGTTCAGGTCCTTTGCCTGCGAAAAATAAGGCAAATTGTTATTGTTACTTTTGCATGTGGAACCGTCTGCCTGGTTTTCCACTCAGGTATTAAAATTGTTACTGTTACACTAGTTCTTAATGACTGTTGATGTTTTATGAAGCAGTATGTTAACAAGGCTGGTAACAGTTTACAGCAGTTGTGCTTTGTTGGATCGATACAAACCTCCACAAAGCTAAATTATTATAATCAGCTAGATGCTAACATGATGCAATGGTATGAAAAGAAAGCCTAATTATTGCTGAACAAGTTATGATCGCCCTTCTTGACATGACAGGTGACCATAGCAAACAGTATAACTTGTCAAAACATCCTTTTAATTTTAGCTTTAACATGACGAGCTTTAGCCTACACAGGAGCCGTAAGATGACGCGGGGGCCATGTGTCAAATAAAGGCGTGAGAGACATCAATTAGTGAGGTGTGTTGGATTTACGCTGTTAAAATTAAAAACAGTTGGGCAGATAATGAAATAAAACAGATAACCAGGTCACACGCTGGGATGCGCTTTCGAACGCGATGAGGTCACGAAAAGGAAGTTTTAAATTATTGTTTCTAAGCTTATATTGCCGACAGTTGACACTACTGTTTACATGATTTCGAAATAAAGTTTTTACATCGATCGCCGACGTTGACCATTTTCGATCCTGGTTTGTTGAATGACAAAAACAAGCAATCGGGAGCTTCTACAAGGCAATGAAAACCGTTCTGGTATTAGAATAGAGGAAATAAACATTAAGACACGGAAGGAAAACGTCCGATAACAGCTCCCGAGTAACGGCAGCTTTCTCAGAGCCGTGATGCGAGCAACCTCGTCCCAGGGCCTTCCAATGCGCGAGGCTTCTTTACAGAGTATCGCACGTGGAGCCATTGTTTTACCGTTCATGTCTGGGTACGTTTAGGGTATCTGTAAGTTTTGTACACAGCGTGATCGAACGAGCTGGATACCGACCAGCATGTGTATAAAGGTTAAATTTTTACGAACAAGGTAATATTCTACTTTGGCGGACTTTCAAATTGGAAAAGCATCATGTATTTGATATGTAAGCGCATTCGAAGCACCGTTCTCCGGGAGATGGAGAGACGGCAGGAGCAAAGATGGGCAACCTTGCCTTTGTTTAAAGGTTCCAGTCTTTGGAGGGTCACAAAGCCCATCACTTGACCCACCGAAAGAATGCGTATATTCCTACAAAGCGACATTTTGTGGAACGCGGCCGACGGATTTGGCAAAGAGCGAAATATTTAGACGATTTCAAGGCGAGATCCAAAGCGTTTATCGACGCGGGAACTCTTTGCACGCCAAATCTTCTAACTCCTCGAAGTTCAACAGGATGCCAAGACCCCTGTACGTGGCATTGCTACGTTTGGTTTATGTGCTGGTCTTCTGCGCCGAAAAGAAATTCGACCAGATGCGTCTGATTTCGTTTCAACCAGTATTCGAAATCGGTGGTGAGCATGTTAAACTCAGTCGCTTTAGACTTCCCCCCCCCCCCCCCCTAGGGTCGAAGACGTACAGCCTCAAGGATTTTGGTTCTGCGGGGAATTTCTGTCCAAGGCAATTCTCAGCTCTTTAACGCCGAACTGGAGGAAAGGCAAAGCTAAAATTAACTCCCTTGATTTGGAGGCTACAATCTGTCCAAGCTAGAATTGGCGATCTGTGAGAGTGACATGGATATCAAGTTTTTCGATTCGACGTCCTCTTCAGAGCCTGTATCTAGTGTTGTTCCTCGCCATCCTGTTCGCCATCGTATTCCTGCAGTTCCATCGAGAATACCAAGAACATGTCCTGACTTTGGAAAACAACAACAAAAAAGAGAAGAGTGCAGAAGAAATGCAGGCAGGTGATGGCTTCTACTCAGCGACATCTCCGAAAAAGTATCAAGAATCCCCCCGATTGCTTGTGTACTGGAAAAAAACAGTTTTATTTTTGGACGGAGAGGCTGAAAAGAACAGGTCAGAGATACAATTTCTGAGCGTTGTTGACATTGTCATGGAAGCTAAGGGCAAGAGAGGCTTTCTCTGAGCTTTTGTCTTCAGAAACCACACGGCGTCTCTCGAACCACAGTATGAGCAGTTCCCGACTGGAGTTTCTTCAATGTACTTTAAGCTGCAAGCAAAGCTTCCGGATTCAGCATGGCAAACGCTGTTGAATTTGTACTCAACTTGGAAAGAGTGGGGTAAGTGATTCTTGTAACACCCTTTATAAAGCAGGTTTAGTAATTCATCAGAAAACGGTGGTTGTGGTTTATAATATTTATGTGGACCAGATGCAAAAGGCGGAGTTTTATTTATTTAAATAAATAGATTAGAATTTGTCAATGAAACATTCCGATTGGCTATGTGAAGTATCTGCATGAGCTTCTATATGTTCTTCTGGAATAGACAAATTTCGATATACATTAAAATATAGCTGGGCGCGGCACATGATAAATTTAAAAAAAAATCATATTGAGGTTGAGGTATGAATAAATGAATAAATAATTATATTTTGTTTTCTCATCGGTCTCACCCCACTCAACAAATCTGAGCTTGTAAGTGAAAATAAAATGGGCCTCGGCAAATATATACCTGCCAACGCTCACACCTATTCTCATGCCTGCGCGTTCGACACTTCGGACCTAATGCCCGCTCCAGCATAATGGAACAATTTTTTCACGCCTGGCTGACAAATTTGGAGCTATTACAGCATTCACTGACAACCACTTTCGAAAATATATGTGAACTCAGACCAACGCAAGGAAACCTAGTCCTTAAATAATGCCATATGTTGGTTTTGAGTCCTCCAAACCGTGTCTGAACACGTTTGAGAACTGGATACAAACTCTTTAGTTAACATTCGGAAATCGTCGAAATAATACTCCGGATGTCTTCGGCAACGGTAAAAAATCGTCGGATCATCTTCGGATATAAAAAGACACAAATCTCACGCATTTTGTAATGTTGTTACCATATGTTGGACTAGCTCGTATCGGGAAAAGCCCGGATGTAAGCCGTGGCTCAGGAGGTCGGATACGAAACGAGACCAGAGAGCAGATGTGTAATATCTAGTCTCTCGTTTTGATCGATTAAAAGTATCAGTTAAAGAATCTACTACATTTGGCGACGAGGCATGGGATCAGAGCGTGAAGCTTTCTCGCTGTCGTAGTGGGCGTTGGTGAACAACCTACATCTGTACGTTTACGGGAAGCCGGTGACAGTCTACACCGACCACAACACCCCTTCCGTGTCCATATACGCGTAAACTCACAAGCTCCAAGCCGCCGGCACGAATCGAGAGATGCGGCCCTATAAGACTGCAGCCGTTTACCAGCTTTTACCTGTGTGTGTATACGAAAGGGAGACGGAAACCCTGCAGACTAACATGTCACGAAACCACCCTCCAAAACAAATCGATTACAGCAAAGTCGACAGCAGAGATTGCAGAGGAAATATGTCAGCTAACATCGCGACTACCTCAACATCCCAAGGCACTCAAGCTCTCTGACATTGAAGCAAGCAAACAGTTAACGACCCCACACTACAAGCAGTGTCTGAGGCAGTACAAAGAGGAAACTGGCATGTGAAAACGGCGAAGTCGACCGGATGTTGACGTCCGTCGACATATCCACTTGCTAACAAAGGGTGAAGGACGAGCTTACAGGTCTGCTCAACAAGTAAACATTTATTCTGCCGTTGTGAACGCGAAATAGCTCATCCCGAAGGTGCATGCTGGGTGAAGGAAGCACGTTGTAAAGCTAGCACATGAAGGTCATCAAGGAGTTGGTAAAGGACCAAAGCCCTACTTCGTAGAGAAAAGTCTGGTTTCCAGGGCATCGACAAGATGGTCGAAAAGCTGGTGAAGTCATGCAGTGCGTGTCTAATAAGCTACACCAGAACCAAAGCCGAGAACCCCTGCAAAATGTCTCCTGCTACCTGATACCCCTTGAAAAGAAGTCAGCGTGGTGGGACTTTGCTGAAACTGCCATCGGCAAGGAGTATCTCCTAGATACTAGTGGGACGATACTCTCGGTACCCGCGTAGTAGACATATGTCAAGTCAACATCCGCCAGCCACAGTTGGATCCCAACATCTAGACAAGATTTTCTCCTGAATTCGGAATACCTGATGTGGTTAAAGACAGGACCAATGGTCCCGCCATTCAACAGTTCGGACTTTTCAGTTGTGTCGCCACGAGATCTTGGCTTCAAGCATAGGAAGATAACCCCAAGATGGCCCCGAGCCAATGGAGAAGTAGAAAGATTTGTGCGCACACGGTAAAGCAAAAGTCATCAAGACCGCAACAGTCGAAAGCAAGACTTGGAAGCAGGAAATCCTGGCACCGATTCCTCAGAAATTATCGTGCTACCCACACACTCAACAAACCAGAAGTTCCTCCCAGCGACCGCACTGTTCGGACGAGCCCTTAAGACCAAGCTTACCAGAGATGACGTAGCACCCCCATCCTGACACAGTAATCACAGGAATCATGACAGCAAGGCGCAAGGCCAAGATGAAGGAAATATGCTTGATAGGCAAGGAGCTATATCAAGCCGTCAACTCTTACGCGAGGAGACTCCGTGTCGTTTAAGCGAGCATGACTACTAAGAGGAAGCGTGACACTCCCTTCCGCCATGATCTTCACATTATCGCTTGAGTAAGAAAAGATTCAATGGTGACAGCGAGAAATAGCGACGGCGTACAGCGTCACTAGAAATTCCTCGTTCTTCAAGACGTGCGCCAGGCTGAGGATGAGATCCTAGAAGCAGAGTGAGGAAAGGAATGCGAAGAGCATCCCAGAGGTTTTGAAACCCAGAGGCTGAACGTAGACGAGAAGAAACGCCCTGTGAGACGCTATCCGCAGAGGGAGAAGAGACCTCGACCCTGTGGAAGATTCAAAAGGACTATGTTGAGATAGCTAAGTTGTTGTTGTTTTGATTTAATGGAGCGAAGACACTTGCAGGATCAAGGACGTTTAGTTTGTACAGTTTTTGCACAAAAACAGCTATGTATGGTTGTATCGTTTTCTTTTCGTTATAGATTTTTGTTTATATTTTAAGGAAAAGAGAGATGTAATGTTGTTCACCATATTGGACTAGATTCGTATCGGGAAAAGCCCGCGAAAAACGCTTCCTCTTAGAGAAACGCCTTCCTCTTAGAGTCGTCTCGCTTAACGAACACGGGAGTAGTACTCCCGGATGTAAGCGTTGCTCAGGAAGGTCGGATACGAACGAGTTGACCAGAGAGCAGATGTCGTAATATCTAAGTCTCTCGTTTTGAATCTTGGATTAAAAGTATCAGTTAAAGAATCACTACACATTTCGACTCATGGAAAACGTTGGCAGCGTATAGGCAAAATAGGCTCATGCATTACACAGTGTAAACAGCACATAAAGACCATCCATAACATCATTTAATATTATGGAGATTTATTTCAATAATAATTTATTAATGACATCAAGTTCACTGTTTCTCTATTTCAATAGGTCAAAATCTAAAACAGCTCATCGCAAATCTGAATGCTCAAAAGAATGCCATTCAAGGAAACATGGCATTGTTGTTGATGGGATAACCGTAACAACATCACTTTCACAGGTATCCATTTAAACTAAAATCACATTATAGTACGTCTAATCTAGTGCTTGTTAGTTGTGTGAGAGAGAACAAACCAAACAACAAGTTTGTGTGAAGTGTGAAAACTGCCTGCTGCCAGAGAGACAGAGAAGCAGCACATACACAGTCACTGCAGGAAAAGAGAAAAAAGGGCGGCAAATGTATACTTGACAGGGAACTACATATAAGTCTTCTTGATCTATATGAACTTAATTTTAAAGAATAAAAATTGATTTTTCCTATTTCTCAAATTTTTGTTCCAGTGACTTCTAGATTACAAGGCTCTGATACTTCTACTTTAATAAAGTAGATGACGAGGATGTTCATTCTGGTGGGAAAGGTACGGAGGTGCAATGCTGATGCATTTTGTGATGCAATTAAGGGTATAAATATCATTATTATTTGGTTACTTTTGTTGAGGGCTTGAAACCTACCGAGAAATTCCACACACTAATGTTGAAAACCAAGTTTGATATTGTTCACCAATTATCTGTAAAACTTGCCTAGGATAAACCTAAACTTTAAATGCTAGAAGTTGAAATTATATCCAATATACCAGTGAAATTCACAGGATCTATCTTGACAAAGTGGAGCCATTCCAGTAAGCGAACTGGATGTGCTACTTAAGCTATCCAAAAGTGTTATCTCCAGTTAGCCTAATTAAATTAGCCTTGGTAATAAGCCTGTGTTGTAAAGATTTGCGGTAAGGGATTAGGATTCTGGCTGAACATGGCTTGGCTATACTGGGCTCTATGGCTCACATGCTGTTTCACATCGCTGGAGTTGCATGACTCGCATATGGCTCACACTTTGTACACACTCAAAGGACAAGCATCCCAACATATCAACAAGTCAGGTATTTAATTCATGGGAAATTGTTTGAATACCTTCTGAGTCTGAAAACAATGCAAATGTTTGATACTTATTTGCTTTTTAGGCTTGCACATGTCATGCGTGCTTTGGCCCAGATGACACCTGTTTAGACTGTTTCATGATCAAAAAGCTAACATTGGAAGGTGAGAGATCTTATGATGATGCTTATAAATATAGTCAGTACATGATTGCTGTCATGTTCTATTTTTATTAGTGACTATTTATTTCCCCATTTCTTTCATTCAGATGTTCGGGTCTCCGAGATGACCTAAATTTCCTGCTAGGAAGAAGACTTGAGCAGTGTAAATGCTAGCTGCCTTAGTTTCCGCGCATCACTGCGCACTAGGCGCCAGTTTCTCTCGGAATAGCATACTGTTCCGAACAAGGTCGAACCTTCGGCGGTTCGAAAGCTAGTTTTCGCCTCTGTTTTTAGGATATTTGTACGGTTATCAGTTCTTCAACTACAGTTTTGCAAGTTCCTAAAGTTAACGTGTTACGGTCAAAGAGTGGACAATGTAAACAAAGTGGTGAAAGTTACGGATATTATGGCAAGTAAACGGTACAGGAGTATGATTTAGCCGCAGTGTCATTCATCTTTACGGAACAGTTTCATTTAGCGACGTTTACAAGCAGTGTAAAATTCTTTGTTCGTTTGCATCGCGAAATGATGAAAACTGTGAGCAAACTTTAGGGCTCTCTGCGTTTGTTTGCATATCGTGTAGGAACCCTTGACAAGTTAAAATGAGGCTTTGTATGATTCTGCGGCCTGAAAGTTTGTCGAGGGTTTCCACGTGTTACTGTGAAGGAACGGAAAGGTCAAACAAACAGCAATAGAGAGACAAAACATAAAGGTGGCCTCTTTTTCAGGTATAATATTTAATAAGCATTTAAAGAATTCTAATCTAACTTAGATGTATAATAATATCTTTTTTGGAATTTGGCATTTATAATATATAGAGAACAATTTTGCAAATATAATATTATAATAATTATTATTCTCTTAAGTTAAAGCCGGGTCCCTGTGTGTCAGTGTTAAGGCTAGCCCTGCATTTAAAGGATTTATTATGTGCATCATATATCTCCACTCTTCACAGTGAAGCTCATATGTTTGGAAATATGAGATTTTTTTCACTGATGTTTTATACAACACAACCACATCCTCTCTATTACCCTTTTCAATTATCTTACAGGATTACATCAAAAATATTAATTTTATCAATAATACCAGTTGAAAAACTCCCATAAGTGGACACCCTCAGGACCAGAAAAAGTATCCACCTTATGGTGAGGTTAAAAATTGGAGTGCTTTGTACGTAGATGGCAAAATGACGACCAAGTGTCAGATTACACAGAGAGGGTTTTTTGGTCACCTACGGGACGGTGTCCGTTCGTGGAGGTACGACTTGTAAATCAATAATTGACAAGTAGGAGTGTAAGTGACTCATTATTACATTTTCTACAGGATCTACTGAAAGAGAAAGTTCTTAGAAATTTTGAGGATTATTGTTAGAGAAAAAGGAAAGAAAGACTCGAAAGATCACTACCTCTTGAAAAAGTTGCACGGTACTATGGAGGAATGCCCTGCGAAGCTGGGAGAGGAAGTAAACTTTGAACTTTGTTACATATCTTGAAGAAAGAAAATTGGTTTAGGTTTAAATAAGACTTACAATTTAACATGATCAGATTGAAAGGCATTGGGTACACGGAATGCGCCATTGTGATGTCATTTCTGCCATGAGGAGTTTTATCACAAATATACGACCATAAAACTCTACAAATTTGATCAGCCTGACCTCTTTTGGCTGCACAAAAATTATCAACCTTGTAATGCTGACCAGTGTTGTCCGCCTATAATTAGAGGTGGACCACTTAATAGAGTCCAAGTTTCATACCTTTAAACGTATGCATGGTAAGTCTTTCAAAACTGATTTCAAGGTTGACTGGGCTTATACAGATGGCCGCTTAATAGAGGTTAAATTGGACTGACCATGTATATT
>MU825406.1:1885683-2220729 GCA_029204205.1 Desmophyllum pertusum | reverse complement strand
CGTTTGACGCTGTGGAGAGGGGCACGGAGTTGGGGAAGGGGGACTCCCTTGTGAAAGGGACGGGGACGGGGATGAATTTAACCCCTAAACGAGACCAATCTGGGCGTGGCTCAAGCTTTATTTGACCCCTAAAAGATACCATGCCAAAAAAGACAGACAAACAAAATTATAGTGACTTGAATTAGTTGCAATCAACTCCGGGAATGAGGCCAACCAACAGGATTGACCGCGGTCAAACGTAAAAAAATAAGATAAGGGTTTTACTTTCAGAGCTTAAAGGTTGTTAGTTTTTCTTCAATTTTTTGAGTTTACTAACTTTTTTTATGATTTACTAAAAAAAAATCCAAGCTTCTGAAAAGTTACCATTTCGCGCTATTAACACTGGTGCCCACTCCACAGCGGTCAAACGTTTGACTGCTGTGAACCAACATGGTGATATGCTCCTGGCCACCAACGACGGTGATTTTTTATTATTTCTTCGCGTGCAACCCGAAAAGCCCTGGGAACGAGGTTGTGTGCAACCCTGAACGATACCTTGATGGCTAAAAATATCGGCGTTTTCGTCCTGAACACCCTAATAAGTGAGACCAAAATCCGTAGTTTAGACCCCTAAACGAGACGACGAACATCCCCGTCACTTTTATATGGGAGTCCCCCCCCCCCCCTCTCCCCTCCCCCCGGGGTCAGACTTCCGACTTCCGTTGCGGCACCGGTTTACTTTGTAATGCAGTGGCCATGGCAAACAGTGAAATAAATGAGAAAATTCAAATTAATATAAGATCTTGCCTAGTTCCTGTACGGCTTTCTCCCTAGACTTGCCACAAGTCCGTCTTCTTTGAGCGAAACCGGGCGACGCGCGACAACGATAAAGGGAAAAATAATTGGAAAGGGCTTTTAGAAAGTCTACTTTCAACCAGGCCTTCACGGTCAATTAGTTTCGGTGACGTATATCCGAGACGGACTTTTTCGCAACCTTGTCCCCAGGGCTATCCGCGTGGCCGTGTGGCGTCCCCGGCAACGCGGATAGCCCTGGGGACGAGGTTGACTTTTTCGGTCGGACCACGTGACCCATCCGAAACGGATTGACCGCGGCAAAATATAGAGGCCTAGGAACTAGGCAATGTAAGATCCAGAGATGAGAAAAAGAAACTGAGCAGAATCTTCTTTTTTTTTAACAGAGCTTTATTCACAAATACATTTGGTACATTTGACTAAAAAACAAATAAATACACAATACACTACTTCACAGGCCTAGGGTGTAACTAAACTGATCATATTGCTTTACATGTATGGTATTTCGACTTGAGAGCATTTCTTCATTTATTCACTTTATCCAAGTCACCCATTTATGGTAATGCTGATACACAAAAATAAATAAGTACATATAGAAAAACACACACACCATATTAACTGTAATAGAAAAAATTGTACCCTAACTTAGGCCCAGTTCAGACGCCGTACTTCACATGAGCCGAATCGAATTCGATGAATTAAGTTCATGTGAAGTACGGCGTCTGAATCAATTCGGAACGGCTGATTGAATTCGGATCGGCTCAGCCGTTCTTCCCGCCTGGCTCAGCCGGGAATAACGGCTGTGGACTGGCTTACTGGCTTTGATTCAGACGCCGAACTTCACATGAGCCGAAACAAATGCATGAATTATTATAATGTATTTTTCAATATGCTGAATTAAGCTCGGCGTCTGAATCAATTCAGTCGATCTAAATTAATTTGGGTCGGCCTAAATTCGAATTCGATTCGGCTCATGTGAAGTACGGCGTCTGAACTGGGCCTTACATTATTGCATATGATAAGAGTGGGAAAGAAGGCACACTTGTTGGCTTGAATATACAAAACTGACTAGCAATTCACGCATCGCAGATGCAAGCTAGAGTGGTCCACTTACTTCTGTATTTATTGTAATTAGAGTTTTTAATGGCGATTTCTCTTTCACATTGGATTTTACTTTCCAGTAAGGCAAGAAAGACCTGACATTTGGATTCTCGGACTTATTTCTTATGAGATACAAGTGGTATTTAGCAATAAGAAGGTAGTGATTTAAAGCATAAAAGCTGGTAGTTTCAGCTTTTTAGCCGTAAAGAATTTCAGTATATAATAATTAGGATTGATATTCGGTCTGAACGCTTAACATTTCACCAGATTATAACACTCTTTCCAAAATATTTCAACATCAGGACACTCACAAAACATATGAACAAGTGTTTCGTTTTGGAAGTTGCAGCGCTCACATTGTGGTGATGCTTTTTATATTCATTTTATAACTGAAACCGAAAGAGATTGGTAGGAATGATGTATAAGTTTAAACTGAAAGCTTCTCAATTTATTCTCAACAGTGATTTTAAATGGAAGTTCGCAGAACCGCTTTAAGCCAGTTAAACCTTGTTTTCTTAGATTGATTTCAACGATAGGCGGACCTGAGAAAGACTTTTCTGCGAGCATCAAACGTCCTATTTTGGTGGAAGAGACGGTATCGATAGTCTTTAAGGGTTCACTGCTACCTGTCGAGATGGAGTTACTTCAGGATTGCGTTTTTTCAATCTTTAGGAATTGCCGTAGAACACCGACATAACCAAGGAACGCCAAATTTGCATTCAAAATGTTTCGAATGAAAGGAAATTACCATAGATATTAGAATTTGTTTAGATCATCCTCTCTTGGCCATGCTTTGTAATAGATTGTCTTTCCGTTTATCCTTATAAAGCGATTGTTCAATTCCATAAAATCTCTTGTTTAAATTCATTTGCATTCTGAGGATGTTTGGAATTGAGTCAGTCTTGCCAAACCGGCGCTAAAACACTCAGTAGTGTCCGCGCGCCCAACTAGAGTGAAAATGCAATCAAAAACTTTATTCACTTCTTTAAAGTCAGATATCTGCGAAGATCCTTTTCATTGTGTCACGATACTGTATTGTTTGATCTGTGAAAAGTTTGTTTCCGAGCAACGAGTCTGTTTTACCGCTGCGTGCAAGTACAAGCCACCCACAGTTGACGTACATTTAATCAGGGACTGCGCAGTAGGAGAGGCTTTAGCCCCCCACTTTTCTAAAAAATAATAATAATAAAAATTTCCAGAAGTCATTTAACTAGTTAACGTTTTTCACTGGAAGTTGGAGATATAATTTTCTTTTTGATCTGCAGTAGTTTGCAACGGACAAAAGTAATTACAACTGAACAAATATCAAGTGTTAAGATTACTTTGAGTTGACTTTTGTTGTATCTTGCCATGAGCAATTAGTGGATTTGGCGCTACAGAAATATTATTATTATGATTATTATTATCTTGAGTTTTATAGAGAAATGTTTTTATGACAACATTTTATCGCCATAGATACTTTAAACTGAGAATTATACACAGCTCTGGACATCACGGGACACGGGAGTCCTGCGTGATAACCAACAGAGCACATGATAAAAAGAGCGTAATTAACGAAGGCTTCTGGCTGTTGCAAAGAAAATATATACAAAAAATCTGATTGCTTTTCGAAAAATGGACAACTCTTTCTTAATTTTAAAGACCGGATAATAAATGTTGATTCTTGTATTAAAAACAGTCGCTTAAAAGAAAAAAAAAACACACACACAGTCGCTTTAATTTTTAAGCGCTGAAAGTTGGTAATTTGCACCACTCTTGTTAATTTTAGATGTATTTCCAGCCATTGCAAATTCTGAATTGATTTATTCTATTTTATTTAATTTCTGTTATTTGCCAAATTAACATAGCACTTGTTGTTACACGTCTAACTTTAATTTTGTTTGATTTCTTTGTCAGTCAAATTAGTATCAAGGCATACTGTAACTGCTCCTTAAATTATCGTCAACTGCTACGCACGATTCACTTCACACTGAAGCCTGCGATCGAGAGAAGCTTTGCTTCAGCCAAAAAGCGAGGTAAGATATGATATTTTACATTATGATGGTGGTGTCTTGATCTTGATACTATGTAGGACACTAAAATGTATCCATTTTCGTTCGTTAAGACGGTTTCAATCCTTATAGGTTTATTTTGTTCTCGCTTTAAGTTAGTTAGCAATTTGCCACGTCAAAGGAACCTGTTAGTTTTCTTTTCCACTGAAGCGGCGATGATAAGACTTTGTTCGAGGGGATTTTCTGCGGAAAAGATTCGATTCAAGATTCCTGCTCCCCAAATACGGAGGCATTGTACTCATTTATTGAAAGCATTCATGATGATGGACTGTTGGTTAATTTCTTGCCAGGTGATACGAAAGCAGAATGTATTTGGAACAAATGCTAATGTTGATGGGTGTGCTGTGTTTAACGCCTGTCACTCAACCCATTCCAGTACATCGTGATCCAGGTCATACTGCTGAGTATGCCATAATGTTTGACGCAGGATCAACTAGTACTCGCCTGAAAAATCTACCAGTTTTTGGCCAGCGGTGCTTCCATAAAACCATCTGATGTCCTGGAGCTTAGTCCTTCTACTCGCAAAGTAAAGCCTGGAATTGCAGACCTTGCTGATGACCCTTCTATAGTCGAAGCGTACATGATGCCTTTTCTGGAATCCGCCAAGAAGACCATCCCAGAAGACAAGCAAGCATCAACTCCTATATTTTTGTTCGCGACAGCAGGAATGAGACTATTGCCTAAAGATCAGGCAGACGCTATTTTAAACGAAGTCAGAAAATTGTTTAATGACACAAACAAATGTCCTTTTCTGTTTGAAGGTGATAACAA
The DNA here is from genome assembly GCA_029204205.1 of Desmophyllum pertusum. Lineage (NCBI taxonomy): Eukaryota > Metazoa > Cnidaria > Anthozoa > Scleractinia > Caryophylliidae > Desmophyllum > Desmophyllum pertusum. Next base: position 2,216,014 of record MU825406.1, on the reverse strand, counting down.
TGCTCGAATCATTTCAGGCAAAGTCGAAGCAGTTTATTCTTGGGTTACTGTTAATTTTGTAGCCGGTGTTTTTGCTTCAAAAGGTTCTAAGAAATCCTTCGGCAGTTTAGAAATGGGAGGGGGCTCCCTGCAAAATGCGTGGAAATTTAACGGCAATAACTCTGATGTCCTTTTCTTAGAAGTCGCGGGAAGAAATTATAGTATTTTTGCTCGTAGTTATCTCGGTTTTGGACAAGACAAAGCTCGAGAACGCTACCTGGAATTTCTTGCTGATCCTAGGCCTCCGTGTGCTGAGAATTCTGAGTGTGTTGTGAAAAGTCCTTGCCATAATAAAGGTTTCAAGGAATCCCTCAAATTTGGGGATCAAGAAAGTATATTTGAAGGGACAGCTCAAGTTAAACTCTGTAGGCAAATAATCCATGAGATATTTTTCTGCCAGTCACCAGATTGTCCATTTTCTGATCAACCCAAGTTAAAAGGAAAGTCTTATGGGTTTGCGTCTTTTTATTATGTCTTAAAAGACATAAAAGCGGTTTGTTCTGATTGTGAAAACATCAAAGTCACACCAAGGAAAATTGGCCGTTACTCTACGTCATTCTGTAAAACAGATTACAACGAGTTGAAGGAAAATCCTTACGCTAAAAATGAGTGCTTTGCTGGTAACTTCATCTACGAGTTGTTAATAGCAGGGTATAGACTTGGTCAAAAAAACAAAAACATAAGGGTGACTAATTCACTGAATGGTTTTAAGTTGGGTTGGACCATGGGAGCGGTTCTAGAAAACACAGGCATCTTGGAATAATAAATGATGGTCATTTCATGGCTTCCCATCGTTAGGTCGATTCAAGAGAAGCATTAAAAGTTGCCAGTATATCACGTGTGTGTTTATCAAAAGGGAAGCAGTTAATTTAATTGTAATGGCACATTATTTTGGTTTATATTTCTCTATATTAAAAGATGGGAATTCAACATGCGTTAGTTTACATTGTGTGCATGGAATTTAACATCTATCTATCTATCTATCTATTTATGGTGTAATCCCCCATAAGTCCTTGTAGCAAGAAAATAAACGATTGAGCACAAGGTCAAATGTTGTGTCGTGTTTGTAAGGACATCAAAATCCAACAACTAGCCATATTTATAGGGGTGGACCATTATATTTTTGAGGGGGAGTTGGGTAATTACCAAAAAAATCCCTGCACAGCAAAAACTGAGAAAAAAAAATCGTGCAAAGCTCACTCACAAGCTCACGGCCAAAAAAATTCTTGCACAACCTGAAATGGGGAAAACTGCGATTTGAGCATTTTTACGGAATTTATCGAGCTTCGAGTCAGTGACTTTGAAATCTTGTTTCCTGCCTTTCATTCATATATTAACGGAAACATCTCAAAACGATAACGCACCGAAATCGCTCCAAACCAGCCTGAGAAGCGGGAAAACTACAAAGAATACAACACAGCAACGGGGTAAGTCGATTTTATGTACAGAACATTCGATCGCGAATTTCTATCGCCTGAAACAAAACCGTTGCGTTCTCATACGAACCCTTATAAATCGAGCCGTTGTAACGCAATACCGCTTATATCGTGAAGGTGTTCTCTTATCTTTCGCTTGGGCCGCCTGTGATCAAGCCTGATAAAAATCTACTAAAGCTATATTTTAGTGAACTAGTTCGAAGCAAAAAGACTAGATAACTTTTGCATTGTTATCCGCTGACTGCAAGCGATCGCGGGTGACCAGGGAGTATGTCTTGCTTGTTCCGGTGGAGATAATACGCGAACGCCGCTGTAATACCTCTAAATAATAATTATTTTGGGTCGTTTTGGCAATGCAATTTAAGTTACAGATTGGCTGCCTTAAATGACGAAAGCTATTAGAAAAAGAAAAATTCAGAGAAACATCTTCCTGCCAGTGCTAGTACCACAAAAGCAGTTTTGTGACGTCCATAAAATGTCACGTGATCAATATTCTTTTGCTAATTTTATCGTTTTCGAGCCAAAAATCAAAATCAAACATCATACGATTTGTCAGCACCGTAATAAGTCTATTTTACCAAAATATTAGCTTACTTTGAAAAAAATTGAAAAAAAGCAATGAAAGGGTTAATTTTAGAAGGAATGTATGGTCCCGGGGGGACACTTAAAAGTTATTTAAATTGCCATAACACGAGATATATTTGTCATAGCGAGAAATAGTTTTCGGTGTTTTACTCCCCTTGCCAAGTTCTTTCAAATGCCATAACTTTTTCTTTTAAATTATAAAAAAATATTTAACTCGTTTTCGTCACAATTTGACATTTTGTGTCAATCTTAAATTTAAAATTAATTGGACAACAACCCAAACTTATCTGGAAAGTTTGGTGAAGAAATGTTAAAAAGAAACAAAATTAGTCTTAATGATCCTTTTTAGGGATGTTTGGCCCAGCGTGCAGTGTGTTTGGTGGTAGAGACGGTATCGATAAGTAGTATAGGAGTTGGGGGTACGAGCTCATTTTGTAAAAATGTGCGCATACCACCCAACTCATATTCTACTTACAGCTGTTGGTAAAAATAATTGGAAAAATAATTGGAACAAAATATAGTAAACAAAATCTGGAAAAAATATAGTAAACAAAATATGTAAAAATAATTGGAACAAAATATTGGAATGCAAATAGTGAAACAAATCGACAGCCTAAATCGACAGCTTAAATCGACAGCCTAAATCGACAGCTTAAATCGACAGCCTAAATCGACAGCCTAAATCGACAGCCTAAATCGACAGCCTAAATCGACAGCCTAAATCGACAGCCTAAATCAACAGCCAAAACGACAGCCTAAATCGACAGCCTAAATCAACAACTGAAATCAACAGCCTAAATCGACAGCTAGAATCGACAGCTTAAATTTATTGTTGTTTTATATTGTAATGTCCATATGCATAGCTTGTTATTCCATCATCATGAATATATCTTTTATCATCAAAACAACTGAGTGATACTTTGTTTATCTCAAAACTTCCAAGTTGATGGTTTTGACTTCTGATTGTTTTCATCTTATGATGCATCTGCTTGTTGTTGAATAATGTTTCTTTGTAGTTGTCATGTGTGATGTTCTTTTTGATGACATTCTTTTTGATTCCTTTTGCAGTCTTTCCTCCTTGTCGGTTGTCTTTCATGTAACTATACATCTTTGAACGCAAACCAACGAATTCACAAATAGGAACTCCTGCTGCTTCATCCTTGAATTTACCAATTACTTTCTTGTTTGCCTGATCAAAATATTTGGAGCTTTTATTGTAGTCACTATTATCAAATTTATCTTTATCATTCCAAAAGTCTTGATACACATCTTCGGCTTCAATCTCATATGTGAGACTGTCTGTGTCTGTGAAGAGTAACTTTGCTTTGTCTCCATATTTTATTTTAATGTAGTTGTAATGGAAATCATACATCAACGTCTTGCTTAAGTCAAGGATACACATACCCACATATGCTGGTCTGTTAAGAGTAAGTGTTTCTTTGATCTTATGCACAGCCACTAAATCTTTGTTGAAGATCTTACTGCTGACATATGTTGGTTTGCTTGTTAATTTCAACAGTTTCTTTTCATCAGTCACTAATCTGACATCTACCCGCTTTCTGATGTTTTCCATTGTTTTCCCGAATACACTGTTATTCATGAGTTTGAAGAAATCTTTCTCAAAAGCATTTTTGGCATTCGTACGTTTTACAGTATTGAAGTCAATATATTGTTTCATCCATGGAGATTGATTGAACTCAAGGACTCGATGGACTTTTGTTAGTTTCAAACCGAGACCCATATATAATTGGAGACTTCTGTAATGCAACACATATTTTTCTTTGTTTCCCAATGTTGGAATCAATTTATGTATAAGACCTGTTGATATTTTATATTCATCTGCAATTTTCTTGCAATAATCTGACAACATCTCTTCTGTTACTTTAACCTTTTCTGGTCCAAGTGGGTAGTCATTATGAAGATGATGTAATTCTGCAGGATATTCAAGGTCGACTTCAAGTATCAACCCTTTCTTGCTCTCCTCAGTATACTTACCAAGGTTTGTTTTATCAATCTGACTTTGTGTCATCCATCTGAACCCACCAGTTGGAAGATACTGACTCATAGCCCAACCATATAGATTATTAGCATCGAGATACATAATATATTTTGAGGGTGTATTCTCATCAAAGGTTTTCATGTATTTATTATTTGCTTTTCCATAACGATTGGCAATGTAGCTGATACCACCACGCAGTCCCTTTTCAATGAACTGAAACATATCAATATCAACCATAAGCTCAAGTTCAATTTTTGTCATTTTCAACAGAGCATCCCAAGATAGTCCAGGACTTGTGAAATAATGACATGGATCCAGTTTGTAGTATTCAAAACAAGTTTTCCTGAATGATTCAAATACATCAGCAAGCAACAGGATGTCCGATTCAAGATATAAGTCATGATACTCACCCATGTTTTTCAAAGAGAATGTATTCCACACACTTTGAGCATGTTGATAGTCTTCAGTTGATATATGGTTATCATTTAATATGCTGTAAAAGTCTTCTTTTGATGGCAGTGTTTCATTGAACTTATCAAAACTATCCATGAAATCATAGGGGTAAACTCCTTTTCTTGTCATCAACTCAAACTTTTTGCCTTCAAATATTTGGGAGGTATATTTCAATGATTGTTGTGGCAGATTGCTTACCAACTTTTCAAGACTGGAGCTCATGAATTGGAAACTATCAAGAAACACAAGATGTTTGCCAAGCATGAAAGCCATATATTTCTCCATGTTGTTGGGGATGGCGTTGATATTCATCTGTACCTCTTCTCCTTTCTTATTTTTATAGGTATGCTTCTTTGCAATGGCTCCAATTTCCTGCATTATGAAATGACTGTCATACCCTCTCAGATTGTGAAAGATAACTGGTATTTTTATTTCTTCTGGGCATACTCTTAGTTTGAGATTACAGTCTTGATGGGCTGATCCTCTGAATTTACCAGTGATATGACAATGATCTCTTACTTGAATGTCTTTCTCAGCATATTTCTTGTCGCATATATGACATGCTTCTGCTTTTTGGAATGCTTTTTCATCATCTTTCGTCATTCTCAATGGTTTGTTGAACGATCGTTTCATTTGTTGTTTGCAATATTTAACCTCTTTCAGCATTGCTTCCATGAATTTATGTACTGCATTAACACCTCTGTATTTCACCACAGGTTTGCTGTACTTATCATCATAACAACACACAATCTTATAACCATACCCACAGTCTGTATGCTTCTGATATGCTTCAGTGAAAGATTTATCATCAGCAGGTCGACATCTTTGGATCTTTTCTGTTATAGCCTCAAAATCAGCATATATAACAAATGGTACTTGTTGTTGTTTATTAAAGTTGTTGAATTTAAGAATATTATTATCCTTATCAGGCATTTTGATTGCTTGTGTTCCATTCAATTGTATGCAGTTATCTTTGTGATTGTTCAATACTCTTTCAGAACTAAAACATTGCAAACAATACATGCAGAAGTGCTTCCTTTCTTGATGTTTGGTTTGGTTATACATGAATTTATTGAAATCCTTTATGAGAACATAATGCTTGTTAGCATCTTTGGTTATCAGAAGCAACTCCATATGATCTTCATACTGTTCTTTGGAGATGTATATGGGATAGGGTTGTTTGTCTTCATAACCGAATACATTTATTCTGATGTTATTGTTTTTCTCAATCATGTTAAACTGTTTGATGGTTACTGGGAATATAATTCCAGAGTAATCTAAATTATTGATATATATCTTATCAGATTTTTTGATCCGCTGAGGGTCTTTAGCTTGTGGGCTTAAGTGTCTGGTGTGGCACCATCTGAAGCATTCATCATCTTCATTCTTCATATTAATCAATCCTTTTGCACTGTTCTGGAGTTCTTTTGGTAGTTGAATATATGAGGAGCCTTGTGTTGGTGCATATCTCACAACATTGAGATAATGGTTGTCAACAGATTGAATAGTCCAACCAGAACCTTCAGATACCCATTGAGCTATCTTATTCAAGATTTGCTGTTTGGATAATTGCAGTGATCCAGCTATTTCAAGATTGTTGACTATTGTATGAGGTACACTGTTGAAATATGCTGTTTTGTAGATTATGGCGCTGTCTGCTGCTTTTCTGAATGTCACCTTGAGGGTTTCAATGAATTTCAAACCTTTCATAGATGTCAGTATATTGATTATGTGATATTCAGTAGCTTTCCTTGTGTTTTGCAGTTGGGCTAATGGGTCTTTCTTATTTTTTAATGCCAATCTCAAAAGACTTTGTGTAGCCTTTCAGAGCTTGATCGACTTGTTCTATCTTTGTTCTTGGGAGTGGAACTGGTTTCTTGGTCCTTGGTGCTGGAACTGGTTTGTAATCATCCCTGAATTCTAATGGTGGAAGTATTATGTTGTTTTCATACTCCTGCACCATATGCTTCACACTCCTGCGGGGGGTTGGGATGGGCTTTCTACGTTGTGGTTTAATATTAGTGGACTGATTTTGCATGGATTCATACATTTGCATCATCAGTTTTATTAGTTGTGGTTTACTCAATTGCTCAAGTGTTTTTTGGTTCATATTATTAGTTGAGATAATATTTTCCATTTTATATTTTACTATAGTCTTTTATCCTTAAGTCTCTTTTTGAATTTACTATAGTCTTTTTAATTTTTGTCTTTTTTTGGTGCGTTTGAAATAACCCAAAAATTTGAGTCATTTTAAACAATTATAGAATTTGTGGTGTTTTATTGATCAGCTTCAGCATTTATCATAAGCTTCTCAACATTTATCACATGCTTCCGTGTATTGAGATGACACCATTTACCAGCTAATGAGTAATCTCTGTTATCACATGAAGGACATCTCCATTCTTTATTCAACATATACTTGGTCTTGCTTTGTTTTATTGCTTGCTTCTTCTCTTCTTCACTGAAATGTTTGATTGGTCTTCCCATACTATATACTTACTATTTATAATTACTTCTTTATACCATTTATAGTGCGTTTAAATCCTTCATTGGTATCCAGCTGTTAAATTCATCACTATACCCCTTCCACTTCACTAAAGCTTGTTTCTTCTTATAATCTCTCCGAATGACTTTCTCAATGCGGAATATATCTTGTTTCGCTTTCAATAATTCAGATTCATAAAATGATCCTTCTATGGATTCATTATTCAAATCTTTTAATTTATAAGTGATTGGATTTGTGTATTGGATTTTATCAATTGTAAATACTTCTTCAGTCCAATTTGGTGTATAGCCCTTGTCAAATACTTTCCTTTTATACTTTGATATTCGAACCTTATCACCAACTTTGAATTTTGGTTTTGATGATAACGACTCCATTTCACCATATAGATTGAAATATACAACTCCTTCATTTTTCTTTTTGCTTGCTTCAATAGGTGTCATTTTAATGCTTGAATGCTTTGTACTGTTGTATTCTTTTACCAACTGAGGTAGCATATCTAAATATTGTGTTGTATTTTTAGCTGTGAACTGTTTCCACATTTTATTTTTCATTGTACGATTCCATCTTTCAACAACTGATGACTTCTCTTCATTTTCTGTTGAATACAGTGTAATGTTGTGTTTATCAAGTAACGATTTCATATGTTTGTTATAAAACTCAGAACCTTTATCAGTCCATAAAAAACTTTGGTTTTCTACCTTCTTTGAATATCGTTTTAAATGCTTCAGTAACTGTCTCACCTTTTTTATTTTTTAATTGTTTCAATCCATCCATACTTTGAGAAAACATCAATTACAGTCAACAAATATTTAACCCCTTTATTCCATTTGCTGAATTGTTGCATTTCAACCAGATCTGCAGCCCATATCTCATCTATTTCATTTACAATAACTCTTCTTGTTTTGAAATGCCTTTTGATTGGTTTATGAAGTTCATCGGCTAATTGTTGAGCCCAATCATTATTACTCAACGCCGTTTTACGTTTTTTGGCTTCTTTTGTTTAACACCAAGACCTAATTTCTGTTTAGTATTTATCAAATTACGAACAGCTGTTGAACCCCAAGGTTTATCTTTCCATGGTATCTGATCAATTGATTTTACCATTTTTTTATCACAATCTCCCTTATCTTGACCACGATCATAGCAAATATCATGATAAGCTGATATCTTGTCTAATTCGTTTTTTGGATGGACTTTCCAATCAATAACTTCTCCTGTATCTGGGTTATATGACAATTGATCAGCGAGGGGGTTATACGGTCCCATATATTTGTATGAACCAGGTGTCCAGCCTCCTTTTGGGCGTGGAAGTTTACCAATCAATTTATGAATATCAACTCCTTGACCATATTGGCTTCTGTCATAAAACGGATTCATTGGATCACTTGTATCAGTATACATACTCATATCATATGTGATTCCTTTTCCAATCGGTGAGATTTTCTTTGAAATATCACTTGTGAATGAATCCAAAGCTTGATCAAGATAGTTATGCCCAACTTTTTTGATCTTTGATTTAACAAAATCAGATTTTACAGCTCGACTCAAAGCTTGACGTCCAACAAGAGATCCCATTTTCAAAGCTCCTTTAAAGAGCTCTGACGCTAAATCGCCCCCATCTTGTGAGGGCATAACTAGTTTTTTGACTGCCTAACGAACTTAGTCTTCTTTATACCGCACTCTGCACAGGTACAGAAAAACATCAATTTACCATTAGTAGTTTGTTGATAGCCAGATGGTTCTACACACTCAGTTTGTTTCTTTTGTTTAACACAATAACTTCGTACCATTATAATATTAAGTTACATAATATTTATGAAATAGTTGATGATAAATCTGTGATTAACACTGTGATCTTTTGGATTAAAATCAGGATTATGTATTGTTTCCAATAATGATACTCCTCTTTGACGTTCACGAAGGAAATACAAAGACCAATATCCGCATAGAATAGAATCTCTTTCCTGTATTTCATCTCCTGAATATATAAGGTGTTTTTTGCTTGTTGATAAATATGTTCTCACCTCATGTGGCATGACTAGACCAAATGGATCGAAGTATTCACAATAATTATCAATATTCCTGTAACAAACCCAGTGAGTGCCTGGCCCAATTTGTGAATCAAGATTGATAATCCCGCATTCTTTCTTTATCTTATTCGGTAAATTATCACGACTGAATATACCTCTGAAATGTTTTATTTTGAGTTGTTTCAACCAATGCAAAAGATCAATGTTTGATAATGCTTTGTTTATGAATTTTAAAGGAGTGCTCCGAGCAATGGGATTCCGTTGAATGGGCTGTTTTTGCCAAGGAGAAGTCCTTTGCCTTTCTTTCCTTTTCCTTTCTTTGCCTTCTTTTTTTTTATCCCCATACCGATTGGGTTGTCCCATGTTCCAAAGAATGGTGGAGGTCGTGCAAAGGGAAGAATCAAACCGCCTTCCGATGTTGGAGTTGGGGGTGGAGGTGGAGGAACATATACCGTAATGATCTTCGTGAACGATTACTATCAACCTGCAATCCGTTTCCAGTTAAAGCTTTTACCAACAGAGGGATCCCGATAGATGCAAGAAGAGTGCCGAGAAACCCACCATTTTGTGTTTTCGTTGGTTTAATAACTAACTGACCACCATTTTGAAGAGCATCAAGGATCTTCTTTTTCTGTGATTCTGTCAAGAGATGTTTATACTGAATAAGTTGGTTGATCTTATTCTGTGGAATGAGGAAAACCACCCGTCTGCCCCTTTCCAAAAATCTTGTCAATCCCAAGACTACCAAGAGCGCTCATCGCACCAGTAGCGAGAGCTGGAGCTGCCTTTGTGGCATATGGCAATAATTTTGTTCCAAGTGATAAAAGTGAAGACCAAAGACTTCCGCCATGTTTGACTGCTTTTCGGATCTGTGTCTTTGATATCTTGATGTCCACTCCGGTTCCATCTCTTTGTGATTTCGCGATTTTATTAATCTGAGTTTTTGTTAGCATTAATTCATCAGATCCATGCAATTCGTTTCTGGATAACCTGATTGTGATTGCAGAATTATTTTGATAAGCTTTTGCAAGCTTTGATCTCTGTCCTTCTGATAAACTGACTCTGTGAGGATGATAAGTTGTCATATCTTGTATATGTTATATGTTAGATAAAATTCAAGTTTTATCTAACATGTTTAATTAATAATTTTATTATGTCTTTGTTTAAACATGCTTGGTATCGGTTGAATATTGTTATTATCGGAACAACAGCTTGCCATTCTTCTGCTCAAGTTCAACGTCTTGTTCATATAAGGTAATCGCATAAATGGAATAGGCTGTAGTGGTTATTCCTGAAAGCTCATATTTGAACGTTAATTTCGTTGTTCCGTCTTTGATGTCCATTTTCTGCTTTGTAAGGTCAAAATACAAGAATGGGAATATTGAACCGAAATTTGTGCGACTTAGAAGTGTTCCTTCTCCATATTCGTTGTTTGCGTGGACGTATTTCAAAACATCTCTGAATACACGTGTTGGATCTGATGTTGGTGTGTAATGAACATCTGGATATTCGTTTCCATTACCAACCTCGAGATGGCAATTCAAAAGAGTTCGAGGATCTGTACTCACCGAAAATGTATTATACAGGAACGGATTTGTTGCTTGTGCGTCAAGATTTGCGTCATCCAAAATGAATACAAAAACATGCCGAGGTCTGGTTATCCCAGAACTGATTTTGAAATTGCCAGATCTCTGTTGTGAACTGTTAGATCTTTCCACATTCTCACGGAGATAAGTCCAAGTTCGTGTTTTAAGAAATTCACTCATATACAAGCTTTGACCCTCTGAATTAAAAGTTATTCGTGGAACAAACAGCTGCATTCGTGTGATGATTACCCTGCAATTGTTAGCGGCCTGCCAAATCAAGTTATTATCGCTCTCAATTTCAAAATTCAATTCCACTCTGGTGTTTGGTAATAGTTCACTTGCCAGACTTTCGAAAAAAGAATATCTGTTCAACGATATTTCAGTATGAACAACAGTGGACAAACCAAGAAGAGCTTTTCTGCTTGCAAAGCCCTTATTATAGTTATCTTGAGCCACTCTCTCCTCAGCATGACGGCTAGTATCAAGATAGTAAAATTCATTTGAAGCTGTAGTTGTTGAATAAGCTGGACTATATTCAAGCAAGTTTTTGATGTTTACAACATGGTTACTATCATTACAGTCGTATACCTTCTTACCGTTCAACTTGATATCAATATTCTTGATCAAACTATGACTCCCGTTGACTATTCCATTATGATCATTAATAGCGAGATTTGTACCATCAGCTGTCTTGTTAACTTTAAAGTCAAGCGATATTCGGGCATTATACCAATCAAATGGGGTTACCTCTCCTGAATTATCAACAACGAATCTGTAGCCGTCTTTTTTCTGTCTTGCATTATTGCCAACAGTCGTATTCAAAGCTGTTTCCAGTTCGAATACAACATCTTCGTTTCTTTCAACAAATTTAGGATTTCTATACATATATAATTGTATTACATAATTTTCATCTTTCGAAGTTTCCCGCCTGAAAGTAGTTGATTAACTCTTTCATTTATCTCATAATCAGTTAATTGTGTTGGTGGTGTTGGTGATGTTGGTAGTGTTGGTAGTAATGGTGTTTCTTTATTCTTTTTGCTCAATAGTTGAACTATCTTATCACCTGCCTTCTTTGTTGCAAAATCACCTGCTTTAGTTGCAGCGTTTTCCAATGCTTTTTCAGCACCTTTTTGAATCCCAGCTTTCAATGTTTTTTTGACTGTCTTGCCAAATAATTTACTGACAATTGATTTCATCACATCTGATACACCCTCTCCATAAATATGTGTTTTAACATATCGATCCATTTCTGGGTCATAATGTTTCTTGTATTCACATCGTCTTGTCATTCTATATTATTCAATTAGATTAAAAAGGTGTGGATCTCAAAATCAGTGTTATGAACCAGTCAATACCGTTCAAATCCACAGGTCTATTGAGAGCGTCTGTAACGAAGAATCTCATTTGACTGATATTATCAGAAGCTACTGGACTGAATAGAGCCCTTTTCGGCTCAAATGTGAATGGATAGCTGCGGGTCAGATTGTCAGTTGGAAGCACACAAAGTGAATTGCTGTTTTTACCGTCTACAATACTGTCTGTGATAGCACTTGTATTTATGTATAAAGAGTCAATGCTATTTGTGATATTTGGAAGCTTTGATCCATACTCCGTTACTGTAATAATCTTTGGTTCGAATCCAAGTAACTCACCAAATACATTACCTCGAAGATCAAGCTGATAATTATTCTTGATTTCAACAACCACTTTATATGAAGACAAAACAAATGTGATATCGATGTTATAACCGCCTTCAGCTGTTTTGTGTTTCTTTGCGTCCATATGTTGATGTAAATACTCATTAAGGTCGTCATAACTATACATCCCCGAGACGAAAGTAACTGTTTCCCATGACTGACCTCCATCCGGTGAATATTTGACAGAATCATTTTTATAGACTGGTGTAATATTATGCCAACTGTAAGTCATTGATAAACGATCTACTGCTAGTTCATGGTACATATTTTGGTTTAATTTTAAAAACCGGGTTGAATTTAACAACAAAATCTTCAGTTTTACTTCGTCCCACCTCGATTCTGTTAATTGATGATATAAAAATTGCTCTTTCGTTCATTATACATATTGTGTATATTATTTTAGCACATATTCTTTCAAAAGATTATTGAGTTGCTTGTTATTTAAAACACCTAATTTGCTTAATGTATGTGCAATTTCTGTAAATTCATCTCTTACACCATTATTTCCAGCCATTATTGACCCTCCCAATAGCTCTAGACGTGATAATAAATCTTGTGGGTTATTATAATAGACAACTCCACTACCTATCTTTTTGTATTTTTTGCTTGTTTGATGTATTGGAATTTCACTGATTCTATTCAAGTTGTCAAATACTGTTTTTGATAAAGTGCTGTAGTTCTTTTTACCGTTGAACCTCTTTGTAAGCAGATCAAGTGTATCAAAATCAACTTGTTGATCAAATACTTTTTCACCATCTTTGTGTGCAATTAGTTTCAGCTGTCCGTATAGTTGTGGTAGATTTATGATTAAATTACCATATTTTCCATTTTGTGAGTTAATCTTGTAGGCATTCCGTTTAGTCTGTGTGTATATACCCTTTCCAACTGTTAAAGTTTTTGTACCCTCTTCAACTGCACCTATTCGCTTTCTATATTTTTTCACAGTCTCGATTTCTCCACGAAGTGCTATGATTTGATTTTTGTTCGCTTTTTTAGAGGTATTTTTTGAAGATAAGTTACCCGCTTTACGTCCTAATCTTTTATTCAAATTTGCAGCTTCATTAACGACTCTACTAGCTGTGTCTCCATCTTTGATTGTATCAATGAACACTTTAGACGGTAATGGTAGTTTATGTTTTTGTAGAATTTCTAATTCTTCTCCTGAAAACCCGTTGTCCATATCTGCTACTATTTTTGGTTTTTCCCCATCAGGCCCAGTCAATGCTAATTGTTGAATTTGTTGTTGATATGGGACTATTTGCATTTCTTTTGCTTCTTCTCTCAACTTGCTTATTTCCTCAATTTCTTGTTCTAATTTATCAGTAATTGGTTTAACTTCTTCTTTTTTTCGTTCAAAAACATCCTGCTTAGATACTTCATCAGCTTTAACAGTGTCGCGAACAATTTTAGTTATTTTTCCTGCTTCAATTTTTGGAATAATAAGTCTCTTATATCGTTCTATATCCATATATTATTACATTATATTAAAACTTATCTTAACTTATCTGAACTTATCTCTACTTATCTATTAACATTAATATTCGTTTTAATCTAACAAACTAGTATAATGGATATACCAAATTATGATTCAAATGATAGCCAACAAGATCATTTCAAACAGTTGTATTCATACATGCCAAAAAATACATTTCGCATGCTAATTTGTGGAAATAGTGGAAGTGGTAAAACCAATCTGCTATACCATATGATCACGAAACCGCTTGTTTACTTTGATCAAATTCATTTATACGGGAAAAATCTTGAACAAGATAAATATAAACACCTTGTAGATACAATGAATAACATCAGCAAACAAGTTGGTTATGATGTTCTTGTTTCAAGCAATGATAAAATAATTCCTGTAAATGATCTTGAAAATCAAGACCTTCAAAGAGTTGTTATTTTTGATGACTATGTATGTGAGAAAAATCAAAAAGACCTCATTGATTATTTCATTCAAGGCCGGCATAAAAACTGCAGTGTCATCTACCTTAGTCAAAGCTTTTATAAAACACCAAAAGACATCAGATTGAATTGCTCCCATTATTGTGTTTATGATTTTCCATCTGCTAATGAAAGAAATTTGATATCGAGAGAGCTCAGTGTTGATAAAGACAAATACATTGCTGCAACCAAAAAAACCCTTTCATTTTTATATGTTGATAAACCAATGAAATTAATCAAACGAAACTTTTATGGAGTTATTTAATCTAACAAACTTCTATAATGGGAATATTTAATGAACACAGTAGTTCAAGCAGTGATACCACAAATACTGGAAAGTCTGAGGGACCTGCAGGTCCTCAAGGGATTGGGTTCAAACTAGATCCAGCTGGTAATTATAACATGCTTCATAAAAAAATCACTAATCTTGCTGATCCAACAAATGCTCAAGATTCAGTCAATTATATGACGATGAAAGCTCAGACCCTCTTACTTGATGGTAGTAATCATATGGTTGGGTCTCTTAATATGGGCGGGAAGAATATAATTAATTCTGGTGACATAGTTCTGCAGAATAAATTAATCAAACAACTTGGCAATCCTGTTGGAGATCAAGATGCTGTAAATAAATTAACAATGGAAAAAGAACTTGCCAAAAAACATGATAAACTAAATACTGGTAACCTTGATATGCATAATCATAAAATAACTGGTTTGGCTGATCCAACAGACTTTAAAGATGGAGTCAATTATGCAACAATGAAAGCACAAAGTTTGCTTCTTGATGGTACAAATCATATGGTAGGGAGTTTTAACCTATCTGGAAATGACATTGTTGATGCTGGAAATATTGGTATGAATAGAACAAAGATTGTTAATCTTGGAACTGATGATCATGACTTGACAGCAGTCAATAACGTGTCGATGAAAAGCCATGTTGATGCTGCGATTAAATCAAAAACACAACTTTTCATTAAAACAGATGCAATCGGAAACGTTGATATGAAAAACATGTTCATAAGCAATCTGCATGACAGTGATGCTGAAACAGATGCCACAAACCTTCGTAGCGTCAAACTCTTGCTTTCAGGAGCCCATGTCAATATTGGGAAATTGTCAACTGATTTGAATATGAATAATAATAAATTAGTAAATGTTGGAGCACCTTCAAACAACACAGATGGTGTAAATAAGGGTTATGTTGATTCCAATTCTGGTACAGATATCAGCATTCCATTAACTCATGATCTCAATATGGGAGGTTATTTGATCACTTATCTCAAAGAACCAACGCAAGATAATGAAGCTGCAACGAAGAGCTATGTCGATGTCGGTCTTGCAGAAAAACCAGACAAAGACGAAGTTATATTAATAAAAAATGATAAAATGACTGGAAACCTCGATATGAATTCAAAATATATAAATAATGTATCTACCCCATCTACTAATCTCCAAGCTGCTAATAAAGCTTATGTTGATTTGACTTCTCTTTCAGTTTTAGGTGAAAATAAAATGCTTGCAGATATAGATATGGAAAATCATAAAATCAAAAATCTGGCAACTCCTCTCAGTCAAGAGAATGGTGCTGCCGTCAATGTTGCCTTTGTTAGTGAGGAATTGAGAAAATCAAACACGCTGATAACTATTGATATGAAGAAATATGTTGATGAATCTCATATTTCAAGTTCAAACAACAAAAAAGATTTCTTTAGATATTTGATGGAAGACAAAAAAGAATCGGTGGATGAACACAATATTATCATTGATGGAATTGTCAATTTTAGCAGGTCTCCGCACAGTTTGAACAAAAAAGCTTACAGTCTAAAACTTGGGATAAATTCTCAAAAAAAATATTCATCAAGAATTGGTTTTAATATGTTGAAATTACCTGAAGGAGAATATACTTTCGTAATTGAATTTTTCCCGCCATCGATGACAAATGTGAGTTTGAATGTGGTTTCAACGTCTTTGAATATTACACAACAAGCAACAAAAAGTTTTCAGAATTATACCAGATCAATCATTCATATGCATAAATGGGCACTTACTCCACCAGAATTTATTTATTTAGATTTAAAATGTGACGGATCTTCTTCAAGTCCAAGCCAGGGGCAAGGTTATTTGATTGTTTATGGTGTATCCGGCCATCAATCTGATATAGACTCTAATATTTACGATACTGTTTTTGTCATTGAAAATGGTAATATGGTGCTGGAGACTAATCTAGACTTGAATGGTAATCAAATAAAAAACTCCACGCATTTCTTACATGGCATTCTAAACACAAAAGATGGTAATAAGACCTTTTTATTAAACGGTTGTGATAAATTAATTATGCCTAATTACAGTCATATTGTTCAAATAAAAGCAATGCATTTCAAATTTGCTGCAGAATATGCCAAAATCAAATTGAAAATAAAACACGGGTTCCTTCTTCAAACCGTAAATAATTACACATCACCTTCGACGACCCAGCTTCAAACAATAGATATAGATCTGAAGCTTACATTTGGCCATTTAGCAATTGAATTAACTTCTGAAGCACCAGAAGAAGAAATATTATTAATGGTCGAATATAGAATACCATGATGAATTTAATCTAATGAATAATATATATGACAAGAAAAATAAGTGAGAGCATTTATCAATTCAATCATATTGATAAAGAACTTAGTCAAGAAACAATCGATGAGATAAAATCATTGTATTCATTTTATCATAAAAAATGGTGGTGTTATTTGAAAGCATTTAAATATTTTAAACGATTAAATATAATAGCAAATGTGGCATCTGCTTTGCTGGTTGTCACAGGGACTATTGCCGGTGGTGTTACTTTGAATCCTGTTATCTTGGGTACAATTTCAGGGTCTGGTTTACTGCTTAAAACATTAACAGAATTGAAAAACTACTCCCAGAAAATTGAAATGTCAAAATTCGCTTATACAACATATCAAAAGACGTTAGTTGAGCTGCGATCAAGTCTCAGAGGAAAGCATTTTGATTTTGAACTGTTTATAAATGATATGAAACTTATTGATGAGATAATCATCGACATGTGTCCTATTATAGTAAGATTTGAAAAACAATATGCTGAGAAAATTAACATCTGAATAATCTCGTAAAATCTCTGGTCTGCATCCATGATGTCACGAAAAACCAGCAGTACGCAACGTCAATTATTTCTTAATTTTTTTCTTTGCAAAGCTTTGTTGGTTGGGCTTTCAATATACTCAAAGTCCACATTTTCCCACATATGAATTCTTTTTTTTTTTTTTCCCCCCCCCCCCCCCCATATGGCATTCTATTGTATCGGGTTTTCGAGCGCGGTAAGGACAAAAATATTTATAAAAACATGGAGATTGTAATAATTCAAATAGCTTTCGGAATATGAAGTAAATTTATTGGGGACCGTCTTCTTGCGCGTTAAACGTAAAAAAAACACCTTCAATCTTCTTAAAACCATACTATATTTTGGACTATAATATGATGTAGATTATGTGAAATTTTCTGTGTTTAAAGCATATATTGTCTAATACGTGCCTTTATTGATTATTACGATGATAGACTGGACTTTCGTCTTTATAATTATACTTATTCTCATGAAAAAATCTATATATTCAGAACAGCATATAACCACAACCACCAAACACACCACAGTTTAGACAGACGTTTATACACTTAAATCCTCTCCCAATAATCAGGTTTGCTACAACATGGACTCATCCACTCATATAGCGAGCCGGTAACTCTCCCCACGATCGACCTTAGCTAAACACCAAAACTAGGGGCGAGATGACACAACAAAAAGGCGCTAATGTTGGGGGGGGGCTCTATCCATTTAGTTCCTTCCAAAGTCATCGTGAATAAAAATGCATTGCAATATCATTCTATTGCGTATAGAGCCTCTAAATAATTATATATGCCTTGTGCACCAACCATAACGTCACCCGGCACAGATGTGGGGCGAGTTCACTCTTATTTAACGCAAATGCACACACAACTAAACCGAGATATCTCTGCCGATCTTTTTTCATCCTCATGTCACTTACAACGGTGTGAATGTTGCTGTTGGGTTGTAGGAGAAAGATGGTTAGTGGGACATAACACAGGGACACCGCCCACAGCTGCTCGCTCGCTGACACAGAGTACATGTGGTAGCAAAATCAGTATTAAAATCAACAATCTTATAGAAAAAGATCAATGAATTGGCAATGGGATATTAAATTATCCTAAGATCACACGTCACATGAGCGAACCTGTGAACTGGAAAAATGGAAGAGTCAACATGCCCTTTTTGTGATCAACTATTGGTAGAAGGTGATAAAGAGGATGAGTCATGTTGTAGCAAACCTGATATGGGGAGAGATAAATGGTATAACGTCTGTCTAAACTGTGGTGTAGTTGGTGGTTGTGTATATGCTTCTGAATATATAGATTTTCATGAGAATAAGGTATAAATATAAGGACGAAAGTCAGTCTATCATCGTAAAATATCATATAAAGAACGTATTAGACAATATATGCTTTAAACACAGGATTCACATATCACATCAAGATATAGTCAAAATTAATAGTATGTTTAAGAAGATTGAAGGTGTTTTACTTAACGACGAAAGAAAAAAAACGGTCAATAAAATTTAACTTCATATTCCGAAAGCTATTTGAATTATTTACAATCTCCATGTTATAAATATTTTGTCCTTACCCAAGAGCTCGAAAACCCTGATACAATATAATGCCATATGGAAAGATATATGTGTGAAAATGTGACTTTGAAGTATATTGAAAGCAAAACCAACAAAGCTTTGCAAGGAAAAAAATTAGAAATAATGTGACGTTTGCGGTACTGCTGTTCCGTGACATCATGATGCAGACAGAGATTTTACAGATTATTCAGATGTAAATTCTCAGCATATTGCTTTTCAAATTTAACCACAATAGGGCACATATCGATGATTATCTCATCAATAAGTTTCATATTATTTACAAACAGTTCGCAGTTAATAATGACTACCTCTAAGATAAGATCTCAGTTCCACTAACGTCTTTTGATATGTTGTATAAAGCAAAATTTACAACATTTCAATTTTCCTTGGGTAATTTTTCAATTCTGTAATGTCTTTAGCAATAAACCGGATCCAGAAATTGTACCCAAAAATAACTGGATTCAAAGTGACACCACCAGCAATAGTTCCTGTGACAACCAGCAAAGCAGATGTTATATTTGCTATTAGATTTAATCGTTTAAAATATTTAAATGCTTTCAAATAACACCACCATTTTTTATGATAAAATGAATACAATGATTTTATCTCATCGATTGTTTCTTGACTAAGTTCTTTATCAATATGATTGAATTGATAAATGCTCTCACTTATTTTTCTTGGCATATATATTATTCAATTAGATTAAATGATTCATCATGGTATTCTATATTCGACCATTAACAATATTTCTTCTTCTTCTGACGATTCAGAAGTTAATTCAATTGCTAAATGGCCAAATGTAAGCTTCAGATCTATATCTATTGTTTGAAGCTGGGTCGTCGAAGGTGATGTGTAATTATTTACGGTTTGAAGAAGGAACCCATGTTTTATTTTCAATTTGATTTTGGCATATTCTGCGGCAAATTTGAAATGCATTGCTTTTATTTGAATAATATGACTGTAATTAGGCATAATTAATTTATCACAACCGTTTAATAAAAAGGTATTATTACCATCTTTTGTGTTTAGAACACCATGTAAGAAATGCGTGGAGTTTTTTATTTGATTACCATTCAAGTCTAGATTAGTCTCCATCACCATATTACCATTTTCAATGACAAAAACAGTATCGTAAATATCTGATGATACATCACTTTGACTCCCTTTAACACCATAAACAATCAAATACCCTGCCCCTGGCTTGGACTTGAAGAAGATCCATCACATTTTAAATCTAAATAAATAAATTCTGGTGGAGTAAGTGCCCATTTATGCATATGAATGATCGATCTGGTATAATTCTGAAAACTTTTTGTTGCTTGTTGTGAAATATTCAAAGACGTTGAAACCACATTCAAACTCACATTAGTCATCGATGGCGGGAAAAATTCGATTACGAAAGTAAATTCTCCTTCAGGCAATTTCAACATATTAAAAACCGATTCTTGATGAATATTTCTTTTGAGAATTTATCCCGAGTTTTAGACTATAAGCTTTTTGTTCAAACTGTGCGGAGACCTGCTAAAATTGACAATTCCATCAATGATAATATTGTGTTCATCCACCGATTCTTTTTTGTCTTCCATCAAATATCTAAAGAAATCTTTTTTGTTGTTTGAACTTGAAATATGAGATTCATCAACATATTTCTTCATATCAATAGTTATCAGCGTGTTTGATTTTCTCAATTCCTCACTAACAAAGGCAACATTGACGGCAGCACCATTCTCTTGACTGAGAGGAGTTGCCAGATTTTTGATTTTATGATTTTCCATATCTATATCTGCAAGCATTTTATTTTCACCTAATACTGAAAGAGCGGTCAGATCTACATAAGCTTTATTAGCAGCTTGAAGATGAGTAGACGGGGTAGATACATTGTTTATATATTTAGAATTCATATCGAGGTTTCCGATCATTTTATTATTTTTTATTAATATAACTTCGTCTTTGTCAGACTTTTCTGCAAGACCAACATCAACATAGCTCTTCGTTGCAGCTTCATTATCTTGCGTTGGTTCTTTGAGATAAGTGATCAAATAACCTCCCATATTGAGATCATGAGTTAATGGAATGCTGACATCTGTACCCGAATTAGAATCAACATAAGCTTTATTAGCACCATCTGTGTTGATAGTAGGTGCTCCAACATTTACTAATTTATTATTATTCATATTCAAATCAGTTGACAATTTCCCAATATTGACATGGGCTCCTGAAAGCAAGAGTTTGACGCTACGAAGGTTTGTGGCATCTGTTTCAGCATCACTGTCATGCAGATTGCTTATGAACATGTTTTTCATATCAACGTTTCCGATTGCATCTGTTTTAATGAAAAGTTGTGTTTTTTGATTTAATCGCAGCATCAACATGGCTTTTCATCACCACGTTATTGACTGCAGTCAAGTCATGATCATCAGTTTCTAGATTAACAATCTTTGTTCTATTCATACCAATATTTCCAGAATCGACAATGTCATTTCCAGATAGGTTAAAACTCCCTGTCATATGATTTGTACCATCTAAAAGCAAACTTTGTGCTTTCATTGTCGCATAATTGACTCCATCTTTAAACTCTGTGGGATTGGCTAAGTTGCTGATTTTTTTCTGCTGCATGTCATAATTACCAGCTGAATCCAGTTTAAAGCCTATCCCCTGAGGACCCGCAGGTCCCTCAGACCCTGCACCTCCAGTATTTGCACTGTCACTGCTTGAACTACTGTGTTCATTAAATAATCCCATTATATTAATTTGTTAGATTAAATAACCCCATAAAAATTTCGTTTGATTAATTTCATTGGTTTATCGACATATAAAAATGAGTATTTTTTTTTGGTAGCATCAATGTATTTTTCTTTATCAACATTAAGCTCTCTCGATATTAGACTTCGTTCATTAGTAGATGGAAAATCATAAACACAATAATGGGAACAATTCAACCTAATGTCTTTTGGTGTTTTATAAAAACTTTGACTAAGGTAGATGACACTACAGTTTTTATGCCGTCCTTGAATGAAATAATCTACTATATCTTTTTGATTTTTCTCACAGACATAGTCATCAAAAATAACAACTTTTTGCATATCTAGATTTTCAAGATTATTTACAGGAATAATTTGATCATTACTTGAAACTAAAACATCATAACCAACTTGTTTGCTGATGTTATTCATGGTATCCATCAGGTGTTTATATTTATCTTGTTCAAGATTTTTACCGTATAAATGAATTTGATCATAATAAACAAGTGGTTGCGTAATCATATGGTATAACAGATTGGTTTTACCACTACCGCTATTTCCACAAATCAGCATACGAAAGGTGCTCTTCGGCATGTATGGATACAACTGTTTGAAATTATCTTGCTGACTATTATGTGTATCGTAATTTGGTATATTCATTATACTAGTTTGTTAGATTAAAAAGAATATTAATATGAATGTTTCTTTACTGCCTCTTTATTGAAAGATAAGTTTAGATAAGTTTCAGATAAGTTTAGATAAGTTTAGATAAGTTTTTAATATAATGTAATAATATATGGATATAGAACGATATAAGAGACTTATTATTCCTAAAATTGAAGCAGGAAAACTAACTAAAATTGTTCGCGACACTGTTAAAGCTGATGAAGTATCTAAGCAGGATGTTTTTGAACGAAAAAAAGAAGAAGTTAAACCAATAACCGATAAATTAGAACAAGAAATTGATGAAATAAGCAAGTTGAGAGAAGAAGCAAAAGAAATGCAAATAGTCCCATATCAACAACAAATTCAACAATTAGCATTGACTGGGCCTGATGGGGAAAAACCAAAAATAGTAGCAGATATGGACAAAGGTTTTTCAGGAGACGAATTAGAAATTCTACAAAAACATAAACTACCATTACCGTCTCAAGTTTTCATTGATACAATCAAAGATGGAGACACAGCTAGTAGAGTCGTTAATGAAGCTGCAAATTTGAATAAAAGATTAGGACGTAAAGCGGGTAACTTATCTTCAACAAATAAAAAAGCGAACAAAAATCAAATCATAGCACTTCGTGGAGAAATCGAGACTGTGAAAAAATATAGAAAGCGAATAGGTGCAGTTGAAGAGGGTACAAAAACTTTAACAGTTGGAAAGGGTATATACACACAGACTAAACGGAATGCCTACAAGATTAACTCACAAAATGGAAAATATGGTAATTTAATCATAAATCTACCACAACTATACGGACAGCTGAAACTAATTGCACACAAAGATGGTGAAAAAGTATTTGATCAACAAGTTGATTTTGATACACTTGATCTGCTTACAAAGAGGTTCAACGGTAAAAAGAACTACAGCACTTTATCAAAAACAGTATTTGACAACTTGAATAGAATCAGTGAAATTCCAATACATCAAACAAGCAAAAAATACAAAAAGATAGGCAGTGGAGTTGTCTATTATAATAACCCACAAGATTTATTATCACGTCTGGAGCTATTGGGAGGGTCAATAATGGCTGGAAATAATGGTGTAAGAGATGAATTTACAGAAATTGCACATACATTAAGCAAATTAGGTATTTTAAATAACAAGCAACTCAATAATCTTTTGAAAGAATATGTGCTAAAATAATATACACAATATGTATAATGAACGAAAGAGCAATTTTTATATCATCAATTAACAGAATCGAGGCGGGACGAAGTAAAACTGAAGATTTTGTTGTTAAATTCAACCCGGTTTTAAAATTAAACCAAAATATGTACCATGAACTAGCAGTAGATCGTTTATCAATGACTTACAGTTGGCATAATATTACACCAGTCTATAAAAATGATTCTGTCAAATATTCACCGGATGGAGGTCAGTCATGGGAAACAGTTACTTTTGTCTCGGGGATGTATAGTTATGATGACCTTAATGAGTATTTACATCAACATATGAACGCAAAGAAACACAAAACAGCAGAAGGCAGTTATAACATCAATATCACATTCGTTTTGTCTTCATATAAAGTGGTTGTTGAAATCAAGAATAATTATCAGCTGGATCTTCGAGGTAATGTATTTGGTGAGTTACTTGGATTCGAACCAAAGATTATTACAGTAACAGAGTATGGATCAAAGCTTCCAAATATCACAAATAGCATTGACTCTTTATACATAAATACAAGTGCTATCACAGACAGTATTGTAGACGGTAAAAACAGCAATTCACTTTGTGTGCTTCCAACTGATAATCTGACTCGCAGCTATCCATTCACATTTGAGCCGAAAAGGGCTCTATTTAGTCCAATAGCTTCTGATAATATCAGTCAAATGAGATTCTACGTTACAGACGCTCTCAATAGACCTGTAGATTTGAATGGTATTGACTGGTTCATAACACTGATTTTGAGATCCACACCTTTTTAATCTAACTGAATAATATAGAATGACGAGGCGATGTGAATACAAGAAACATTACGACCCAGAAACGGATCGATATGTGAAAACACACATTTATGGAGAGGGTGTATCAGATGTAATGAAATCAATTGTCAGTAAATTATTTGGCAAGACAGTCAAAAAAACATTGAAAGCTGGGATTCAAAAAGGTGCTGAAAAAGCATTAGAAAACGCTGCAACTAAAGCAGGTGATTTTGCAACAAAGAAGGCAGGTGATAAGATAGTTCAACTATTGAGCAAAAAGAATAAAGAAACACCATTGCCGCAAACACCGCAAACATCACCAACATCACCAACACAATTAACTGATTATGAGATAAATGAAAGAGTTAATCAACTACTTTCAGGCGGGAAACTTCGAAAGATGAAAATTATGTAATACAATTATATATGTATAGAAATCCACAATTTGTTGAAAGAAACGAAGATGTTGTATTCGAACTGGAAACCGCTTTGAATACGACAGTTGTCAATACTGCAAGGCAGAAAAAGGACGGCTACAGATTCGTTGTTGATAATTCAGGAGAGGTAACCCCATTTGATTGGTATAATGCTCGAATATCGCTTGACTTTAAAGTTAACAAGACAGCTGGTGGACCTCTTACTACTACTGATCATAATGGTATAGTCAACGGGAGTCATAGTTTAATCAAGAATTTTGATATTAAGTTGAACGGTAAGAAGGTATACGACTGCAATGATAGTAACCATGTTGTAAACATCAAAAACTTGCTTGAATATAGTCCAGCTTATTCAACAACTACAGCTTCAAATGAATTTTTCTATCTTGATACCAACAGTCATGCTGAGGAAAGAAAGGATCAAAATGCCTATAATAAGGGCTTTGCAAGCAGAAAAGCTATTCTGAGCACGTCTGCAACTGTTCATACTGAAGTATCGTTGAACAGATATTCTTTTTTTCGAAAGTCTGGCAAGTGAACTATTACCAAACACCAGAGTGGAATTGAATTTTGAAATTGAGAGCGATAATAACTTGATTTGGCGGGTTAATGACGATTGCAGGGTAATCATCACACGAATGCAGCTGTTTGTTCCAAGACTAACTTTTAATTCAGAGGGTCAAAGCTTGTATATGAGTGAATTTCTCAAAACGCGAAAATGGACTTATCTCCGTGAGAATGTGGAAAGGTCTAACAGTTCACAACAGAGAAAAGGCACTTTCAAAATCAGTTCTGGGATAACCAGGCCTCGTCATGTTTTTGTATTCATTTTAAATGACACAAGTCTTGACGTACAGACAGTAAATCCGTTTTTGTATAATACATTTTCGGTAAGTACAAATCCTCGAACTCTTTTGAATTGCCATCTTGAGGTTGGTAATGGAAACGAATATCCAGATGTTCATTACACACCAGCATCAGATCCATCGCGTGTATTCCGAGATATTTTAAAATACGTCCACGCAAACAACGAATATGGAGAAGGGACGCTTCTGAGTCGCACAAATTTCGGTTCTATATTCCCATTCTTGTACTTTGACCTCACAAAGCAGAAAATGGACATCAAAGACGGAACAACGAAATTAGCGTTCAAATATGAGCTTTCAGGATCAACCGCTACAGCTTATTCTATTTATGCGATTACCTTGTATGAACAAGACGTTGAACTTGAGCAGAAGAATGGCAAGCTGTTGTTCCGATAATAACAATATTCAACCGATACCAAGCATGTTTAAACAAAGACACAATAAAATTATTAATTAAACATGTTAGATAAAACCTGAATTTTATCTAACATATAACATATACAAGATATGACAACTTATCATCTTCACAGAGTCAGTCTATCAGAAGGACAGAGATTAAAGCTTGCAAAAGCTATTCAAAATAATTCTGCAATCACAATCAGGTTATCCAGAAACGAATTGCATGGATCTGATGAATTGATGCTAACAAAAACTCAGATTAATAAAATCGCGAAATCACAAAGAGATGGAACTGGAGTTGATATCAAGATATCAAAAACACAGATCCGAAAAGCAGTCAAACATGGCGGAAGTCTTTGGTCTTCACTTCTATCACTTGGAACAAAATTATTGCCATATGCCACAAAGGCAGCTCCAGCTCTCGCTACTGGTGCGATGAGCGCTCTTGGTAGTCTTGGGATTGACAAGATTTTTGGAAAGGGACAAACGGGCGGTTTCCTCATTCCACAGAATAAGATCAACCAACTCATTCAGTATAAACATCTCTTGACGGAATCACAGAAAAAGAAGATCCTTGATGCTCTTCAAAATGGTGGTCAGTTAGTTATTAAACCAACGAAAACACAAAATGGTGGGTTTCTCGGCACTCTTCTTGCATCTATCGGGATCCCTCTGTTGGTAAAAGCTCTAACCGGAAACGGATTGCAGGTTGATAGTAATCGTTCAAAAAGATCATTACCAGTATATGTTCCTCCAACTCCTCCTCCAACTCCAACATCAGAAGGCGGTTTGATTCTTCCCTTTGCACGACCTCCACCATTCTTTGGAACATGGGACAACCCAATCGGTATGGGGATAAAAAAAAAGAAGGCAAAGAAAGGAAAAGGAAAGAAAGGCAAAGGACTTCTCCTTGGCAAAAACAGCCCATTCAACGGAATCCCATTGCTCGGAGCACTTCTCTGAAATTCCTAAACAAAGCATTATCAAACATTGATCTTTTGCATTGGTTGAAACAACTCAAAATAAAACATTTCAGAGGTATATTCAGTCGTGATAATTTACCGAACAAGATAAAGAAAGAATGCGGGATTATCAATTTAGATTCACAAATTGGGCCAGGCACTCACTGGGTTTGTTACAGGAATATTGATAATTATTGTGAATACTTCGATCCATTTGGTCTAGTCATGCCACATGAGGTGAGAACATATTTATCAACAAGCAAAAAACACCTTATATATTCAGGAGATGAAATACAGGAAAGAGATTCTATTCTATGCGGATATTGGTCTTTGTATTTCCTTCGTGAACGTCAAAGAGGAGTATCATTATTGGAAACAATACATAATCCTGATTTTGATCCAAAAGATCACAGTGTTAATCACAGATTTATCATCAACTATTTCACAAATATTATGTAACTTAATATTATAATGGTGAAATCATATTGTGTTAAACAAAAGAAACAAACTGAGTGTGTAGAACCATCTGGCTATCAACAAACTACTAATGGTAAATTGATGTTTTTCTGTACCTGTGCTGAGTGTGGTATAAAGAAGACTAAGTTCGTTAGGCAGTCAAAAAACTAGTTATGCCCTCACAAGATGGGGGCGATTTAGCGTCAGAGCTCTTTAAAGGAGCTTTGAAAATGGGATCTCTTGTTGGACGTCAAGCTTTGAGTCGAGCTGTAAAATCTGATTTTGTTAAATCAAAGATCAAAAAAGTTGGGCATAACTATCTTGATCAAGCTTTGGATTCATTCACAAGTGATATTTCAAAGAAAATCTCACCGATTGGAAAAGGAATCACATATGATATGAGTATGTATACTGATACAAGTGATCCAATGAATCCGTTTTATGACAGAAGCCAATATGGTCAAGGAGTTGATATTCATAAATTGATTGGTAAACTTCCACGCCCAAAAGGAGGTTGGACACCTGGTTCATACAAATATATGGGACCGTATAACCCCCTCGCTGATCAATTGTCATATAACCCAGATACAGGAGAAGTTATTGATTGGAAAGTCCATCCAAAAAACGAATTAGACAAGATATCAGCTTATCATGATATTTGCTATGATCGTGGTCAAGATAAGGGAGATTGTGATAAAAAAATGGTAAAATCAATTGATCAGATACCATGGAAAGATAAACCTTGGGGTTCAACAGCTGTTCGTAATCTGATAAATACTAAACAGAAATTAGGTCTTGGTGTTAAACAAAAGAAGCCAAAAAACGTAAAACGGCGTTGAGTAATAATGATTGGGCTCAACAATTAGCCGATGAACTTCATAAACCAATCAAAAGGCATTTCAAAACAAGAAGAGTTATTGTAAATGAAATAGATGAGATATGGGCTGCAGATCTGGTTGAAATGCAACAATTCAGCAAATGGAATAAAGGGGTTAAATATTTGTTGACTGTAATTGATGTTTTCTCAAAGTATGGATGGATTGAACAATTAAAAAATAAAAAAGGTGAGACAGTTACTGAAGCATTTAAAACGATATTCAAAGAAGGTAGAAAACCAAAGTTTTTATGGACTGATAAAGGTTCTGAGTTTTATAACAAACATATGAAATCGTTACTTGATAAACACAACATTACACTGTATTCAACAGAAAATGAAGAGAAGTCATCAGTTGTTGAAAGATGGAATCGTACAATGAAAAATAAAATGTGGAAACAGTTCACAGCTAAAAATACAACACAATATTTAGATATGCTACCTCAGTTGGTAAAAGAATACAACAGTACAAAGCATTCAAGCATTAAAATGACACCTATTGAAGCAAGCAAAAAGAAAAATGAAGGAGTTGTATATTTCAATCTATATGGTGAAATGGAGTCGTTATCATCAAAACCAAATTCAAAGTTGGTGATAAGGTTCGAATATCAAAGTATATAAAAGGAAAGTATTTGACAAGGGCTATACACCAAATTGGACTGAAGAAGTATTTACAATTGATAAAATCCAATACACAAATCCAATCACTTATAAATTAAAAGATTTGAATAATGAATCCATAGAAGGATCATTTTATGAATCTGAATTATTGAAAGCGAAACAAGATATATTCCGCATTGAGAAAGTCATTCGGAGAGATTATAAGAAGAAACAAGCTTTAGTGAAGTGGAAGGGGTATAGTGATGAATTTAACAGCTGGATACCAATGAAGGATTTAAACGCACTATAAATGGTATAAAGAAGTAATTATAAATAGTAAGTATATAGTATGGGAAGACCAATCAAACATTTCAGTGAAGAAGAGAAGAAGCAAGCAATAAAACAAAGCAAGACCAAGTATATGTTGAATAAAGAATGGAGATGTCCTTCATGTGATAACAGAGATTACTCATTAGCTGGTAAATGGTGTCATCTCAATACACGGAAGCATGTGATAAATGTTGAGAAGCTTATGATAAATGCTGAAGCTGATCAATAAAACACCACAAATTCTATAATTGTTTAAAATGACTCAAATTTTTGGGTTATTTCAAACGCACCAAAAAAAGACAAAAATTAAAAAGACTATAGTAAATTCAAAAAGAGACTTAAGGATAAAAGACTATAGTAAAATATAAAATGGAAAATATTATCTCAACTAATAATATGAACCAAAAAACACTTGAGCAATTGAGTAAACCACAACTAATAAAACTGATGATGCAAATGTATGAATCCATGCAAAATCAGTCCACTAATATTAAACCACAACGTAGAAAGCCCATCCCAACCCCCCGCAGGAGTGTGAAGCATATGGTGCAGGAGTATGAAAACAACATAATACTTCCACCATTAGAATTCAGGGATGATTACAAACCAGTTCCAGCACCAAGGACCAAGAAACCAGTTCCACTCCCAAGAACAAAGATAGAACAAGTCGATCAAGCTCTGAAAGGCTACACAAAGTCTTTTGAGATTGGCATTAAAAATAAGAAAGACCCATTAGCCCAACTGCAAAACACAAGGAAAGCTACTGAATATCACATAATCAATATACTGACATCTATGAAAGGTTTGAAATTCATTGAAACCCTCAAGGTGACATTCAGAAAAGCAGCAGACAGCGCCATAATCTACAAAACAGCATATTTCAACAGTGTACCTCATACAATAGTCAACAATCTTGAAATAGCTGGATCACTGCAATTATCCAAACAGCAAATCTTGAATAAGATAGCTCAATGGGTATCTGAAGGTTCTGGTTGGACTATTCAATCTGTTGACAACCATTATCTCAATGTTGTGAGATATGCACCAACACAAGGCTCCTCATATATTCAACTACCAAAAGAACTCCAGAAACAGTGCAAAAGGATTGATTAATATGAAGAATGAAGATGATGAATGCTTCAGATGGTGCCACACCAGACACTTAAGCCCACAAGCTAAAGACCCTCAGCGGATCAAAAAATCTGATAAGATATATATCAATAATTTAGATTACTCTGGAATTATATTCCCAGTAACCATCAAACAGTTTAACATGATTGAGAAAAACAATAACATCAGAATAAATGTATTCGGTTATGAAGACAAACAACCCTATCCCATATACATCTCCAAAGAACAGTATGAAGATCATATGGAGTTGCTTCTGATAACCAAAGATGCTAACAAGCATTATGTTCTCATAAAGGATTTCAATAAATTCATGTATAACCAAACCAAACATCAAGAAAGGAAGCACTTCTGCATGTATTGTTTGCAATGTTTTAGTTCTGAAAGAGTATTGAACAATCACAAAGATAACTGCATACAATTGAATGGAACACAAGCAATCAAAATGCCTGATAAGGATAATAATATTCTTAAATTCAACAACTTTAATAAACAACAACAAGTACCATTTGTTATATATGCTGATTTTGAGGCTATAACAGAAAAGATCCAAAGATGTCGACCTGCTGATGATAAATCTTTCACTGAAGCATATCAGAAGCATACAGACTGTGGGTATGGTTATAAGATTGTGTGTTGTTATGATGATAAGTACAGCAAACCTGTGGTGAAATACAGAGGTGTTAATGCAGTACATAAATTCATGGAAGCAATGCTGAAAGAGGTTAAATATTGCAAACAACAAATGAAACGATCGTTCAACAAACCATTGAGAATGACGAAAGATGATGAAGAAGCATTCCAAAAAGCAGAAGCATGTCATATATGCGACAAGAAATATGCTGAGAAAGACATTCAAGTAAGAGATCATTGTCATATCACTGGTAAATTCAGAGGATCAGCCCATCAAGACTGTAATCTCAAACTAAGAGTATGCCCAGAAGAAATAAAAATACCAGTTATCTTTCACAATCTGAGAGGGTATGACAGTCATTTCATAATGCAGGAAATTGGAGCCATTGCAAAGAAGCATACCTATAAAAATAAGAAAGGAGAAGAGGTACAGATGAATATCAACGCCATCCCCAACAACATGGAGAAATATATGGCTTTCATGCTTGGCAAACATCTTGTGTGTTTCTTGATAGTTTCCAATTCATGAGCTCCAGTCTTGAAAAGTTGGTAAGCAATCTGCCACAACAATCATTGAAATATACCTCCCAAATATTTGAAGGCAAAAAGTTTGAGTTGATGACAAGAAAAGGAGTTTACCCCTATGATTTCATGGATAGTTTTGATAAGTTCAATGAAACACTGCCATCAAAAGAAGACTTTTACAGCATATTAAATGATAACCATATATCAACTGAAGACTATCAACATGCTCAAAGTGTGTGGAATACATTCTCTTTGAAAAAACATGGGTGAGTATCATGACTTATATCTTGAATCGGACATCCTGTTGCTTGCTGATGTATTTGAATCATTCAGGAAAACTTGTTTTGAATACTACAAACTGGATCCATGTCATTATTTCACAAGTCCTGGACTATCTTGGGATGCTCTGTTGAAAATGACAAAAATTGAACTTGAGCTTATGGTTGATATTGATATGTTTCAGTTCATTGAAAAGGGACTGCGTGGTGGTATCAGCTACATTGCCAATCGTTATGGAAAAGCAAATAATAAATACATGAAAACCTTTGATGAGAATACACCCTCAAAATATATTATGTATCTCGATGCTAATAATCTATATGGTTGGGCTATGAGTCAGTATCTTCCAACTGGTGGGTTCAGATGGATGACACAAAGTCAGATTGATAAAACAAACCTTGGTAAGTATACTGAGGAGAGCAAGAAAGGGTTGATACTTGAAGTCGACCTTGAATATCCTGCAGAATTACATCATCTTCATAATGACTACCCACTTGGACCAGAAAAGGTTAAAGTAACAGAAGACATGTTGTCAGATTATTGCAAGAAAATTGCAGATGAATATAAAATATCAACAGGTCTTATACATAAATTGATTCCAACATTGGGAAACAAAGAAAAATATGTGTTGCATTACAGAAGTCTCCAATTATATATGGGTCTCGGTTTGAAACTAACAAAAGTCCATCGAGTCCTTGAGTTCAATCAATCTCCATGGATGAAACAATATATTGACTTCAATACTGTAAAACGTACGAATGCCAAAAATGCTTTTGAGAAAGATTTCTTCAAACTCATGAATAACAGTGTATTCGGGAAAACAATGGAAAACATCAGAAAGCGGGTAGATGTCAGATTAGTGACTGATGAAAAGAAACTGTTGAAATTAACAAGCAAACCAACATATGTCAGCAGTAAGATCTTCAACAAAGATTTAGTGGCTGTGCATAAGATCAAAGAAACACTTACTCTTAACAGACCAGCATATGTGGGTATGTGTATCCTTGACTTAAGCAAGACGTTGATGTATGATTTCCATTACAACTACATTAAAATAAAATATGGAGACAAAGCAAAGTTACTCTTCACAGACACAGACAGTCTCACATATGAGATTGAAGCCGAAGATGTGTATCAAGACTTTTGGAATGATAAAGATAAATTTGATAATAGTGACTACAATAAAAGCTCCAAATATTTTGATCAGGCAAACAAGAAAGTAATTGGTAAATTCAAGGATGAAGCAGCAGGAGTTCCTATTTGTGAATTCGTTGGTTTGCGTTCAAAGATGTATAGTTACATGAAAGACAACCGACAAGGAGGAAAGACTGCAAAAGGAATCAAAAAGAATGTCATCAAAAAGAACATCACACATGACAACTACAAAGAAACATTATTCAACAACAAGCAGATGCATCATAAAATGAAAACAATCAGAAGTCAAAACCATCAACTTGGAAGTTTTGAGATAAACAAAGTATCACTCAGTTGTTTTGATGATAAAAGATATATTCATGATGATGGAATAACAAGCTATGCATATGGACATTACAATATAAAACAACAATAAATTTAAGCTGTCGATTCTAGCTGTCGATTTAGGCTGTTGATTTCAGTTGTTGATTTAGGCTGTCGATTTAGGCTGTCGTTTTGGCTGTTGATTTAGGCTGTTGATTTAGGCTGTCGATTTAGGCTGTCGATTTAGGCTGTCGATTTAGGCTGTCGATTTAGGCTGTCGATTTAGGCTGTCGATTAAGCTGTCGATTTAGGCTGTCGATTTAAGCTGTCGATTTAGGCTGTCGATTTGTTTCACTATTTGCATTCCAATATTTTGTTCCAATTATTTTTACATATTTTGTTTACTATATTTTTTCCAGATTTTGTTCCAATTATTTTTTCCAATTATTTTTACCAACAGCTGTAAGTAGAATATGAGTTGGGTGGTATGCGCACATTTTTACAAAATGAGCTCGTACCCCAACTCCTATACTACTCCAGATTTCAGCTGGCTTTTTAACCAAGTTGGTCAGCAATTTGATATCCTTTCAGAATGGTGAGCATAATAGATTGTTTTTAGCTTATTTTCTTTTACTCTCTTGTGACTATATGAACATTATTTGTGGAACAAAAGTTGTTCCTTGCTTATGTTACTGTTCAACATGGAGACATTATTTCAAGTTTTTATTTCGCTATATTTCGCAGTTAAATAGTTCAACAGCATATGCCTGAAAAGGAAAGATTTTTATACCTAAAGACAGCTTGTCATCCTATGAATACCTATAAATACCTAGTTTCTGAGATAATAAATAAAAATGTGGAATTGGTCTTATTCTAGTGCAAGTGAGGTCAATTTGCCTTGGGCAGGAGGGGCTATCCCCAGCATGTCTCCCTTGGGCTGGAAGGGGTTAAACAAGTTTTCAGCTTTATTTCTGTGTTCTTCATTATGATTAAATTGCCCCCCAAATCTACTGAACATGTATGTTTTTCATGGCAGGCTAATTAAGTCACATGAACAGGGACGTTGGGCCTCCCAGCCTATAGTAGTGAAAGGGTTAAAATGAAACAATTTCTAAGAATGTGAGAAACACAAAAACGTACATACAACTTACCAATGCAATTTTTACATACTGATATAAAAACACGTCCTCCATGCTGCTTTTGACCATACTCTGAAATAGAAACATTATTTTTTTTATATTTTGTGGAAGATCAAGGCAACATTCTCAAAATATTGGGGGTAAAATTACAGTTATTTGGTTCAAGTTTTTTGGGTTCTGAAGAAATTAAGGGTTTGAGAAATCAGGATTCCACTGTAATAATATTTAAAATTTATAATGCGCAGGTTCCATATGTAAATGCTCACCTGTGCAGAACAGTATTACAATTTTTCTCACTGTATAAATGAAGGTATGTATGTATGTACATGTAGGTATGAAGTTTAACCCCCTCTCCCCACATTATAAAAGTGACAGGGGTGATCGTACCTAAGGATAAAGGTTTCATTCACAACTGGTCATGACACCAGTAAAATCAACATAGCAAGCCTGCAAATTAGCGCCGGTCATCGGACATTTGTCCGGTAAATTTGAGGCTTTGACAGGCGAACGCTCAGTCTGGCCGGACACGCTGACCGGGCTCTTCTGTTACGATGTGGAATATGAAAAAATATATATATTCACTCAAGATTGCCAAACGCGAAGCAGGAGTTTTAAGTATATGCTGTAATGCATATAAACGGCTAAGTTTCATTTTCATTTGTTTTCATTTGCAGCTTGCGTTTCACGTCGTCTCAATGTCGCGCCGAATTGTAAACACGCCACTCCAGGCGCCAATATTCATACAGCTCGCATTTCAGTCGCGTGAATATTCTCGAAAACTCTGAGATTTAAATTCATCAAAACTGCAACAACAACAAAACAAAACAAAAAAACAACAACAACAACAAAACAAAAAAACAAAAAACAACAACAACAACTGCAATGTACTGTGGAAGCAACAAGTCTATTATTTTAATTTATACAATTGGATGTTATTTGTGTTTTCATTGGACTGATAAGATTTTATGAGCAGTTTTACGGCGGATTTTCAGGGACTCGAATTACATTCCTCGCGACTAACATAACAAAAGTTAATATTAGTAAATTTAGCGTAATCACGTATCCACACAAACAAAAGCTGAAAGATTTGAGGATTTGTACAATGTATTTTATTTGAATAGAATGGCAAAACTCTAAAACGTAAAGCAACAGTATTGTCTAAACAGGGCAGACGCCAAATCTTACTTTGTTCAAATTATAATAATCCGTAAGATCTCCAAACAGACATTTTGGTTTTCAGTCAACGCGCAATCGCTTTCAATTTTCATTGAACGCTTGATTCCAAAAATGAATTTACCTTCCGACTGACACACCAGCAGCTGTTTGGTTTTTAAACGCTGTTTTAAGGTGTTTCGATACAGTTTTTCGGGAACCATACCTAATGTTTTCAATCAGCTTTTTATCAGACTTTCCTCAGTCGGATTGATGTGAAATTTACACCAATTATTAGACATGGATTGAAGTTTACTACGATATACTTTTCAGTGAAATCGATATTGCTATGGCAACGATAAACACAAAACCTCGAAATAGCAGTTGTCCTGAATTGTGAAGCATGGGATGCCAGTAGTAGTTGCAATGAATCCATGGATCAGATCATTTTGCACTATGTTTGCCACTTTCAAGAGCCCCTGAGATAACAAGGAGTCCAAGCTACACAACTGGAATTAGTTAATGAATGGCATGACATGCTTGAGTACACTGTTCAGTATTTGGCACCCTCATCTCGACATTACCGAGCGACGTGGTTCAAATTTTCCATTCTTCAAGAGCTGGGGAATGGGAGAACATCTTGATGTTGATTCGTTTACTCTTCACAATACCTGTATCAAATGCAGCCGTGGAGAGAATGTTTAGTAACTTGGGAAGGGTGAAAACAGCAAAGAGATCATCGATCTCCCAAGGTACTCTTGAGAATATCTTGAGAATCCAAGCTGAAGGGCCACCACTGGAGAGCTATGACCCCTCCACAGCAGTTCGTGACTGGGATATCGAACAAAACGAAGACGACCCAACCAAAAGCCCAGGAAGGCGTACAAGATTCGAAGGTCAGCAAAAACTGTTGCATTTGATGACCTGCAACAAGACGTTCTTGAAGGGGATGCCGCTCTGGAGGGAAGTGAACTGTTGTCATCTGAAGATTCTGATGATAATTCAAATTGCAGCCTTTTCCAAAGTGATGAGGAAGACAATTGAAGACAATAAAGCGAAAACCAGCTTACAAGCCTGCAAATATTTTGTAAGCAGAACCTCGTCGAATATATACTGTTTTTTAACAAAATGTCTGAAGACACTTCTAAAATAGTTTTTATTATTTAATACTGAAACAGATTGTTCCCTCCAATTTTCAAATTAAGTCCGGGAAAATTTTTTTCTCCGACCAGACTGGCTGCATATCAGGTCAAACCTTGTCCCTGGCCTGACATATGACAGGCTTATAGAAAAACATTATTTGCAGGCTTGACATAGTAATTAAATTAAATCAAGTAGCTGGTCCCATGGCTAATATTTCGCAGCCAAAGCGGCAACTAAAATAACTCTCCACGTAATCTGCTGGGAAAGAAGACCAAAAAAGTGGCGACCAAAATGGTCACAGCTTGGAACGCTGAAATGTGGCAGCAAATTCAAGCGAGTGTTTATACGTTGCATTTACATTGCATCAAATTTAATCAAAGCTGCAGATATCCACAGTGTTCCCATTAACGCACAACTGTGCGTATCTGACGCACAAAAAATAAAAAGGACGCACAGTTTTTAGCCACAGTACGTCCCAGGGACGCACATAAATCAGCGCTCAAAATTTCGAGTGTTTTCATAGTTTTGGTCTACTCTTGAGATAAATAAGATTTTTCAAGATACAAAACACACATAAGAAACAATGTTAAAGTTTCACTAGTTTCCTTTACCTTTTCATTACCTCTCCAAGCTGGAAACTATGAAAATTTGGCTGCAAACTCGAAAACGAAGCAAGAATCACAATGATAATCACGTGAACGAGCGAACAACTCTCGGCTCATTGATGGTCAGCGGTCATACTTCATGTAATATTACATGATGTGTATATCACTTAAAATGCCTTTCTCCTTAGGGGGGACCCTTAAAAAATAGAAAGGACCCCCAATTACTGGAACTGGGGTCCTTGGGACTCCTGTTTTCCAAAACTAGTGGGAACACTGTATCCAGTGGAAATCTCGCTGGTTATTACTTGATTCCAGCTATACAACAGGAAGCTACATGTTCTACGTTACTATCTCTGTGAGCACTGCGCTGATTTAAAGTGATTTCAGGAATTTTCTGGAATTGAATTGCATACAGTTTGGCCTCTCACAAGGTCCTCATATTACAATTTTACATCTCTCACATGGTATTACAGTAATGCACAGAGTTTGGCAAAGTTCGATGTGAATGATTAATCATGCATGCAAAAACAGAGCAAAGATATCATGAATATGTAATGATACAGCAAAGCATTTCTTCCACAAACAGGGGGAAAAAACAATACTTTTTTAGACCTCCTCCTGCAGAGAGACTGACTGCAGAGCTTTCGGAGAATGTGAACCGCAATGAGAAATTTTTGAGTCACACGTTTCACTTTGTATTTGAACGCTGCCTTTAAATTATTCAGCTAAGGATAGTTCTGACACCGAAAGATAAACTGAATGAAACTAGAGAGTCGCGAGATTCTAAAGTAAACTGAAAAATAAAGAATTTTTAATCAACGTTGTCCTTCGTCTCCCTTATCCGATTATTTTCCTTCCATTTCCGGTCAAATCTACCAAAGGGACCATCCCACCACAGGGCTCGAAAAAAATTGGAATTCCAGCTTGCCCACAACTCTCAAATTTTGCTTGCCCAGGGCACCTCCCCACTTGCCCAGGTTCTCAAACTCATTAATTATTCATGAAACAAAGAAAACGAAAATACACTGGGTTAGGCCTTCAGTTTGGCTCTCTGTTCTACCTACGTGTACTGTAATGTGTTTTCGGTTTAATTTACCTCCAAAGTTACAAACTGGTTTTGCAGGGTTGTCCCTAAGAAAAATGTCTGTGCTTGTTCCTCTCACCAGAGACACAATCCATCGGCATACATGACGTATTCAATGGTTTGCACGGTTTTGCATTTCATTATGGGGGCGATTTTAAAACATGGCCGCTTGTGGAGCCGAAATAATCTTTGTTGACGTGTTTTGGCCTATATTTCTCGTAATGAAAGCAAAACAAGACCAGATAAATTGTTTTTTAACTTTAATTTATCGTGTGACTGATTTTATGGCAAAGTTAGAACTGAAAAAGCAGGTTTCCCAGCCTGGCTCGAACGGTAAGTTTATCAGTCATGGTCCCACAACCTTGTTTGCAGACGTAATTTTCGTCAACCTTCATCTAAAACCCTTGATTACCCCGAACAAATGTGCCTAAAATTTACTGTTTTGTTTCACAAAATCGTCATTTTAACAATGTAGTTGGCAGAAGGCTTGCCTGGGCCCTTGCCCGTCGGGCAAGTGAGCAGAGAAAGTTACTTGCCCGACAGGAAAATCTACTTGCCCCGGACGACCGGACGGGGGTTTTGTCGAGCCCTGCCACCGGTGTTTTTTTGGCAAGGTAACAATAAATTATTGTTATTGCACTGTGCCTCTCCGCTGTCGAGGTACATTTTGTCACAATGTCGCGGAATTCCAAATTCTCAGATGCTGGGGACATGCATAAAGCAAAAGAAAATATAAAAATCATGAGCTCGAACACAAGCATTTCTCAAGCAATTAAAGTCAACCTTAGGACCCTAGGAGTAGTGAACAGAAACTAAGAGCATGGACGTCTGCAATGAAGGTAAGTTTGAGGACACTGGAGCATTTTTATGGAATTTATTGAGCTTCGAGTGCGGACCTCCGTCCGTTCTCATATAATTGTCGCAGGCCTTTAAATTATTCATAATGGAAGGTCAACTGAAAAAGCTAAACTCGTCGAAATGGCTTTAAACTAGCTCCAGGAACACCCAAACATCAAAATAACAAAACACTTGCACAATGTAAGTCAGTTTTAATTAGGTTCCTTCGGAAATATAGCATTTAGAATGTGTCGTTTCCAGAAAATATCCATACCCCCACCACGGAGGGTTATTTTGTTTGGACCCCCCATCCCTTCGGAATTTCCATTCCAGCAGGTGTTTGATGAACCCCCCTACCCTCCGGAATTTCCATGAGTTTTAATCTGAAAATCCCCTACCCCCTGGAAATTAAAACCCTTTTTATACTTGAAAAATAGCGACAAAAGCTTACCAGTTAGCGCAACATTTATTTTTATCACTTTCATCAACACGCACACAGCTAACAGAGCTTACAGAAAGAACAAACAATGAACGTGTATCGCAAATTTAATCCAAAAAAAGAAAGAATATCTTTCTTTCCAATCAAAAATTTAACTTACTTGTCTTGAAGTCTGATTATGTTTTTGTTTTCAAGAGATTTTGCCATTGCTAGCGCTTGCAGGACGAAGGAATCGTTCGTTCGCGTTCGTAGCAAAGCTGAGCAACCTGGCTTTTCCAAGAAACAACGGTCAGGGGACTGGGAAGGAGTTTTTTGGACAGCCATTTTGATACGGTTCGGTTCGGAGGTTCGTCCTTGCAACTTCAAGAGACATTTTTTGAGAGGCTGTAATCTAAGAAAATAAAAGATGCATGAAAGAACAAGATGTTTGAGAGCGCTTCTTCATTAATTCACTTTATCCAAGTCACCCATTCCACTTATCAAGATGTTTGGAGTTATTTAAAATGGTCAGAACATTTGATTTGGCTTGGTTTCTTTCTCCGATAATAGAGACAAAGTACGTAAGTATTTCTTATGAATTTTGATGTGCTTGTTCAGAAAGGAAACCCTCTGGAAAGAAAACTCTTTTTGTACCCCCCTCCCCTTCGGAAATTTATCACTTTTAGACCCCCCTACCCCTCGGAATTTCCAAGACCCTCCGTGGGGGGTATGGATATTTTCTGGAACGACACAATGT
The DNA here is from genome assembly GCA_029204205.1 of Desmophyllum pertusum. Taxonomy (NCBI): domain Eukaryota; kingdom Metazoa; phylum Cnidaria; class Anthozoa; order Scleractinia; family Caryophylliidae; genus Desmophyllum; species Desmophyllum pertusum. The sequence continues at coordinate 2,175,567 of MU825406.1, read as the reverse complement.
ATTTTGTGAGTTTCTCATGCATTTGCTGTAAATATTCAAATCACTGCCATGAACATCAACATAATTTGAATATTAATTCGTATACAGACTATACAGAGCCTGGGCTGCCTGTGATAATGACAATAATTAAATCAAATTTGCAATAATGAATTCATTATAAGCTTAAATGCACTCTTGGCAGGAACGCTTGAGCTGTTTTGACTGAAATAAACAAACTGGACACAAAATACATGCAAGTTTGGTTCGGTCATCTCCAATTTTGCTCAGCTCTTACAGACATTTGTTTACAAACCTCTAGAAGTCATGACAAGTCGAGAGAGAAAATTACAGACCTTCTAGCCTCGAAGGCGTCGCTGGTTTTTCACCATTTCACGATTTAGTCAGGTTTGAAGTGAGGTCCCAGGTCATTACAATACAACAAAATTACCTTAGAGTCGGTATGTCACCGTACCCCAAACAGAAAGCTGCATTTTTAAAATTTAGCCAAGAATTTCGTTGTATGTTGTCGTATAAAACCCAACATAAGCTTAAACATGTCAAACATGGACGACCGAAAAGTACATGCAACGCAACGAGACCAAACTAAAGCTAACTGCCACCCTAAAAAGCATTCTAACCCATCAGAATGAAGTGTAATGCACTTAATAACAATGTGCCTTAGTTTTGTAACTCTTACCATTGTAAATAGTTGCTGTCTCAACTGTTTTTCTCTCAACAAGCGTCCAGCAGCTTTCACTCTTTGCTGCTGCGTGTGGCTGCGTGGGGGCCGCGTGACTCCTGACTCCGGAGCAGCATGCTTCGCGCGCGGCTCCACGCAAGCACGCAAAGTCTCCTGGGAGTTAGTATTTTGGCGGGAAGAATTTTCGAACAAGAAGTGCGCCAGTAGAAAGGTGAGTTTGAAATTTTACATCTTTTGACCAGTCTCTAGCGGCAAACACTGCACAAGGCCATATAAGCTACAAAGATATATTTTATATTTCTTTTAGTCGATTTATATTGATATCAACAGTTAAAATGAAGTCGTGGAGATTTTGCGATTGTCTGGAAGCTTTCGAGCGTGCTAAGTTTTTCATCGTGAAATCAACCAAGGGATGTTTGAATGGAAGAATCCATCGTGGAGACATTTGCAGAGCTGTAATGTGTCAAATGTCTACAATGGTACAATGGCGTTCTTTTCGTTTTTCTCGGCAGATATCAGTGTTACAATTTTTCGCTGTTCAGTTCAAGTATAAACAGTTACGCAGCAATGATTGGGTTGAAGGCGAGTGGACAATACACAACGTCGTCTCCACAACTTGTTATTGTGGAAGGAAACATTGGGGTTGTAAATCAACACTGTCCTGCCAGCTAGCCAGACAACTAAACTATCGTGTGTTCCTGGAACCCACGACAAAGAATCCTTACCTGGCTAAGTTTTACCAAGATCCAAAGAAGTACGCCTTGAAACTACAACTTTGGATCTTCAAGCAGAGATTCAGGACTTACATGGCGGCCACTAAACATGTCCTGCAAACTGGTCAGTAGTGTTAAAGATACTTATTAATAATTATTGTAGTCTTACCTTAGAAATACAACTTTTATGTGTAAATTTCCTTTGTAGAAATGATTATTAGTTGAGCAGGTCTAATTTAGAGCACTCGTTCAACGGTAACAAAATTGGTTACCATTGAATGGGTGCTCTAACAAGAGCATCGACTGTACTGGCCATTGTATTTAATACAAAATACCTGAATGACTTTGGCCAGTACAGTTGAAGCTCTTGTTGCGACCACTCTCGTATTAACGACCAAGCTCTAGTTATGACCACCATTGTGAAACCCTGTTTGAATTGTCACTCAAACTCTATAATTAAAAGCTCTCATAAGCAAACCGCTTCTGGCATCCATAAGCGACCGTGACCACTTTTGGGAATTACCAACTGGTCTTTTCTTTGTTTTTAAGCTCTCGTAAGCGACCACTTGTGTTGTGCTACATATTTATGAGACATTGTATTATTCTGTAATCATCTGAATAACAGAAGTTTTCAATCTCTGTGGATGCATGACCTGAACATTCGCTTTCTTGCATTTTGTAAGCGGCCAGCTTCTATTGTTTCAGCGCATGGTCACTCACTTATGACAGCTCATTCTCGTAAGTGACCAGCTCTAGTTACGACCACTTTTTTTACTGTGATATATCGTGGGGGGGGGGACTTTCCCCATTTCCACCAGCCTCGACTGAAGTGGGAGACATGGTGACCTTGTGGTTTATACTGAGTTGGACTATAGATTGTCTGCATTTGAGCCCTGGCAAGGGTCCTTTGTTTTGTGTTTCTTGGGCAAGATTCTTTACTTGGGGGAGGACGAGAATCTGGGAGTAAAAGGGGCGGGAGTCTACGGTGGGAAAAGAGAGGGTGGGAAACAGGATACCAAAGATGGCAGGAACAAGGTGAAATAGGAAAATATTTTGCAATATTTCACTATACAGGGCTTGACAAAACCAATATTTCAATATTTCACTGTAGCCGGAAGCATAAAGAGGCAGAAACCACTAGGAAATGGGTCGGAATCGGGAAGTAAAAGGTGCAGGAAGCTCAGACCCCCCCCCCCCCCGCCGCGACCTCTTCTTCTCTTTTGAAACCAACAGTGCCTCTCTCCAGGGAGATACAAAATGTAGGAAGGCTATGAGAGGTGTGAGTAAAAGGCAAAAGTTTGAATTCTTCTTTTGAACGGGAGTAGGAGCCTCTGAACCCCAAAAATTGCCAGAGGATTAGATATATGTAATGCTAAATATATTAATTTCAATAAAATTGTTAGAGAAAGCTTGCAGCTTGGGTTTAAAGTTTATTAAACATTTTACAGGTCAAGGAGTACTACTGGATAGATCAGTTTTTCAGTGACGCAGTATTTGCTGAAGTGAATTATCAACAAGGGACCATCTCTCATGAAGGTACAAACTCAGTTACTGTGTCACAGGATCCACTTGAAGTGAATTGCAGTATTGCTTTTCAAGACTATCAAATTTACTACCTCTTAGCCACCTTACTTTATGCTTAATTTTTTTTTAAACTTTATTTAATTCCCAAGACTGCAGACCAAGGTCTACTTTATAGTATCAATACATTGTCAAGCAGACAGACAAGGAGAGGATCTTTACCATCAGAAAAAATAGACATAGATTGCCGGGGACAGTGTAATTTGCAGGTGGGTGCAGGTGTAACCAAAATAGGCCAGAACACCCTTTTAAAAAGCTAACCCCTAACCATTAACCCTAGGTTACTATAACCTGCACCTTCACACCTGCAGATTACACCCACCGTATATTGCCGTTGTATTTTGAGCTTAGGACAGGTTACTGTGCCTTTCAATAACACGCGAACTCTCAATAACACGCGAACTCTGAAGTTCAAAAACCCCAACTAATGATTGCATATTTTACTGCTGTCAATCATAATTACTACGATAATGAACAGACCCTGAAAGAAAGAAAAATGGACTGAAATCTACCAATCACAACCCACAGGCGTGACCTTTTGAACCCATTGAAGTGAACTGCTGTTTCCTGAGACATTCGCTAAGATGATTGACGGCAGTGAAAAACTGCAACCATTGATTGATAAGCAGAGTTTGCAGAATACAAAAATATTTGTCACCAGCCAAATTTCTGAATTAAAATATATTTTATATTGCTTCAGGTTATGATTACTACAATGAGTTGAAGAAGCAAGCTTTCAAGGCAGTCTTGGTTCCTCACACCACTCTGTATCTTGATGTACCACCTGAGACTTGCAATCAGCGTATACGTGGACGAGGAAGGGTACAATACATAATTAATTTATTACACATAAATGATCAACAGAGTTTGGTAGAGTGTGGAAAGAGTGTAGAAGTCTGCGACATAAATTCAGCTATGCATTTGGGGAAGGGGGCTTGTTTTCTCAAACAGGTAATCAAATCTACAGTACATGTACCTTCCACAAACCCTAATATATTGCTACTAGTCATCTGATGTGGGTGCAAGAGTGAAACGTCATGCCTAGATGTACAGGATCCTTGCCAAGCTCATACCTGGAATTCTTGATATGTAGCCCAATGTACTAACTACATCTAGCATAACCCAGTGACCGATTGATTGGCTATGCAAGGGTGGTCTAATTTCAACAGATACAGTATGCACTAATGCAGTAAAAAAAAAATTTGTTTATAACATCTTCTGGATTACCTGTCTCTTAACATTATTTTCACTAACATACATGTACTACATATTATTTTCAGGATTATGAAAGTGGGATTCCCTTAGAATACCTCCAAGGACTTAATGCATCTTATAAAACGTTTTTAGATGAAATGAGGTAAGACAAAATCTTTAAAAAACGCTTTGCCTTCTATCACAAAATGGCCCGGCGTAATTAATCGATGAAACCAAAAATCTATAATAATCAATATTAATTAATCGATTATTTTTGGTAATCGATGATTACTTAATCGATGTCAGAAAATTTGTGACCTTTTATCGATTAGTAATCGATGATCTTTAATTACATCGATTATCATCGATTATTATCAAATTTATCAGAATTTAATCCACAAAGCGCTTTTTATGGTTGATTATGGTGTCTGTTGAATGCTACATGTAACACAACATGATTTATTGCTATAACCGTTACAAACTACAAAACAGAACACAAAAAGACGATGAACACGTCGGTCGTCCATCAGTATCACTTCCCTTCTGCTGCAGCGAGCGCTTGAATCCTTTCGCTTGGGACTTGTTTGCTTGAAAAGTTCCTAACTTACATCAACAGGAACATTTATTCCTCCCCCAACGCGCCAGTGACCTTTGGGATCGTCAGATGGCTAAGCCAAATCGAAAATTTACATCTCATAAAAACTTTGAGTTCAATCTCGCTGGAATTAGACTGGTCGCCATTGTCACCGTCAGCTTGCAGAAAACAAGCGAAAAATTTATGTCGAAAGAATTTGATACAAGTCGATCAAAAGCGATGTTAATCGATCTAATTAACGAACATCTTGGTGTGACTATCGATTAATGATCGATTACCGATATAAATCGATATTAATAAACTAATTTCATCGATTAATATCGATTAATCTATTAGCTTTCCGATGATCAATCTGATCGATTTTTCATCGATTAATTACGCCGGGAAACGGTTAGGACTTGTGCTCAAATATTTTAATCTGATTCTGTGCCTTTTTATTTGACTCCTACGATCCATGAAACATACAAATGTATATAATTATTTGAGCTGGATTTTCACAAATCTCAAGCACTTTCATACATGTATTTCATTCCCGGCTAAATACTTATCAGCTTGTTAGATTCCAGTTCTTACATAAACACATTAAATATGTTTACTTATTTTCTCTGATTATAAATAAAATACTACATGTAATGACAATCCTTGGCCTGTAAGTGTGTAACATTAACATGGCTAATTGTTTATTTGTTTTAAATAATTAATTTTCTTTTTATTATTTTTTTGGCAGAAATCTTGGCTGCAGGGTTCTGGAGTACAATTGGACAGACTTTGGTTATAAGTTTGACGTGAGTAGCAGGATATTATTATAAATGTCTCTTCGCTTAAATCAGTAGCCACTTGGCTAGTACCTACATGTAGCCCAGTGATATTTGTTTTGCTTGTTTGTTGTTTTTTGTGTGGATCTCATGACCCTCCCACGCTATTCCAACAGTACACAGACAAGAACAGTACGTAGTAGTTTAGTACATGTATAATGACTAGCAGCTGTAGTTTATAGTCTGATATCTAATCAATTGATTGTCCATTGTTTGGCAACTGAGAAGTAGTTGAGACACCTCATAGAAAGTTACACTTTCTGATATTTTTTTTTTCAAATGCATCTTGGGATGATTCTCTGATTCACTTCCCCCTTTTCAATATTGTTCAGCTGTGAAAGCCTGTTGCGTACATGTACAAACAAATGTATGAAATCCCAACATTGGTATGGGAGAGGGCCACATGTACTATTAATTAATTTTGCCCAATACTTGTCACAATAGGGTCCTTTTCGATATATTAATATTCAGCTGGTAATGAGGCTGAGAGGACACAAACAAAGGAACAAGCATGTTTATTGTTTATTCATTTCCTTTGTTTGTGTCCTCTCAGCCTCGCTATCAAGCTGAATTTTAATATAACGAAAGGACCCCATTACGGGTAACATCTGTTCCAATCCTAAGGAACAGAGGAGCCAGTAGGCTCATTTAGTGCCAGCACTTTGCTGCTGTTTCTGTAGCATGAAGTGATTATGAGTATGCCCCCCTGAATTACTTGCTACATGTAGGTCCCAGTTTCAAAGGGTGGATAATGCTATCCGCCATTTAAATCACTATCCAGTGGATAAGTATTGGCAAAACCAACTATGCTACTATCCACTGGATAGTGATTTATCCACTGGATAGCATTATCCACCCTTTGAACAACCAGGCCCTGGGTAGAGAGAGGATTGGTAAATGGTTGGCCACAGTAGAGGTGGCCGTTAGTGGGGGTGCAACCAACCTCGTTTTCCCAGGGTCTCTCTTCTTCTTGCCTGGCGGGAAGAAGAGAGACCCTGGGAACGAGGTTGGGGTGCAACTGTATTAACTGCTATTGGTATTGATTTCTTTTGTTGAATATATATCCTGCATGTACTGTACATTATGGCTCTCCAGTAAATAAGTTATAAATTATTGTTATCAATCACTACATGTATTATGTTTGTCGCAGGTGGCAGAAGACATCAAGAGAGGCAATGTTCCCATCTGGAATCAAGAAAGTTTGCATATATTCAACAAACTGTAAGTGTTAAAAAATATAGCCTGTTCCAGGCGTTCGGGATAGTGGGGAGCGTGCGCGAATTGAAGCGCGGAGCGCGAAGAGCAGTGGGGGGATTGGGGAGAGGGGGTGAATGAACGCCTGTAAACATTTCTTTAAAAAGCTTGTTTCCGGTATACCAGTATATACCTGGTATACCCTCTGATTGGTCAATTTTGACAGTTTTTGTCAACACTCGAGCGTCTTTTGATAGTGACAAGAAATGCGATATGGCGGCGGTGATGGATCTTTCGTCGAGTCACGCAGAGTTCGAGAACGTTGTAAACAACGCACTAAAATATTTCTCGCACATCGATTTCCTTCGAGAAGAACAGAAAGATTGCTTGGAGAATCTTTTTTAGCGGAAGGGATGTATTTGCAATCCTCCCAACCGGCTTTGGAAAGAGTTTGATATTTCAACTCTTCCCACGAGTGATGAGTGCTATAAAGAGAAACGATGATCCTGGGGCAGTTTCAATGATTATTGTGGTTACTCCACTGGTAGCCATAATGAAAGATCAAGTAGAGCAATTAAACGGTATTGGAGTCGTGGCAACGGCTATAGGACTAGAGGAAGGCATGGATGAAGACGCGGCAAATTGGAAATCTACAGTGTGATTGACAACTTGAAACCACAGACTGAGAAAAACAAATATCGTTTTACGGGATCGCTGTCGGCGGTCCAAAGTGGGCGGAAAGAGCTTTTTAAAGAAATGTTTACAGGCGTTTCTTTCGCACCCAGTCTTCGCGCTTCGCCCCGCTCTTTGCGCTCCGCGCTTCAATTCGCACGCACTCCCCACTATCCCGAACGCCTGGAACAGGCTATAAAAAATATGACAGAAAAGCTGGTAGTAATAAAAGTTTAACTGAAGTACAAGGTGCTCTTCATACCCCGTGCTTTACTGCTATAAACCCTGTTTGACGTGTACTGACTGTACATACTCATATACATATAGTGATGAAAGTAATATTTAATACACTTGAAAAAGTTACTCAATTCTGATTGGCTAAAAGGGGTGTGACAAAAGCTCAGACCTCGAAAACACATTTCGCAAAGTACCATTTCGAGGTCTGAGTTTTCAAGATCTGAGGTCTGAGCTTTCGTCACACCCTGGCTAAAAGGGTTTGAAGCTTTCATGTATTACAAGTGCCGGTTCAAAGTGAAGCAGCGCTTGATGCAAAGTTGTACAATGAGACAGTGCAAATAAACTGATGATGGCTGCTGACACCAGTCTGCAGAACTGGAGATCATGGGTTTGATTCCTAATTGTTCAGTGCTAAAAGTCTTAAACAATAAGAAGATACAAAAAATAATTTAGGTGGTTGCGTCTTCATGTGGCTTGGATGACAGACTATATGAATTGGCATTCCCATCTCAAACACATGTGGGAATGTACACTTTATCCAGATATTTTTACTAACAAATTGTATTCTAAGCTATTTTTAAACAGGTTTAAAACTTAAAGTCAATTGTTTTTCTCGCAGAATATTGGATGAGTCACTGATTAAGGAAGTGTTGACATTAAATCATTCTGTTCCGGAAGCAGTTATCAGTGACAATGAAGAAGAGGTTTGTACAACTATATGTTTCGTAGTTCATCTTGTGTGATCGTAAGAAGAAGATACTTACTGATGATAATTACAGTAGTGTAGACCACTGAGTTCCATGTAACTGTGTCTTAGTTGTAAAGGCTTCAAGTAAACACATGTCCAATGCCAATGGTAACAACACAACATTACACAAATATTTCTAGTGTGTCACTGCAAATTCTTATCTGCCTGTTAATTAAACAGTTTTACTCTAATGCTTTTTATTTTACCCAACTTAAAATTGGCAGAAAAAAAAGATTCAAAATTAGCTGGTTAAATTTTGCCATAAATCTATCACAACCCTTGAAATTACAAAAATGAAACATCAGGCATCGGTGTAATTGTCATCAATAGGTTTACAATGTTGTTGTCTGATTTTTTTTAACAGGAAGAGCCTTCATTGACAGTAGAATCACAGCTCCAGATTAAACCAAAAACAAAGTAACAAGAAATTAGAAGCAAGTTTAACACAGCAGTTAGTTTCATCTGTAGAGTGAGATGAGAACAAATAAATAGTTGTGTTCACATCACTCTTACAAAATCAGATAATTATGTAAAAATTATACTAAACTATAAAAATGTTAGAATAGTTTTGTACATTGTACCTTGCAAGCGCTGTGTGACCACAAAACAAAATGTTCTAATAACAAATAGACAATATTCGTATTCTCACGGTTGGACTGGAACTAGCTTGCAATGGAGGCTCATGCAGGGGAATCTTTTCAAATGCAAATATTTTTTGACGATATTCTCCCACATAAGCCTTGATTGCAAGCTACATGTAGTTCCACTTCAACCGCAAGAATACGAATATTGTCAATTCTTAGACGTGTATTTTCACCAGCACCGATCCCCATGGTTGTTAGGTTATCATGATTTTAGATGACGGTGATCAATTATTTTTATGATACATGTACTGTAAGTTGAGGAATGAATTTCAGCAAGTAGCAGTTTAGTCCACAGGGCATTGACTGTTTTTAGCAAACAAGTTTGAAGAAACCTTCACTGTTGGAACAGATTGCCATTCAACTGGTTGGTTTATAGGCTAAAACTGTGAGGAAATAGCCTGCGTAGCTGGCGGCCTGTTGGTGCGTGATGACAAAATAAATGCAAAACGATGTGGCAGAGCAAGTGAGAAACCGCCTACCTGGAAACGTGTTTTTTTTTAGTAGTCCGTATGCCAATGAACAGGAAATTCTGATTGGCTGAGAATGCTTAAGACCTCAATCAAATATTTAGGTAATCTCCCAAGGGGCTCGTTAAAAAAATACATTCATGTCACTGCGAGTCACCAATTGGCAGATGATAAAGCAAAATACTTGTTTTCTGTCAACATTCATACGCCAAATCGCAATAACGGGCCATTGCAGTCATTTTCCTTCGAGAAAGGACGCCTGATCATAGGTTATCAAAACCCGCACTCTTGCTGTTTATCAATGTTTTGTTCTTTGCCGCCTTGTGTATATAATCGGACCTTTGACGTTTTGCTTTGTACCGTCTGAGGCCATACTTTGTTGATTTTTTCTGAGCACTCTTTTATTGATTGGTTTTAAAGTGTTGCGAGGGTGGCACTCAAAAAACCTACAGGCAGGCTGTTTCTCACTTCCTCTGCCCCATTTCTCTCTCATTTTCATGGCTTTGCCACTCACATATTTTGCCAACGCGCGCCAACAAAACCCCAGCTACGCAGGCTATGGGGAAAATAAGGTAATATTTAATTATTTTTATGACAATTGCATGAAGTATATTGTTCAACAATTTGGTCTTTAATTCCCTGTGTGCCGCCATTAGATTTTATAGCATCACAGAATTGCTTCTTTTATATCTACTACACAACAAAAGCGCTATAATAATATTATTTTCTGACAATAGCAGCAACTACATGTACGTAAAAAAATAAACAATAGCACTGTTTTTCAAAAACTAAAAATGGCAAACTATTTTTCTATATAAATTTTGAATACTTTTTACATTTTTAAATAAATCAGTCCAAACTTTATTTCGAGCAATTATCTGTTCCAATAGTTTCTTGAGAACCACAATTCCCCATTTTGCAAAAGCAATGATTCAAAACCGTAATATAATCTTTATTTCGCCCATCACAGTACAAATATTAATTGATTACATTGATAGGTTACCGGTATATAAAGGCAGGAGATCTTAGCAAGCCCTACTGGGCTTTTCAAAGAAGATCCCCAGTCAATAGTAACAATAATAATAATTTTACACAAACTGCTGGCTACCATCAGAACGTTCTTTCAAATCACCTTCAGTTGTCAGAAAATTTTCAAAATCATCTTGTTATCTGACTACATTGAATGTACATAATGTAAAATCAGTATATATACAGTGTATAATTAACAAGAATTACTGGCAACAACAATTCTATATTTAATGTATTTAGTTGACTTTCAATTTCACATGGCATTTTCTTACTAATAATATTATAACACAATGCATCAGTTTGCTACAAAAATAAATTGACTACCAAATAACAAGAGCCATAACTTAGCATTTATACATTATACTTTTACATGTCTTGTACATCAAATGCACTTACTAGCTATATATTTGTAATGTTTGTACAAATCAATAAAGCATTTTATACCAGTGCCGAAGGTGTTCGTGTACGTGTAAAATCAAACTTACCCAATCCATGCTTGAGATAAAGACCCTTTTACTGCACCTTTCAATAGCACGCAAACAAACTTGTGATTGTTTTGCTGCCCAGTCAGTAATATTAATAATATTATTATTATGACGACAACCAACTGACCCTGAAAAAAGGAAGTAACAATGTGGATCGAAATCTACCAATAATTAATTTATTATTGCAGTCCACGGACCTTTTGAACCGGTTGAAGTGAACTTCTGTTTCCTGAGAGGTCCGCTAAGATGATTGATGGCAGTGAAAAATCGGGGGGGGGTACTCCCTTATGTGGCCTATACAGGGACGTGCCGCTGGACAGGGTATGGTTTTTGGCCTCCCTGCCCTGAACAGGGTATATAATTTCATGCGAGTCTGTCCTAAACAGGCTATTGTTGCACGGAGACGTTTGCCGGTCTTTAGCAGCTCATCAGTTAACATCACATCATTTTCAAGACAAAATAAATGCTATTGTTGTCGGTATCCTACACTTGTTTAGAACAAGAGAGTGTATTTTGTCGTTTGCTCTAAACAGGGTCCTAAAATAGAGGGTGTTGCCCTACAAAGGGTTGGGTATTTTAGGTTTTTTTGTCCTAAAACAGGGTCAGGGTTTCAAACCCTCAACCCTATACCCAAACATGGGTCAATTACCCCTCCCCTCCCGGGCGAAAAATGAAACCGTTGATTTAATAGAGTTTGCATCATTGAAAGGCGTGAGTTAATGTTGTTTTAGTGATGGAGAAAAGCCCAGTTCCAGAATATATTAATTTTTTTTATATTTCAAACTAAACCAATAATTTTTGAACACAAAAACTAGGTCTACATGTACTTCAATGTAAATGATGTGGAGATTTTCTGTTAATCACATTCAGTTTAATTTATGACATTAGTACTAATCCCCTTTTAAATGATTTCATGACGAGAAAATAATTATTAGTCCCCATCGACTCCCATAAAAGTTTTTGTTCAGTTTCTATGCTTTTCACTTATCTCATCAGGCATTTTGAGTGGTCATATTAACAGGCTAAAAGGTTGTTTTTGGTTGCATAACATTCTAAGTTGTCTGATTAAAGGGGTTTTCAGATAAGATTTTGTTCATGCCAACAAAAACTGGCCATAATAATGTGTCCACTGTATATTTACAGATTCTATTCTCTACAAACCAGAATATTCAAATTGAGTGTTTCATCCTTGTTTGTCATTCTCGACCCCAGACCTTCACTGCTTCCTCGACCTCTGTCATGCGCAAAAGAGAAGAGCTCTGGGGTCGAGATTGTTGTTTTGTTTCCTGTGAAGTGAGCACCATGTAGTAATGATGGTCTAATTCTGATCATTCTCCTGGATTTTCAAAATTATGTGCGATGTTCCTGATATTTTTTGTACTGTTCTATGAATTCTAGTTTCCCAGTAAATTTTTTGAGTCTTCTTGCAAAAATTTGCTCTTCTCCCGAAACAGCATTTAGGAGTCCTCACCCAGTAAGTACCCACAAAGGAAAGGGAGATTGCTCATACTTAAAAACTCACTGCTGAAACATGTAGTGTGATCATTGTAACAGTGAAACCTGTGAGCAGTATGTTACTTTGTGCCTTACATCAGGTTATTCAGCGGAAAGTTGTGTAATACGGCTGGGTTCTTTAGGCGAGAAAAAATAAACACTGACTCGTAAAAACGCCCAGCCGTATTACACAACTTCCGCTGAATAAATTGTTTATTATACAACATAATATCTTTCCTAAAATATAGGCTTTCAACAGTGTTTTCCGTAACGTGCGGTCAGGGGGACTAAGACCCGTGTAATACGGTCTCATATTTGCTCTCGTCTTTGTGCGTATTCGCACTCTAAAATGCCATGCCGTATAATAAAAGTCAATATTACCTTACATGTATATGGAGGTGTTGCCGCGAGTAAACACGTTTTGCAAACCGCTCAGAGGAGTTTTGATTTAAACGGTTGCGTAACAGTGTAAATTAGATGGTGTTGATGTAGGCAAGTACATTTTATGGTGTGTAATGAAAACCTTTCAGATTAATTTATTCATGTGATTTCATCTCACCTCGGATAGCAACAGAAATAAACCTTACAAAACCATTTGTAGCTCTCGCAAATTAAAATTCACTGTATATGATACATAGAATGCTTCACTTGAACTCATCAATAACACTTGCTTTATTTGCATTTTGTACATCATACAATGGATCAGTTATAACTAATACATTTTGGGTCAATTTTTTAAATACCATTTTAATTATTACAGCTAATTTGATTTCATATCAGTAGAAATGTTGATGAAAAAACAACACAATTTAGAAAAACAGGAGAATTTTGAAGCTATTAAATCCAATTTCCGGACAACAAACAGTAACCAGTTTATTGAGGACTATATCCTGTTCATATAAATATTATTTGTATTGTCACAGCTTGGAAACAAAGTTTCACTGATTACTTCCCTCATAATTATGAACATGACTAAATTTTGAACTTGGCTGAGTTTGTTACACTCTAACATAGGGTTCCAGATCAGTTTTAAGGCAAGGTGTCAATAAGGAATTACAATGGGTCAATAGATATGGATCATGATATGAATCATAATTTATGAAGTTTATTAATTTGTCAGGTCAGGTAGCCGACCTTGTCGGGTTTTTCACCTGAGGCCCCTCTCTTATCTGGAACACTGTAACATGTCTTGATTGACTTACAGCTAATTCATAATAATCACAGCAGGGGGGGCTAGCAGCGAGGCCTGGGACCTAGTATACATGATTGCACATTTAAGAAATTGGGCCGAGCGAGACTAAGTACTGGTTTGTTTAAAATAAACATGGCGGACATGACGTGCGTTTGTGTTCGTAGCTTTCTTTACTTGTGCGATCATGTATAGCGGAAAAGCGGCAAGATCAAAGGGTGCTGCCTGCCCCCCTGAATCACAGTTTTTAACAATCTGTTAAATAAGTCTGCATTTTGCCCTCCCTGGACATCAAATTATTGTAATGTTATAATACAGTTGACTCCCGCTAACTCAAACCCTCAATAACTCGAACCCCACGTTAACTCAAAGTAAATTTGTTTCTCTTCCGGTCATTTTCTTACTAATTTTGCCCTCAATAACTCAAACTCCCAATAACTCAAGCATTTTTCAATTTCCCTTGAATGTTTGAGTTATCAGGAGGGAACTGTAATTATTACAGTACTGTAGTAATTACTTGCATATTATTAATATTACACATTTATATCTGGACACATTTTATAAATGGACTCTTTTGTAAATTGCTTCCATTTTACTACTTGAAGTCCTCTGCACTGAATAATCCCTAACAAAACAAAAACAAAACAAAAAAAGGATTGAGTATAAATTACATGGATTTGGATTCAATCTGGAATAAGTTTTGTATTAAAATAGTCTTCACAAGCCTAGTGGCCCACAACTGCCGGAGCTTATCCTGGTTTCTGTAGCAAGAAGTGACAAAGAGTATTGCTACTCCACCTGGATGGGATGCTAGTCCACTTCCCATGGTATTAGAAACTGAAAACTACAGTGTACAGCTAGCAAACACGTCATTGGATTAATTACTAAGGTCACTTATTTTGAATGTGCATATTCCCCAATTCTTTTAATTGGCTATCATTTCGTTCACAATCCTAGAATGTTTTCAGGTGAAAATGAAGGCAAATTGTATCAAAGGAGCGTGTTATTTCCAAGGTAATAGAAACATTCAAATGCACAATCTAGTATGAAAAGTAAAATTGCATAGCAATATTCAGTGCATTGATACTGGATGATGTTTGATTTACCTTACAACTTCAAAATGTGAGTTCTCCAAACTGGGAGTGCAGCTAATAGTGACTGTGGCTTACACACAAGTTATTACAGGAATGCAAGAATTTCAAATTTTCTATACAAACCACTGTGTATTACAACATAATTATTTCCTTCATTGGTGAAAACCACAACCTGTTTGAGTTTTAGGAAATTTTGTGATCACATGATGTAGACATGGCCATCATTTGAAAATGTTAAAAGGACCCTCAATGGAACAAATATAGACAAACAGCTGATTGCCCACTGAATTTCAGGAATTAACCCATAATATGATACAATGTAGATAGGATTTTCCAATAGCAACAGCCCTGTAGTAAAGGTTCACCCCCATATTTTAACGATGTGTAACATAATGAGCTGCAACCTTTGCCTGCGCAATAGGCTGGACAGCTCACCCTGGGGCTGAGCAAGAGACATGTTTACATGACAACAATAGCACATTCCAGGAAAGGGACCAAAGGGAAATAAACATTACCTTTGCTCTCCTTAAAATCGAGTCCTTGGATGGATCATAAGGATGTTCCTTGGATGGTATCTCAAGAATGGCTGGGATAGCTTTGTCATAACTATCAAGTATATGTCGGATCTCCTCAGCAATCTTAACAACAACAACAAAAAACATGAAACCTTCAATGGAACAACCAACATTTTACACAGTCAAATCTTGGTTCAATGAAGTTTAGACTTTTTCTTCAGTTTGAATACTATGTATTATGATCTATAACCAGAAACTATAACCAGAAACCCACAAGGGGTTTCTGGTATTTAACTCAATTGTCACATTCTGGAGTTCATTAATAACAAATTTGGCATTGAAAATTTTGTTTTATTGGAAACATTTTAGAATAATTTTCATTGATGTTGGTGGCTCTGAACCTCAAATAGAGAACTACTGGAAAATTAATCAAAATGTCATATGTGACATAAAAATCAACAGAAAAAACTTCCTGAGTAGCATTCCTTTTAGCATTGCCATGGCAACTGAAAATGATGTCATAAAGATCTCATATTGTCCACTGATAATATCAATGTGATATTTGTGATACATGTAAATGTTCTTTTATTAGTATCAGCAAGCTAACTGTGTTAATATTACAATGACAGGATAGTCCTGCTACCTCAGGCATGTACACCCCAAGACTCTATAAATTTCCTTTTTGCCCTTGCTACTCATTGACACAATACTAACTAGTTTGAATACAATTCTTAGAATTGCTACTTTTCCATTAAGTAAACTTTATTTTACACCAACTGAAGTGTCATAAGAGACTCGTTGTCTTTATTGATTCTTTGCAGCAGTATGACATCAATTTGCCAGTATGGACAATATCCAAAAGCTTAGAGATTACAGATTAAGACGAAAATCCAAATTTTCCCAAATGTTACAGCTGTGGTGTCCTTTACCATCATTGTATATTATTAATTTTGCTCCAGTGCAATTTTGGGACCATAAAGCCCTTAATTTTAAATCTTAAGCCCAGTAATTATTATGTCATTATAAATAGTCAGTTCCAAAACATCAGTTCATGAGAGCATGGTTGGTTTCATACCAAAGTTTACGAAAGAAACCATCCATGCCAATAACCTTATCTCTACATTTGCCATTTAATATATTGCAGCCAATGTATTGTATTAGAAAAACAACCTGCAAAGCCACGTCATGCAGCAATAATATTATACTTGTAACCAAAGAAGAGCAAAACTGTTCTATAGATATCTCAGATTCTCCAAAAAAAAACTTGCCCTCCACTTACATTTTGATTGATCAGTAGTATGGCAATATCACTTCTGTTGGTAAATTGCAAGAAAGCTTCTTCAAGTTCACTCACTGATGTTTCTGCAAAACAACACAAGTCATTTAAATTTTACGCAAGCAACAAAACAAAGTAAAAGACCATTAACAACTACAATGAAGACACTTGTATGCCTCTAAATATAACAACACATGATTGGTCTATCACATTCCAGAGGTTGTGTAAGAGATGTTTATTTCCTTTTATATTGTCTGTCTGGCAATCCAATGATATTGTAATTACAGAAATTTGATGTTGATCACTCTAGGGACCTTATGCAACCACGACGGCGACACTGAGGTGAACATCAATTAGAAAGTGAAGTTATATTTTACTTAAGAATATCATGATGATCAAGATGCATTCAGTTTGTATATTGGTCTCAGAGCTATCCTTGTAAAGATCACGCTCAATTCTACACAGAAACTTGAAACATTTGCTGTGTAGTTCACATTCTCCACAAAACGCTAAATTTGACCATTTCATGTTGTTGTTTTGCAGAGGACAGCTAGGAAATGTACCAAGATTTATAACACACGTGCAGAACCATTGTACTTCTCATTAAAACTTTTTTTAGCGAGTCACGTCCTTGTTGCCATCATCTTAACTTAGCACAGTGAAAACTTTGTCAATACATGTCAAGAAATGCAAGACCACTAAACATACAATAATTATTAGGTTTTATAATTTATTTTTTTTAAAAGCTTGAGTTGAGGTATAGCGATGTTTCTCATGACGTCACAAGCCCAGTCACGAGCACTGTAAAGGCCAATTTAGACGGTACGATTTTGTCGCATGCGACTTTTGTAGCGCGCGCTGCTGGCGTCATGTAAAAATCGTATACGACTTTCATCTTTAATATTGTTTGTAGCTACGACATGTCGCAGGGTTTTAAAACATGTTTCAAAATCCTACGACATTTTTCCTGTCGTATACGATAATCGTAAGCGAGTTGTAGGTTTGATTTACACGACACAATTCGTGTCGTAGGCTTGTCGTAAGCATGTCGCATGCGACAAAATCGTACCGTCTAAATCGGCCTTAATGCAATATCATGGTTGGCAAAAAGCAAGGAAAACAAGAGAACTATATGGAATGTGAGTGTTCTTCAATCAATGGTCACTTCACTTCTATGCAAGATTTTATTCTGAAACTTGGCCAAATCACTAATTTTGAGGTGCTCTTTCCAGTCGCATCGATGATTTTTCGATAAAGTAAAAATTAAAAATTTCAAACGACTGTATCCTGGACTATTTATATTAAGGTAATTTATGATCGAAAATCTGTTGTTTCAGAGCTGTCTCGTGAAGCGCCCAGGCTGATTTTGATATTTTACTTAGAATAATATAAGAATGCTTCACTCACAAAGTTTAAAGGAAATTCGAGTACTGACACATTGAAAATCATGTTGGAAATTCAACTGTAAGCAAAGGATTTCACCCGCTCACAAGCTCTTTTGCCAACCACAAAACAGACCACGCAAGAGTGATTTTGCAGCACGTGGTCGAAAATGACGTCAATGTTTATCAACAAGAAACATCGCTATACTGATACTTTAGTAACTACAAAAGGGGTATATAGGGTGGGGAGGGGATACATAACCAGGGCTCAAAATAATTTCCGTACAATCACCGGTCATGATGACCGGCCAAACAAATTTTAGCTCAGTATGTCACGTTTCTGACCAGTCACTTCCACCACTAGTACTCCGCCGTTTTCAGAATATCGTTCTTTAGGGAATTGATATTCCGTGTATTCTGTTATTCCTAAACCACAATGAGAATCTCCAGAATAGTCCCAAAAGAATGAGCCCAATGTAAACATGGAATCGCTAAACCGGAAATGAAACTGGGATTTACTATGCACACATTTGTTATCATATATGGTTAAAAACAAGGCATATGAAATGGACAACATTCCCTGCAGTCTGATTCGAGTTGATCAATCTTTTTTTCTGAATCTCGTCGTTCCTGTACGAACTAACAAAGAACAAAAATGGCAAGGGCTACTTCTACTCACGAAATGGTGAGTGAAATACGTGGATATCATGTATATACGAGAGTACATGGAAGCCAGAAATCAGCGATTTACTTTGCATTGCTCGGGATCTATAGTGTCTTCATGATGTACAGATGTATAGTACGTATGTGTTATTAAAATTTCAAACAAATAGTAGCAACATTGGTTCGATGTTTGACATTTGAAAATCATGCATATTAATTACCTCCAAAGGCTTGTACCCGTGTCTGTGTATAAGCCAAAACCCTAAATTTGGTGGTAGTTTTTCTCCATAAAAGTGCAGCATGTCTGCGGGTAAATACGGTAAACACTCGCGATGTACACAAACTGCTCTATTTTCGTAGGATTATAAATTAATGGCATTGCAACCGTCGACTAACTTGCATTTCATTTGTCATAGCAATGTGACATAATAGACCATTTTAAAGTTCTGTGAAATGTAACCAAGCCTCTGCATGAAAGCAAGGTTAGGGTGACCATGAGATGATAAAGATCAGAAACTAGTTTACATAATAACAGAATAATTTACATTTGAAAAGAAGGAAGGTTTGTATCACAACAAAGTCACCTCCAGCCTCACTTGTGTTCAAAGGCCTGGATTCTAAGCACACAACTGTAAAATGGACTATTCTTATTTTTTGTAACAAAAGATATCTGATGGTTGAACTGTTTCTTCAATAATTATGGAATCAAATAGTGTGGAAGCAAACATGGCCAGTCAACATGACCAGCAAGACGAAAGTTGAGGCCCCATTAGGGGTTATAGGGATATTTGAGAACAAAAATATAGGGATACGGGATACTGAAGGAAGAAATTATAGGGATACGGGATATTGGAAAAAGATATATTGGGATATTCAACGGGAACTTTCTTCCCAAGATTTCTTAACGTTTTAATT
Source organism: Desmophyllum pertusum (assembly GCA_029204205.1). Classification (NCBI taxonomy): domain Eukaryota; kingdom Metazoa; phylum Cnidaria; class Anthozoa; order Scleractinia; family Caryophylliidae; genus Desmophyllum; species Desmophyllum pertusum. The sequence continues at coordinate 2,155,986 of MU825406.1, read as the reverse complement.
AATCCAGATTATTTTCAAAAGAAAATAGTCAAAATAAAACAAATTAACAATAATTAATGGTAATGCTGATCAAAATGGACCGATATGCTGCTGGTTTGTACATTTTCGGTCATTTTCATCAACTTCCGGTTCCTGTTGTGGTGACCTGTGACACCTGTGGTCGAACTGGGTGGTTACCTAGCAGATTGAAAACTTTTTGCAAACATTTTTGTTACCGGGAAATGACGTCACCAGTATCGTCATTATATAGGGATACAAGACCACATAATTAAGGGGATATGGGATATTTAAAGAAAAAATTAAAGGGATACGGGATAACCAGACCCCCCCTAATGGGGCCTCAAAGTTTGACCGGTCAAATTCCCAATCAGTCCTGACATTGTCCGATGACCGGCCGTTATTTCGAGCCCTGAATAACTCAAATATTTATGACAATACCAAAATGAATACCAAAAGGATATGGGGGCCATACTACATGGCGACTTTACTCACAAGCTAGGCGGACATAATTTTGGGGGTGTTAAAATCAAAAATCCATTTGCCTGCAAGGCAAAGATGCTGTTCTTTTTTAATTTATTCAATATGACATGCAAATAAGTAACCCTGTATTCTGTAGTTTTATAGCGTTAAAAATATAATATTGGTCCTGAGAACACCGTTGAAACAGAGGGTCAACAGAGGTTTTAAAAATCTATAAGCTTAATTTTGTACCTTTGGTTACAACCAGGAAATTCTTTTGTCTTTTGGCGTTGATTTCTCCTATTCCTCCCAGTAAAAAGCCAGTGCAAGTGTCCTTAAACAAGCAAACAAAATCTTTCTTATTTAAATGTTATTTTGAGATGAGAAACTAACGTAATTAAAACCTTACTTCGTCTCCTATCACAGCGACAAGTCTGCCCTTCGCACCCGCAGAAATACCTGAATGCGCCATCTTGAATCTTGACGAGTAGATACTTCATGTATGGTGTATTGTAGTGTATCTATTTTATTGTAGTCGGCCGCTGACTCAAAATGTATGGTGGGCTTAGAAAATCGAGTAATATTTCTGGCCAGTGGACAAAAATCCTGTACTACGACGCCATAAGCTTTCACGCTTAAACTAGACATTCATGAGCCATACCTTAACGTTATTCACCAAATAATATAACTCCACAATCCTTAAATTGCTTTCCGCCTTGAGTTTCCTCCGGGAATTGGTTGAGTCATGAGAGGTGGCAGCCATGTTTAACAAAAACTCTGCTGCCACCTCTCATGACTCAACCCATTCACGGAAAGAAACTCAAGGCGGAAAGCAATTTAAGGATCGGAGTTATATTATTTGGTGAATAACGTTAAGGTATGGCTCATGAATGTGAAAGCTTATGGCGTCGTAGTACAGGATTTTTGTCCACTGGCCAGAAATATTACTCGATTTTCTAATGGATTTCGTCTTAATTCTTGAAACCCTTTCCAGACCAAAATAAGAGATTTCTCTTACCCTATTTCAGAACTAACCCAAAAATCGATCCTATACCAGACCTCTATAACAGTGCAGGTGTTTGATCCATTGCACAAGGGGGGTGGAGGGGGGGGGGGTAGCCTGGATACACGTAACGTTTATTGATCTTTATTTCACCATGTTAGGGAGTTTAACTATGCGCCCTTCCCGCATGCACCTAAAAATTTTCAGACTAAAAATCCCTTTGAAACGCAACTTGATTCCTTCAGATAATGCGTAGTACTCTGCGAGACAGAGATTATTTCTACTCACTCGTAAACAGACAGACAGAAAATAGTAACCCACACTTAGTCAGCAACATCCGGCCTCAGTTCTATTTGTGAACTAAGCGATAAAATAGTCTCCAAATTCTATGACGGACCTTGTACCCAATAACAGGGATGTTACTTGGAATTCTAGGCGCATTACTCGTATAAAAATAAAATATATAACTTGTTTTGAAACCATTGGTCTCGAGTGTCAATATTCACACACGATCAGTTAAAGCACCCCACGAGAGGTCTAAAGTCTGAAGTACCCTGTACTGAGTCTAAAGTCTGATAAGTACGCCTTCTTGGGCTTTTTTTTAAAACGGAGTATACAATACCCTCTGGAATATTTCCAGCAGGATATTATTCGTATACTACAAGTGGCGAGCAAAAAAAACACATTCTAATCAGAAAAGTTAACCAAAACAACTGATACGACAGACTTGCAGTCAGGCGTATGTCCAGTTTCCTTTAATTTATAGCACTTCGATCGGTTCCCCTTGCTCTATCAAAAATTAGGCCCTAGCTGATGTTCCGCCGCAGACATGAACATTGTTTTTTTATATTTTCTCTTGTTTCTTGTATTCGTGCCGAGTATGAAGTCCTGCTAATCATATTTAAAAAAATCGACATATGACTGATTGACTGATGACTGGTGTGAGTTATTTTTCAAATCGTTTTATGATTATTTTAATGACTCAGAAGGGTGCTTTTTGAGGTCTGTGGAGCCGACACATCGCATTTTTTTATCAAAAAGCTGATGAATAATAAATTAATTGGCAACGAATCGGGCTCTGGACCTCAAATATGAATGCCGTTGTCATAGTCAAAAATTTAGTCAGTTGTCTCCTCGCCCTCAACTCCGAAGCCCGTTGAGTTTATCGACATTCCAGTTTGCAATCAAAACTTTATTGTATTCAATCAGTAAGAAATTGTTTATGAAAACATCAATAAGAGTTATGAAACCTACTGAACGACAGACTGATCATTCGTGATTATTTATTGAACACTTTAGTCTAAACCTTTTCTTAGAAGTCGGCTATAGACTTTGTTCGTTCCCTAAACTAATCGGCTGAATCCCCGAACTATAACTGAGTGGCGTGACGCACAGGGCCGGCAAAGCCCCTACTTCAATAGTCAAGCTATAAGGTCCTATATTAAAGGCCTCAGTACAAGGGTGATTCATGATGACAAAATAAATACTTTATATTTTAAATTACGACAAAAGGGGTCCTGCAATACCGTCACTACATGTATTAGCTACCAACTTAAAATAGTTTATAACCTAAAAAAACAAAACATGAAAATTGGACCTGAATTTTTCTTATCTCCTCCACAGCAATCTGTCTTATCTACGAGTGATCTCTCTTGACCCACAATGCCAGTGATTTTTCTTCGGGAAATTCGTTTTAGGAACCCAGGTGATCAAGTTCTGACATTTGGCCGGATTCTATCTTAGTCAGTTTCCTGGTCAGTAAAAGAACTGCCGTCGGCGTTTTGTCCGGCAGTACAAAGGAACCGGCGAAAGCCGGAAACATCCAGGGAAACATCCTAGTTTACACTTTCAGCAAAAAAGCCGTTTTCGGCCAGTGAACCCTGAATATCAGCAACGAGCAATGTAGTAATAGCAAGGTGAAATAATACGAGCACAGATTTTTACGTATAGGCGATATGTCAGATATGTTATAAACTAGCACAAGAGAAGATGATCTCTTGACTAGCAATATTAAAGAACCGGCAACAGTCAGCAGTAAATATTCACTAATCATTTTTCAACATTTATTTTACTCAGTGGAACCAGTTATTTTTATATTCCACATTATACTGATTTGATGATTTTTAATCGACGGTCCTCTCGAGGGTAAAGTAAACTTATGCACTGTACGTACTAACAACACTGAAATATTCCCATAAAATATTTGCCTGCACTTGAATTAAGAAAACAAATTGGTGCCAACTAATAATATTATATACTTTGATGGACTTCTAGAGGTTTTAATCAGGATATACGTCAGAGTTCTACCACAGTTTATAAATAAACTGATTAACTTTCACTGACAAAGAATGGATTTGTCTTACATTGAAACCATGGCCGAAAAAACCTGAATAGTGTGCCGTCATCTCAATAACGGAACTAATCATGTTCTGCCTTGCATGTCGCAATGTCGTGCTCAGTTGCTCGTTTTCTCAGGGGTTTTAAGAATATTAGCCGGTGATTTTTTTAGTTCGAGTAGCTTCGAGTACATCATCAGTGTTTTCATATTGAACCACACGTCAGTGAATAGCTCAATGATTCGACAATTTATTTGATTTTCATTTCATTGTCATGTTGTATATTATTTACGCAATTTTTACACTTTTGGAGACAAGAAATTCGCACAGCTGCCTCTCTGGAATCCCACGCGAACACTCGTTTCTCTCGTGGGAAGCGCGCGAGTGAGACGCCGGAGACCCTACTGAGCTCCCTTGACAGGCTGTGTTCCTTGAGGTTATCAGGAGACGTTTCGAACCGTCTTGAGTCAATACTAACGAAATATAACAATACAAACCTCTGTTCATCGGCTTCATCACAGTACAGACTACATATTTGAATACCAGATGCCGGCCAGCATCAGTGGCATACGAATTACGTAACCCGGCGTATTCTTAATTTACCGGGCCAAAAGAATCGTCAGACCTTTTCGGCAGAAATTCATTTACTCGAAATAGTTTGTATATTTATCTTCAGAGTGTCATGTTAAGCAACCGAAGCCAGATTTGAACGTTTCTTGACTTGTTGTAGTTTAGTACAGAATGCAAATCAGTGATTCCCGGCGGACATTTTTTACATGATGCAATATGGAAAATTATGTAGAACAAGCGGGAGGACAACTGACTCGTCTGCTTGCCGGTCTTCAGTCTCGGCTTGTCGGGCCCCGTCTCATTAATCTCGTGAAAGGAAAAGACATAAAATAAAGAGAGAAATAAAAAAAAGCGATCGTTACCTAAAGATAAACGAATGTAGTTATTCTACTATTACATTGGAAGCTTACATTGTAATTACTTTTAATCGTTGGCGTTCCTGAATTAGCCATGCAACGGAGCACACGCAAACCGAGTAGATCAACTTTAACCCGCGTGAAGAGCCTACTGTTCAGTGTGTACCAGAAACGTGATGTTTTTACTACAAGTGAGCTATATATAGGGAAGGAAACAAAAGCACAAAAAACACGATGCAAGCTTTGGATTTTATACTCATATTACAAGTCTTGTGATTCCAAAATTTCTAGGTGTTTTATTATAAAAGCTTCTAGAGAATGTAATCACAAATTACTGAAATCACTGACAAAGAGTGTTCTTCCATACATACATACAACTTTATTATGCAGCTGAAATGGAAATTATAGAGCGAAGCGAGTTCCTGTTTGAAAGGGAAAATATAAAAAGATCAAATATCCGACTACAGACCTGCTTCACACGTTTACTTCAGGCGAATCCACTTAAGTTCTTGTTCGTATATATGTAGTGTAAATAATTTTTGATCCTTTTCTCGGTTTATTGTCAGAAAGTAGCGACTGGGAAAAAAGATTCAGCTGAAAAACGTTGGAAGTTTGATCTGCTTGTTTGTTCTTCACAAAATTAACCGCGCGCTACACGTGTACGATTCTCCGAGTAAGTACGTATTCCGGCAAATCCAAAGTTCAGGTATTGCACGTGGCATTATCGTGATACTGGCTCGGAACATATGCAGCAACCAATCAGAAGCGAGATTATGATTAACGCTCGCATATGATTGGTCTACGGACATAACGCGATGGAGGCTTCAATAAAACTGCTTGTACCTTACGAATCCGGTCAGTTCACCGAACATGGCGGACCTACTAAGGAGCTCTTCCAAATTGGTCGGTGTTGAAATGGAAAATCGCGGGCAAGTCAACTCGCCGGTAGGTTTCGAATTTCATTTTCACAGCGTTCCTTGCCCTCACGTTTCATTACTTGGTAAAAGTTTTTCACTGGGGCTAAAAGCTGTTGAAATCTCATTGATCTTTTCATTTTCAGAATCACAATAAAGCGTTTTTACCGGCGGATGAAGAAGCGGGAACTCAACCGCCACGCGAGAACGAACCGAATGAAGAATTTGATCCATGGGCCTTACCAGAACTCCAGGATCTTGGACCAAAGTGGGATGGTAAGTTTTATTATTTTTGTTGTCATTTCGTGTTGTCCTTTATATTTTGGTTTGATTTATTTTTAAGCAAATTTCCCGCTCCTTACTAATTCTCATTTTTGGCGGGCCCACAGAGCTTGACGGTTGGGGAAAAGTTCAACGAGTAGCATTCTCAATTGGCAAGATTTTCCTACTCATTGGTCTTCTCTACATGTTCATCTGTTCGCTGGATTTTCTCAGCAGTGCCTTCCGATTGCTGGGCGGAAAAGCGGCTGGCGAAGCCTTCGCTTCGAATAAAATTTTGAGCAATCCTGTCGCCGGCTTGATGATCGGGATCCTGGCAACCGTTCTTGTCCAAAGTTCATCCACTACTACTTCAATCGTTGTTTCAATGGTCGCTGCACAGAGTAAGCATAAATTGTTGTTTTATTATATATTGCGCTCTGAAATTCATACAGTAATTTGCAAATCAACCACATCTGCTGATCCATTGTAACTTTAGCCGGGAATTTTGGCGCGTCCAGAGATCGATCGTGGTTTCGTCGCGCGTATAAAATGTTTACTTGTTTTAAAACAAGTTAAAGTATTTTCTTAGAAATATAAGCTTAATTCATAGCCTTAGCGTTCAGATACACAAGTTAAATTTAAGCAAAACTATAAACACGAATATTGTTATATTTGTTATCTTCAATGAAATTGCTATTCTTAAATATATAGGACGACAACTCGTGCGTAAATATTTTTGCCCGATTAATATTAGTCAGCACAAGTTGCCTACACTTAGCAGCCTTAAAAGTTCTAATACGCGTCATTTATCTAAAATTTGACCTTTCTTGCCCGAAAATTCCAAATGGAAGCCGCATCGAAAATATTTTTGCCTTGTTTTAATTATTGCATGTCGTCCACGTGTTTAGAACAGATTCTTTGTTGGCCAAATAACTTACTGATGTTTTACCAACTAACATTGTCCAAATTTGTTTTGTGTATATCCAATTTGGGTTTATATTGTTTGGAGGATTTCAGATTTCACAAAGGAGTGATTGAAGCAGAAATTTCTGGTTCTTGAGTAAATTCTGAGCTTAATTTCAATATCTGTAGTGACTCACTGAATTGATCATAGTCATCACCATAGTAACATTCAGTTGGCAGTGATTTATTATTGATGAAATATGGTGCTGTTGGGAGCTTATATTATCTCCCATACCGAAACTAAATCAGTTGATGTTATATAAGTAAAGAGATGTTTAAATATATTTTTCAGTTCTGGCTGTGGAACCTGCCATTCCGATAGTAATGGGTGCCAACATTGGAACTTCAGTCACCAACACCATAGTCTCCCTGGCACAAGCTGCTGAGCGAAATGAGTTCCGCCGTGCCTTTGCTGGAGCAGTGGTACACGACATCTTCAACTGGCTGTCAGTGATCGTATTTCTGCCTTTAGAGGTCATCACACACTACTTGCTGCATTTGACGGGAAAGATTATCTCCATGCTTCCCCTAACCCAACAGAAAGGAACCAACAAAAAGTTGCTGAAAACAGTGACAGAGCCATTTACCAAGCTTATCATTCAGCTTGACAAAAAAGTAATAGAGAAGATTGCACTTGGAGACAAATCAGCTGAGGAAAAATCCCTTATCAAACAGTGCAAGTCAAAAGAAAGTATTGAAGAGTTCAATAGAACTGTGGTTAATACTACCAGTAATCTGACCAGCTACATCCTGGTGAACGAGACGACTGTGGAAGAACCCAAATGCACATTTCTTTTCAATGGCACACCACTGAGTGACACAGAGGTTGGCATCATACTTCTGGTTATATCCATCATCTTGCTGTGTATCTGCCTTGTGTGCATTGTAAAGGTCCTGCACTCCATGCTGCGTGGTCAGTTGGCCAAGATCATCAAGAAGACCGTCAATGCAGATTTCCCTGGGCCTTTTCGACATCTCACTGGTTACTTGGCTATTCTGGTTGGTGCTGGTTTGACTATGCTGGTACAGTCCAGTTCAATCTTCACATCGGCCCTGACGCCCCTTATTGGAGTTGGAGTGGTGACTCTTGAACGAGCCTTACCGTTGACCTTGGGTTCAAACATTGGAACAACTGGAACAGGCATTTTGGCTGCCCTGGCAAGTTCATCAAATTTGGACAAAGCCCTTCAGATAGCCTTCTGCCATCTGTTCTTCAACATATCTGGCATCCTGTTGTGGTATCCCATCCCTTATCTACGCAAAGTACCCATCAGTTTTGCCAAGACCCTCGGGAACACAACTGCTGACTATCGATGGTTTGCCATAGCTTACCTGGTGTTTGGTTTCTTCCTCCTTCCAGCAGCTGTCTTTGGCTTGTCACTGGCCGGTTGGCAGATTCTTCTTGGAGTTGCAGCTCCCCTCTTACTTCTTCTTCTGTTCATTATTATCGTTAATATCCTTCAGAGGAAAGCTCCTGGACAATTACCAGAAGTTCTGCATGACTGGGAGTGGTTGCCTAAATGGACACGATCTTTAGAGCCCCATGATCGTGTATTTACCAAAGTGCATGAGTTGAGCAAACTCTGCCGCTCAGATAGGACTAAGCGGGACTCTAATTTGGAATCCCGTGTATAATAGAGACTTGGTTTATTGTATTTATTTGGTTTGGAGCTGTGTGGGTTAACTTGTGTGTTATCAGGGTCCTCATTTATAATAGTACCCAGTACCAATTACTGAATACCCCTCATTTATCTATCACTGTGATTTAACCCTTCATTTCATCCACGTACAAATGACCTTACTAAAACTACTACTGAGGACTCTGTATTTTGCATTGCCAGTAGGGAGAATAGGCAATTTGTGCTAAAATGTCATTATTTTGACAACTGCAGCAGAATCTTGTAGTTCTATTTCTTGTGCTGATTGAGGATTTTGATTTATTGGAACTTTATTGAGAGCAAAACACTGATGATAAATGCAAATTAATTAATTGTAGTATTTGACATTATAGCACAAACTGCCTATTCACATGTTCTGACAAATTGGGTTGCTTTTCAAATCCAATACTACCCTCCAACTTGAGATTATCAGGGGTTTGTGTGTGTACTTGATCTTGATGCCTTTTAAGATTTTGTACAGGGTTTTAAAATCTTTTTACTGCTCCAAGTAATATTTTTAGTTGTTTCCTGTTTTTGCAGGAGTATAAACCCTATTTTCATCAAATAAACAAACAACTATCAAAAAAGTAACTCAAAATTACTTGGGTAAACATCATTGTTTATAAGCACCATTATTTTGACCTGCCTAAAGTTTGTTTTTTGATGCAAGTAGGGTTTTCAGGTAATTCACATGTACATGTATAATTACTGTGTTTATGAAAGTTTAATAAAACATGCGTCTTGCTTTTATGCTAAGGTAAGTTTGATATTTATAGTATAACTGTTAATTTAAAGTTGCATTGTATTAATGTTTATTATGACAATAAACAATTAAATGGGTTGACTTTAATTGAGTCCATGTTTTTGTTTGCTCATGTAAAAGTGATCAATGTTCCACACTTCATTCACTGTGAGAATGCATGAATGGTTAATCATGTTAGATTCCAATATGTCATCATGCTGTTTTTTCTGTTTCAGGAAGGCTTTATAAATTTAACTAAGTGTAAGAGAGATAATAATAGCTTCAGTTAAACGAGGTTCTTCTGTGCTTTATTTTATCTGATCGCTGTTTGTTTCATTTTCCAGGTACTTCAACTTTCCAGAAAAGTTAACTGGCCGAAAATCGAACAATTATTAGTTTATTTATTACAACGCAGCAAGTGACAAATATACACAACAATCTGTTTGAAAATAGACTGCCTCAGCAACTGAGGTGTAATAAGTTAACAGAACAGATTCATCATTCTGATTTTTCGCATTCTCAAAGCAAAGAGATTTGTATATCATTGCGAAATTTATCACACAACATTGAACATATAAGGTAGGATGATTCTCATTGAATTCTGTTTCTTTTTTCATCCATCCTCTTTTAATAAAAGTGAGTTCATTGACTTATTTGCTTGTCAAAATATTATTGTCTTACCAAAACACATTGCTAACCAGATCAAAACAGTGCGCTGCCATGTAGTTGACAGTCGGGTGTACAGAGCTCTTAAATCACAAGACTAATTCTTGTTTGCAAGAACTTGTAATGAATGTTTTAACATCCTAGCCGTTTGTGCATGCTGTCCGGTCCATTTGCATCAATTGGTTACATGGCCATGTATTGTGCACAATTTGCAAGTTAAAGGGTCCCACTCAACCAAGGTGCTTTGCGTGCCAATATTCTTACTGCGGCCATTTTCGGGTGCTGCGAAAATGGCGGCTTGAAGTTAAAAACTACTTTTTGCAGGATCCTGGCCTTGTTCTCACCACAAAAAGCAGTTAGACGACCTAAGTTAGCACAATTTTGAAAGTATGGCATACATTAGCGGTCATTCAGCTCCACGAGAGATCGAGTTCCCAGGATGAAAACAATAACACGCGGCCGCAAAGCACACTGGTTGAGAGGGACCCTTTAAAGTTTATTTCTTTGGTGACTTATGAATGGAAACTTGCTGGTATTCCATACCCAGAAAAAATATGTTATGTTAATTTTATCAAAGCTGTAACAAATTTGAGGTATGATTAGGTTGTCTTCTCTGGGTCTGGTCATTTCACTTGTTACATTAGGTCTGCATGGTTTAGGCAAAACAAAAAGTACAGAAAAACTATTTTTTATTACAAAATGAATGTGGCTTGTTCACTAATTTTGAATTTCTGACACTTGCTGCATGCGAGATGTGTGTTGTATGATATGGTAGTCAGATGACCAATTGATGCAATGAGCTATATGCCAATATTGAAATTTGCCCCTCCTCTGAGAATATTGTTTTTGCCTTCTGCACTTGTGGTTGGTTCTTGCACCTGAAATCTTTAGGTACTCGTTCTTCCAAAGTTAAAAATGTCCATGGCTAGTGGGCTGAGCTCAATGTTTTGAACTGGTACAATGTGCATCAAATCAGCCGGGGAACAAGTTCTATTTTTAGCTGCAGACAGTTTATGATCCATATTATCCAATCAGAACCAAGTGCAAAGCAGCATTGTGCAACAAAGTTATGTCATGTTGCTTGGCAACTTTGTGGGCTCACTTCGAGACAGGAGTTTGCCATCAACTGGTACTTGTTCCCTGACTGACATCCCATTACCCCCCCCCCACCTGTCAGATCCTTGACCCAAGGTGTTCTTCTCTAACACATTACATCTATACCAATATTAAAAATAATTCATGAGTAAGTGGAAAGGAACAAGTGGGTATGAAGCTGTGGTTCTTGTCTACAATAGTAGGGCAATTTTTGCCGCTCAAAAGAAAAAGTAATGCACAGCAATCATTACTAGGCCTATAGTTCTTACAGATCCTTGAAATTCTGGTCCCGATTATTGATTTTCATGGGGTGAAAATGTTTTGTAAAAATAATTCTTGGAAAATGCGAAAAGAATGTTTTAAAAAAATAGCTTTCGCATTTGAAGAAATCTTACAGGCTGTATTTTGAAATAGCAAGCAAGGAAATAAAAATCTGTCAAAAATTAATTCAATTACAGCAAGGATTGCAGCGCAGACACTCGAACCGTGAACGCTTTGGCTTTATGTTCACTTATTTTGTATTTTTTTTCTGAAAAAAATACAAAATAAAGCCAAAGCGTTCACGGTTCGAGTGTCCGCGCTGTAAGGTATTCTTGGCATCTTAATTAAAAGTGGTCACACTTTTGGGTTCCTTGTGAGAGAAATAATTAAGCCCTGGATCGTCACACAACATTCCCCTCGACCAATTAAGTGTTTCATGACTTAACAGTCTTGATCGGAAACGGCACAAAACTCTTGATCAGTCGGGAATGTTAGTGTGGTTTGCAAATCATCGTTGAATTATGCTTATTTTAGTATTTTCATAAATTTCGATATCACCTTTTATTATACGACAGCATTTTTGAGTGTGAATATGCACCAAAACGAGTGCAAATATATAGATGTTATTGAACTAGCTTGTTCGGTCCATATTGGGAAAATATTGGTAAAGTTCTTTTTTTGCAAGTTTATGGACCGAGCCGAAGTCCATAAACTTGTAAAAAAAGAACGAGACCAATATTTCCCAATACAGACTGAACAAGCTAGTTCAATAAAGTTTTTATTATAATGGATTTTTAAAAAAATTGCTGAGAAATTAATGCAACAAGTTCTCGGCTAACGCACGCGCCAAAGCTAAGTATATTCTTGCATTTTTCAGGCCACTTTTGCAAAATGTTTCACCAAAATTGTCCACCAGACATGAGACAGTTTTCTTCTGTTCAATGTTTCATAAAAGGAATTTGGCGAAATGAGTTCGTGAGCGGTCCGTATTGCAAAATTCGGACCGCTCTGGGAACCAATCAGAATGCTCCTTTTCATCGTGGACCAGTTTGCCATATAATAAGAGACCATATTACACTTGTCTATCCCTGTGCTCCACAACAGCAGTTATCATTCTTCTGGGAAAGTTTTAGCATATAAATATGTGTTCTACTAATTCCTGCAAAAAACCCTAAATAACTCCTTTACGCACCCCTAAACATAAATACGCCAATCAGTTTACAACAACCCACATCAATAGCTTTCAGGCCATGTTCATCAATTTTCTTACAAATTTGTTATTATAAAAATTATTATAATATAATTATGAAGTTGTATAAGCCCTAGACAGGTTTTACAGTATCACTGACAGGGCTTTATGCAACATTTTAAAGGGAGTGTTTCACGGTTCAGCACATGTGCCGGCTTATCAACTTTATCCGTCTAAAAAACCCACTCACATGTACTTCTCGATACTTTGGTAATCACATACTAAATTATTATTAGACCAAGGAAAACGATGAATGACCAAAATTCACAAAAATGTCAACGGATTACACCAAGAATGTCGACATTGGAATACCAGAATAAATCCTATGGGTCAACATTCTGGTAACAATTTTCTGGACATTTTCGGTTTAATCCGTTGAAATTTTTGTGAATTTTGGTCATTCGTCGTTTTGCTTGGACTATTAAAGTATTTGATTACTGAAGTATCGAGAACTACATTAGGCTCGATTACCAGCAGCTGTTTGGGAAAATGAGCCTACGCTCATCCACTGAAGGCCGAACCGTGAAACACTTTCTTTAAGTTAGTCTCAGTCTGACATAGCTAAATAAGAGATTTGACAAAAACTGTTCAGTAATACAAAGTTTAATCGTTTTCCAGTTTGACATACAGAAGTACAATAATTTTCAACATCATTTCTACTTTGGTGAGTTTGTTTTATTTGATTTTTACCTCAAAACACCTGAAGGCAGTAGAGAAATATTTTGAAATTCCTTTCAGGTGCTTTCAGAGGGTTTTTATTTGTCTTCGTTTTGTTTTGGATTTTTTCTTTTGTTTTTTTTATCTTTAATTTTTAATTTTTGGGGATTTTTTAAGTTTTCTAGTTTTTTTTTGGATGTTTTTAGCTTTTCTCCTTGTTTTATTTTTTTTTTTTAATTATTGGATTTTTTATTTTGGTTTTGGGTTTTTTTTTAATTTTTTTACCCACTCACCAAGTAGAAAGATGTTGCTTGATTTCTTTTTTACAAAAATAGAGAATGAAAAAAAAAGGAGGGGCATCCATCATGAACAGAGAGATGACCATGAGATGCCATGAGATGCCCCTTTTGTTGTTTACTTCCTCCGGCGACCTCGTCGCCTCCGGACATAGGGTACTGTTTGCTCCCGTTGTTGTCCCTGTGGCATAAATAATGTACTGTCAACAGAATGGCGATAAATAGCTAAGCCTGGTCAAGTGGGAATCTGTAAAATCACCAGTGAAATAAAAAAAATTATTCTGGAAATAGACTGCTTTGTGTGTCATGTATTGCTGTGGTGGGGTTGGGGCGTATTCCCATATATAGCCTACATAGGGATGTGCCATGCAATAGGGATGGATTTTCGACCTAGATTCATAAACAGGACATGGGTTTTCGACTTCATGCTGTTATAGATAGAGGTTATTCACCGGAAAGTTGTGTAATATGGCTGGGTATTTTTACGAGTCAGTTTTTATTTTTTCGAGCCTTTAGGCGAGAAAAAATAAACACTGACTCGTAAAAATACCCAGCCATATTACACAACTTTCCGCTGAATAAATTGTTTATTATACGACATAATATCTTTCCTAAAATATTGGCTTTCAACAGAGTTTTCCTTCGCGCGCGGTCAGGGGGACTAAGACCCGTGTAATACGGTCTCATATTTGCCCTCGTCTTTGTGCGTATTCGCACTCTAAAATGCTATGTCGTATAATAAACAGGGTATATCCATGGGTGCTGTTCAGTTACCAGGAAATATTTTATTGCACCTGAGGAATCAAATGCTCACATAAATACCTTCCCCGCAAATGATTGAGATGCCATGAGATGCCCCTCCAAGTGAAAGGGAAATGCAAAATTTTTGTCGGAAACAGGGTCATTTTGACAGCCTGGGTGGCACACCCCCTGAGTACCCCTCCTGAGTACCCCCCCCCCCCCCCCTGAGTACCCCTCCACCTGAGGATAATGAGAACTATCAAGGCAAAGGTTTGTGTTATCTGCTGAAGACTGAGGTGAAAAACACAAATGGAGCCTTGATCATTCTCACTTTCATACAAAAACCAAATCCAATACCTATTTTATGCATTTAAAACAATTCATAATAAGTTGTTCATATCAAGTGCTCTAAGGATAAAGCCTTGCAACTTAATACGTCATTTCAAAGTTGATTTTTGCCGACGAGTCCTGGTGCACAACCTTTCATATGGAAATGAGTGTTCATTGTCTTGCAAATCAAAGTCATTTCCATATGCAGGTTGTACACCAGGCCCCAGTTGTTCAAAGGGTGGATAACGCTATCCACCAGATAAATCGCTATCCAGTGGATAAGTATTAACAAAACAAACTACACTAAACTGGTGGATAGCGTTGTCAATCTTTTAAACAACCAGGCCCAGGACTTCTTTTGAAACAAAGGCAACTCAGAAATGGCCCATCCATCTAAGACTTCAAGCACCCTCTGTAATCACATACCTCGGGAACAAATTCTTCCCCATTCCAGACTCGCTTCACTCGCCTTCGACGAGCTCTACTACCTTGGGGAGGTCTCTCCATTGCACCCTCCTGCAATGCAAACACAAAAGGTTTTCAACCCAAATGAAATATGGATATACAAATTCTTATTACCATTTGCCATACATAACTCTGGCAAGCGGTGATGTTAAGCCGTTGTCTTGTCTCCTACACCTCATATTTAATAAGTAGGGGATGTAGTCCCCGGTGTTGCAGTCTGGCCTGTTCACATGTATTCATGAAGAGGTGGGGTGGTAGAGTTGGACCAAACTGATGCTGTTGTATTACAGCTGTACCAAACAAAAGTTCAACTTCTGTTTGGTACTTCAGTGATACAACAGGATCCACGCTGTACTAACCTGAGATTCATGGATGACAGTTGGAGCCAAGGTTGTAATGAACCAAATGTTCAGTACTACCTCAGAGTCCAAGTTGGGGTTGAGTCAAAACCCCTATAAACCACAATATAAAAGCTACCTAAGCTAACCTGAAATTGCTGCTGCTGTCGAGTTACACCAACCGATTCTTGTACATCTTGCACATCGGCACCGAACAATAGTTGGTATGTTGCCCGGAGATAATAGCTTATACAGCTCAATGTTTCAGGTGTATCAACACCAGAGGGAGCAGTGACAGCATCAGAGAAGTCCTCAGTCTTGATTTTAGAACACATGTTGAGTGCACTCTGTAGTGAATTTAAAGCCAAGGCTGGACGATTCATGCCCTCCGTATTGACAGGCTTTTGGGACAGTAGTGTTGCTGAATCGTGGCTGCAACTAGGCCCGTCAATAATTGCCTCACGTGACGTCATTTCTGCCATCACGTCTGCCTCTTCACCTTGATGTGTTGCCAGTTGTGTGCTGGGTGACCTCTTTGCACGATTACGAGAGTGCTTCCTTTTGTATTTCTCTACTTCTGGCACAGTCACATTGATGGCATTGGTGGAAGGTCACTTTTCAGCAAGCATCGCATGGATTTTCTCGATGGCTCACTGATATCCCGGCAATAGTCATCTGACTGTCCTCTTTTACGCTTACGTTTTTCTAATGAAACAAAAAACATGCATCAATAACAGACTTTCATTAATCAACGAAAGGACTGAAAAGGTCTTGTTGTTAAAGTGCCTATAACCCTTGCTCACACTATATTTTCCCCGAACGTAATTACCTTAGGGAACATTATTTTGCCAAAATAATTTATATCGAGCGATAAAAGAGACAGGGGTCAAGTGTTATAATAATAATAATAATACAATACATTTATGACGTAGCCTCCATATTATTATTGTAGCTTCACTTGATACCACCTGTGCCATCATGTAGCAGGCTATTGGTAAGGCAGAGTGGAAGAACTGAACTCATTGTTTACAGCAATAATTATTACTGCTGCAAACAATAAGTTCAATACAATTAACCCTCACTTGACGTCATATCTGCTGTCACGTTGACTCCACAGTCTCTGTTACATCAAGGGCCGGTATGGAAGAATCACTAAAGGTAATAATGGGCCTGCTGACAGCCACATTAAGATCTTCAACACCAATGCTGCTCTCACTTGACGTCATATCTGCTGTCACGTTTGACTCCACAGTCTCTGTTACATCAAGGGCCGGTATGGAAGAATCACTAAAGGTAATAATGGGCCTGATGACAGCCACATTAAGATCTTCAACACCAATGCTGCCCTCACTTGACGTCATATCTGCTGTCACGTTTGACTCCAAAGTCTCTGTTACATCAAGGGCCGGTACGGAAGAATCACTAAAGGTAATAATGGGCCTGATGACAGCCACATTAAGATCTTCAACACCAATGCTGCCCTCACTTGACGTCATATCTGCTGTCACGTTTGACTCCAAAGTCTCTGTTACATCAAGGGCCGGTACGGAAGAATCACTAAAGGTAATAATGGGCCTGCTGACAGCCACATTAAGATCTTCAACACCAATGCTGCTCTCACTTGACGTCATATCTGCTGTCACGTTTGACTCCACAGTCTCTGTTACATCAAGGGCCGGTATGGAAGAATCACTAAAGGTAATAATGGGCCTGCTGACAGCCACATTAAGATCTTCAACACCAATGCTGCTCTCACTTGACGTCATATCTGCTGTCACGTTTGACTCCACAGTCTCTGTTACATCAAGGGCCGGTATGGAAGAATCACTAAAGGTAATAATGGGCCTGATGACAGCCACATTAAGATCTTCAACACCAATGCTGCCCTCACTTGACGTCATATCTGCTGTCACGTTTGACTCCAAAGTCTCTGTTACATCAAGGGCCGGTACGGAAGAATCACTAAAGGTAATAATGGGCCTGATGACAGCCACATTAAGATCTTCAACACCAATGCTGCCCTCACTTGACGTCATATCTGCTGTCACGTTTGACTCCAAAGTCTCTGTTACATCAAGGGCCGGTACGGAAGAATCACTAAAGGTAATAATGGGCCTGCTGACAGCCACATTAAGATCTTCAACACCAATGCTGCTCTCACTTGACGTCATATCTGCTGTCACGTTTGACTCCACAGTCTCTGTTACATCAAGGGCCGGTATGGAAGAATCACTAAAGGTAATAATGGGCCTGATGACAGCCACATTAAGATCTTCAACACCAATGCTGCCCTCACTTGACGTCATATCTGCTGTCACGTTTGACTCCAAAGTCTCTGTTACATCAAGGGCCGGTATGGAAGAATCACTAAAGGTAATAATGGGCCTGATGACAGCCACATTAAGATCTTCAACACCAATGCTGCCCTCACTTGACGTCATATCTGCTGTCACGTTTGACTCCACAGTCTCTGTTACATCAAGGGCCGGTATGGAAGAATCACTAAAGGTAATAATGGGCCTGCTGACAGCCACATTAAGATCTTCAACACCAATGCTGCTCTCACTTGACGTCATATCTGCTGCCACGTTTGACTCCACAGTCTCTGTTACTGTGGAAACTGCTTTATCAGCCAGTTGTGTGATATGTGACCTCTTTGCACAATTACGAGAGTGCTTCCTTTTGTATTTCTCTACTTCTGGCACAGTCACATTGATGGCATTGGTGGGAAGGTCACTTTTCAGCAAGCATCGTATGGATTTTCTCGATGGCTCACTGATATCCTGGCAATAGTCATCTGACTGTCCTCTTTTACGCTTACGTTTTTTCTAACGAAACAAAAAACATGCATCAATAACAGACTTTCATTAATCAACGAAAGGACTGAAAAGGTCCCGTTGTTAAAGTGCCTATAACCCTTGCTCAGACTAGTAGTTAACAATACGTCACTAATCAAAACAATTTTCCTTTTAGGAGTATTGTTATGCCTACAAGTTAAAATATGACAACCCAATAATAAATTAATATTGCTATTATTATCCTCTTGGTGATATCAATGGCAGAGGACGTGTCAAGAGAAGCCTCCATATTATTATTGTAGCTTCACTTGATACCACCTCTGCCATTATGTAGCAAGCTTTTGGTAAGGCAGAGTGGAAGAACCAGGCCTATTATTTCCAGCAATAATTAATACTGCTGCAAACAATAAGTTCAATGCGACCCCTGTGCAGTTTCTGAAGATAATCTACGAAAGGACTGAAAAAGTCTCGTTGTTAAATTTTGATCAGTGATACATTTAACCCTTTCACTCCTAAGAAAGAAACGTCGTTCACAACGTAAACAAAGTGTTGAACAGACAGTTACGCACTTCTTTTACGCAATGAACGACGTTTCTCTAATGAAACAAAAAGACAATGCATTTAAATAACAGACTTTCATTAATTAATGAAAGAACTGAAAATGTCTTGTTGTTATTATTAATACATCACTAATTAAAACAATTTTGCTTTTGGGATTATTGTTATATGCCTACAATAATTAAAATACTCATCTGACAAACCAATAAAGAATTAAATAAATATTGCTATTATTCTGCTCCTGGTGATACCAATGGCAGAGGACGTGTCAAAAGAAGCCTCCATATTATTATTGTAGCTTCACTTTTATACCACCTCTGCCATTATGTAGCAAGCTTTTGGTAAGGCAGAGTGGAAGAACCAAGCCTATTATTACCAGCAATAATTATTACTGCTGCAAACAATAAGTTCAATGCGACCCCCTGTGCAGTTTCTGAAGATAATCAACGAAAGTACTGAAAAAGTATTGTTGTTAAATAGTACTGAACAATACATCACTAATCAAAACAATTTTCATTTTAGGAGTATTGTTATGCCTTAAGTTAAAATATGACAACCCAATAATAAATTAATATTGATATTATTCTGCTCCTGGTGATAACAATGGCAGAGGACGTGTCAAGAGAAGCCTCCATATTATTATTGTAGCTTCACTTGATACCACCTGTGCCATCATGTAGCAGGCTATTGGTAAGGCAGAGTGGAAGAACTGAACTCATTGTTTACAGCAATAATTATTACTGCTGCAAACAATAAGTTCAATACAATTAACCCTCACTTGACGTCATATCTGCTGTCACGTTTGACTCCACAGTCTCTGTTACATCAAGGGCCGGTATGGAAGAATCACTAAAGGTAATAATGGGCCTGATGACAGCCACATTAAGATCTTCAACACCAATGCTGCCCTCACTTGACATCATATCTGCTGTCACGTTTGACTCCAAAGTCTCTGTTACATCAAGGGCCGGTACGGAAGAATCACTAAAGGTAATAATGGGCCTGATGATAGCCACATTAAGATCTTCAACACCAATGCTGCCCTCACCTGACGTCATATCTGCTGTCACGTTTGACTCCACAGTCTCTGTTACATCAAGGGCCGGTATGGAAGAATCACTAAAGGTAATAATGGGCCTGCTGACAGCCACATTAAGATCTTCAACACCAATGCTGCTCTCACTTGACGTCATATCTGCTGTCACGTTTGACTCCACAGTCTCTGTTACATCAAGGGCTGGTATGGAAGAATCACTAAAGGTAATAATGGGCCTGGTGACAGCCACATTAAAATCTTCAACACCAATGCTGCCCTCACTTGACGTCATATCTGCTGTCACGTTTGACTCCACAGTCTCTGTTACATCAAGGGCCGGTATGGAAGAATCACTAAAGGTAATAATGGGCCTGCTGACAGCCACATTAAGATCTTCAACACCAATGCTGCTCTCACTTGACGTCATATCTGCTGTCACGTTTGACTCCACAGTCTCTGTTACATCAAGGGCCGGTATGGAAGAATCACTAAAGGTAATAATGGGCCTGATGATAGCCACATTAAGAACTTCAACACCAATGCTGCCCTCACTTGACGTCATATCTGCTGTCACGTTTGACTCCACAGTCTCTGTTACATCAAGGGCCGGTATGGAAGAATCACTAAAGGTAATAATGGGCCTGCTGACAGCCACATTAAGATCTTCAACACCAATGCTGCTCTCGCTTGACGTCATATCTGCTGTCACGTTTGACTCCACAGTCTCTGTTACATCAAGGGCCGGTATGGAAGAATCACTAAAGGTAATAATGGGCCTGCTGACAGCCACATTAAAATCTTCAACACCAATGCTGCCCTCACTTGACGTCATATCTGCTGTCACGTTTGACTCCACAGTCTCTGTTACATCAAGGGCCGGTATGGAAGAATCACTAAAGGTAATAATGGGCCTGCTGACAGCCACATTAAGATCTTCAACACCAATGCTGCTCTCACTTGACGTCATATCTGCTGTCACGTTTGACTCCACAGTCTCTGTTACATCAAGGGCCGGTATGGAAGAATCACTAAAGGTAATAATGGGCCTGATGATAGCCACATTAAGATCTTCAACACCAATGCTGCCCTCACTTGACGTCATATCTGCTGTCACGTTTGACTCCACAGTCTCTGTTACATCAAGGGCCGGTATGGAACAATCACTAAAGGTAATAATGGGCCTGCTGACAGCCACATTAAGATCTTCAACACCAATGCTGCTCTCACTTGACGTCATATCTGCTGTCACGTTTGACTCCACAGTCTCTGTTACATCAAGGGCCGGCATGGAAGAATCACTAAAGGTAATAATGGGCCTGCTGACAGCCACATTAAGATCTTCAACACCAATGCTGCTCTCACTTGACGTCATATCTGCTGTCACGTTTGACTCCACAGTCTCTGTTACATCAAGGGCCGGTATGGAAGAATCACTAAAGGTAATAATGGGCCTGCTGACAGCCACATTAAGATCTTCAACACCAATGCTGCTCTCACTTGACGTCATATCTGCTGTCACGTTTGACTCCACAGTCTCTGTTACATCAAGGGCCGGTATGGAAGAATCACTAAAGGTAATAATGGGCCTGCTGACAGCCACATTAAGATCTTCAACACCAATGCTGCTCTCACTTGACGTCATATCTGCTGTCACGTTTGACTCCACAGTCTCTGTTACATCAAGGGCCGGTATGGAAGAATCACTAAAGGTAATAATGGGCCTGCTGACAGCCACATTAAGATCTTCAACACCAATGCTGCTCTCACTTGACGTCATATCTGCTGTCACGTTTGACTCCACAGTCTCTGTTACTGTGGAAACTGCTTTATCAGGCAGTTGTGTGATATGTGACCTCTTTGCACAATTACGAGAGTGCTTCCTTTTGTATTTCTCTACTTCTGGCACAGTCACATTGATGGCATTGGTGGGAAGGTCACTTTTCAGCAAGCATCGTATGGATTTTCTCGATGGCTCACTGATATCCTGGCAATAGTCATCTGACTGTCCTCTTTTACGCTTACGTTTTTCTAATGAAACAAAAAACATGCATCAATAACAGACTTTCATTAATCAACGAAAGGACTGAAAAGGTCCCGTTGTTAAAGTTCCTATAACCCTTGCTCAGACTATATTTTCCCCAAAAGTAATTGTCTTATGGAACATTATTTTGCCAAAAAAACTTCCAAGTTTTGAATTGCCATTTTTTTACAGCTATTCAAAGTTAGCGAAAAATCATCATTTGTGCTTCCTGTGTCATAATATATCGAGCGATAAAAGAGACTGGGGACGAGTGTTATAATAATAATAATAATAATAATACAATACATTTATGACATAGCCTCCAGAACACGCTTCTGACGGTCTTCACAACTTTTCTACTCTCTAAATCATCAAAAAATGCCAGATCGATGCATTGTATACGGGTGTTCAAACACAAATAGCATAGAAAAGGGAATATCTCTTCAACAAGTGATCGTCTTCCGTAGGCTTCATGTACATGACAGAACAGCTCGGCCCAGGCTCATCGCGCGCGCAGATTTTCAGCGCCGAGGCGCGAGTTTACATGCTTCTAAAATAATGAAGGAATAAGTGAATTGGAATTTTTCTTTTGAATATAATATCTTCAACCTTCCTAGTTTAAGAAAAATAGATAGCTAGCGAAGAGTTATAGGCACTCTAAATAGTAGTTAACAATACGTCACTAATCAAAACAATTTTCCTTTTAGGAGTATTGTTATGCCTACAAGTTAAAATATGACAACCCAATAATAAATTAATATTGCTATTATTATCCTCTTGGTGATATCAATGGCAGAGGACGTGTCAAGAGAAGCCTCCATATTATTATTGTAGCTTCACTTGATACCACCTCTGCCATTATGTAGCAAGCTTTTGGTAAGGCAGAGTGGAAGAACCAGGCCTATTATTTCCAGCAATAATTAATACTGCTGCAAACAATAAGTTCAATGCGACCCCCTGTGCAGTTTCTGAAGATAATCTACGAAAGGACTGAAAAAGTCTCGTTGTTAAATTTTGATCAGTGATACATTTAACCCTTTCACTCCTAAGAAAGAAACGTCATTCACAACGTAAACAAAGTGTTGAACAGACAGTTACGCACTTCTTTTACGCAATGAACGACGTTTCTCTAATGAAACAAAAAGACAATGCATTTAAATAACAGACTTTCAATAATTAATGAAAGAACTGAAAACGTCTTGTTGTTATTATTAATACATCACTAATTAAAACAATTTTGCTTTTGGGATTATTGTTATATGCCTACAATAATTAAAATACTCATCTGACAAACCAATAAATAATTAATATTGCTATTATTCTGCTCCTGGTGATACCAATGGCAGAGGACGTGTCAAAAGAAGCCTCCATATTATTATTGTAGCTTCACTTTATACCACCTCTGCCATTATGTAGCAAGCTTTTGGTAAGGCAGAGTGAAAGAACCAAGCCTATTATTACCAGCAATAATTATTACTGCTGCAAACAATAAGTTCAATGCGACCCCCTGTGCAGTTTCTGAAGATAATCAACGAAAGTACTGAAAAAGTCTTGTTGTTAAATAGTACTGAACAATACATCACTAATCAAAACAATTTTCATTTTAGGAGTATTGTTATGCCTTAAGTTAAAATATGACAACCCAATAATAAATTAATATTGATATTATTCTGCTCCTGGTGATAACAATGGCAGAGGACGTGTCAAGAGAAGCCTCCATATTATTATTGTAGCTTCACTTGATACCACCTGTGCCATCATGTAGCAGGCTATTGGTAAGGCAGAGTGGAAGAACTGAACTCATTGTTTACAGCAATAATTATTACTGCTGCAAACAATAAGTTCAATACAATTAACCCTCACTTGACGTCATATCTGCTGTCACGTTTGACTCCACAGTCTCTGTTACATCAAGGGCCGGTATGGAAGAATCACTAAAGGTAATAATGGGCCTGATGACAGCCACATTAAGATCTTCAACACCAATGCTGCCCTCACTTGACGTCATATCTGCTGTCACGTTTGACTCCAAAGTCTCTGTTGCATCAAGGGCCGGTACGGAAGAATCACTAAAGGTAATAATGGGCCTGATGACAGCCACATTAAGATCTTCAACACCAATGCTGCCCTCACTTGACGTCATATCTGCTGTCACTTTTGACTCAACGTCTCACATCAGTCTCACTAGAAGGTAATACATGTGACAGCCACATGATCTTTAACACCAATGCTGGCCCTCACTTTAACAATATCTGCTGTTCACGTTTGACTGGTACATCAAGGGCCGGTACGGAAGAATCACTAAAGGTAATAATGGGCCTGATGACAGCCACTGATCTTCAGCTGCCCTCACTTGAGAATATTGCACTTTTTGACTAAAGTCTCGTTACATCAAGGTCGCCGGCATGATGAATCACTAAAAGGTAATAATGGACTGTCAAGCACATTAAGATCCCCCCCCCCCCCCCCCCCAACTGCTGCCCTCACTTGAAGTCATATCTGCTGTCACGTTTGACTCCAAAGTCCTCTGTTGCATCAAGGGCCGGTACGGAAGAATCACTAAAGGTAATAATGGGCCTGATGACAGCCACATTAAGATCTTCAACACCAAATGCTGGCCCTCCACTTGACGTCATATCTGCTGTCACGTTTGACTCCACAGTCTCTGTTACATCAAAGGCCGGTACGGAAGAATCACTAAAGGTAACAATGGGCCTGGTGACAGCCACATTAAGATCTTCAACACCAATGCTGCCCTCACTTGACGTCATATCTGCTGTCACGTTTGACTCCACAGTCTCTGTTACATCAAGGGCCGGTACGGAAGAATCACTAAACGTAATAATGGGCCTGGTGACAGCCACATTAAAATCTTCAACACCAATGCTGCCCTCACTTGACGTCATATCTGCTGTCACGTTTGACTCCACAGTCTCTGTTACATCAAGGGCCGGTACGGAAGAATCACTAAAGGTAACAATGGGCCTGGTGACAGCCACATTAAGATCTTCAACACCAATGCTGCCCCTCACTTGACGTCATATCTGCTGTCACGTTTGACTCCACAGTCTCTGTTACATCAAGGGCCGGTACGGAAGAATCACTAAACGTAATAATGGGCCTGGTGACAGCCACATTAAGATCTTCAACACCAATGCTGCCCTCACTTGTGGCCTCCTCTGCCATCACGTTTGTCTCAACAGTCTCTGTTAGCTGCGGAGACGAACAACATCAGTCAAAATCTATCATGGCTTAGTGAAAACTGGCATTAAGCACGCCGGGCTGGTAGGCATCCAAAATAGATTGCAATTTTGAAGACTTTTTTTTAAATCAGTTACCTTCTTTGTCTCTGAAGCTTCACTGATGGTCTGCAAAGCATTATCAAGCGCTTTAAGTGCTGAAGCCAACAACTCCTTTGCTGGTTCGTTTGAGGCAGCTTGGATTTCCAAAGTATGGAGAAGGATTTGCCGTGCTTCTGTTTTAAGATAATACAATTATATAAGAAATGAGATGACACAAAACAGTCAATCACATGTAACAAAAACTTGTAACTGGTCACCATAGCCTGTGTGCAGAAGTGTCCTATTTCCTTGCTTCTTTCGGTATGGAAAATGTATAATTATTATCAGTTGAGTAAGGTGCTAGGGTAGTTTGGTGACAAGGTTTTTGTGTTAAAACTGTACGTTGTTGCCATGACTAACTGGTTTGTTTTCCAATGGTAGCCTGACTGACGTCAATAGCAACAAAGCATGCAGAATTCTGAGAGATAAACTGACTTATTTTGCTCGTTGTTACAGTCACTTCATCTCTCAGAATTTTACGTGCATTGTTACTATTGATGTCAGTGACAGACTGGTTACCACTGGAAACCAAGCCAGTTGCTCATGGCAACAGCATAGTTTTAACATGTAAACCTTGTCATCAAACTTCCCTCGCACCTTTTCACCTGATTATTGTAGTAGTTATCTTGGTAGATTCCAAACCATCACATAATCTAGTTTGAGGTTCTTAGTACTAACCGACTGACTACACCCTTGAGACTCTGTATGGGTATTTCCAACGAAATCGAAGTCGCAACGATTTCCATTATAAAACGACGATCTTGGAGATTGAAGCAACAATTTACAAATTATCGTGATCAGATAGAAAATATCAAATGCGTCAAATGTTACCGAACACAAAAACAACGATTTTGTTTCAGAAAATCAACGTTTTGTTCAAAATGCATCTGTATGTACCCATAAAGAGGCTCACCCTTACCACCAACATTTTTATGTCATGTAACGTATGTGAAACAACAGTAGACTCCCACTATCTCGAATTCTCAAGGGGAACAAAAAACAGTTCAAGATAGCAAGGAGTTCGAGATAGCCGATAGTAAATGACTGAAAAACAAGAGCAAGGGGAATGGGTTTGATTTCAAGATAGCGGGGTTTTTGAGATAACCAAGTTCGAGATAGCAGGAGTCTACTGTAGGTTTGATTAGTTTTTGTCATGGATCACTCTTGTTAGTCATGTTATTAAGTTTCCATACACAAGTGAGTCTCAGCCATTTCCTTGGAAAACACTAATACCTTTGCAAATGTACTTATGGTCTAAACATTATTACTTCAAATACCTGTGATATTTTCCCCAATCGAGGACTTTATCCCTTGGGCTTTAGCCTATGAGAGATTGTAAAGTATATTGAAGCAGCTTACACATCATTAACTGTAATTTATCGTTTTAATATAATTTCCAGCAGTGAATATATAAAGGCCTGGCCAAACGAGGAAACATGTTTCCAGAAACATTTGTAGCGCGCGCATGTTTCCCCAATGTTTCCCAGTTTAGCCATTCTCGGAAACAAAAATTGTAGCTGGAAAGAATGTTTCGCGTATGGCTAAACTGAGAAACATTGGGGAAACATGCATGCCCTACAAATGTTTCTGGAAACATGTTTCCTCTATTTAGCCAGGCCCTAAGATAAAGTAAGATAAAAACATTCCCACTGTATTTGCTGGAGGTGCAAACCACAAAAATACAGTGTTGGTATGAGAAAACTGACCTCTGTAAAATTTTTGAATGACGATCTTTATCATTTACGCAAAGGATTTTACTGATCAAACAAGAGCGCTGTACATGTAGTACTGCAAGAAAGGGTGCAGTCACGTTTTTAAGTTTCCATACATTTGTCAGCTGTAAATAAACTAAATGTATGGAAACTTAAAAGGTCTTAAAACGTGACTGTAGGCTTTCTAGCAGTGCTACAGCCCTCAGATTTGATCAGTAAAATCATTTGACTATGTTCATAATTGAAATTTTTTACAGAATTCAATTTTACCGAAATAATTTGACATTGAATTCTATGGATTTTTTGGCACCGACGACAATATGGCAGAAAAAAACCTTGGCCGAGTCTGAATGAATGAATTTCGGCAATAAAATATACAAAAGAAACACTACGGAAAAGGCATTCACCGGGTAACTTTGTTTGATCGTCGGTGACTTGTACAGCTCCGGTCTAAGAGAAGTTTAAATCCGTAAAAGTTTGTCAAGTCTGGCGATATACGAAACCATTTTCTACGATTTTTAAATGCCTTGAAAACCGTTCTTGAAAACAAATTTCGTCCGAATGCTTGGTAGTCATTTCCTCAAATTCCCGATGCTTTGAATATCCCGGAATTGAATTAATATCTTCAGAATAAACGAAAAGTTCATTCACAATCCAGGCGCCCACTGCCGCCATGTTTCTTAATCTTGTGTTGGCGGCTTAGCAGCCGTTCCTGATAGGTCATCAATCACCAATTTCTCGACCAATCAAAATATCGGACATTCACTAATTTTTTTGTTGTACGATATAACGTGTGCTGTGATTGGTCAATACTTGGAGGCCCATGAGCGCGGGAAAGTTCTGTGCGCGCCAAATCAAGACTGAAAACTGCTTCGTTCTGATTGCAACAAAGGAATTTTAAAATGAAATGTAATAATACAACAATGAAATGTAATAATACAATCAACACAAAAAGCCGCGATGTTGTTTTTGGTCAAACGGAAACGCAAGTAGGCGGCTACTTCGTTTGGCCATAGCTTTAATAGTTTGATAACCAGTTTGACATTCTTCTTGATTCAGAATGTTTTAAATTCCTGTTGAAATTTATTTAGCCATCCCGTAAAATGTTTCGTTTCCCGAAAATGGGTCGGTCAGTTAAAAAAGAAAAGAAAAGCCGAGAAACGAAATATTGACAAATTAATTAATACATGAATAATTCCAAGCGAGCTGCCTTGATTTATATATCTTCCCCTATAAACCACCATTTTTTACTTTTGGGTCGGTCGGTCGGGTGATCTACATACATAACATTGGAAAACAAAACATGAGAAACAAAACATTTTATGGCGATGACCTAGTAAGTTTTCCTTATAGAGTGCGACTTCTAATTCCTAAACGTAAAGAAAGCCGCCAAATTTGGCCTGTTCACAGCCTGTTCTTAATTCTAGTAAGCGCGCATTAAAACACAACAAGAACATCCGAATGCGCGCGCACTTACTGAAAGAAAATTTTAAAGAATACGGCATCTCCGCGCAATTTCTTCACGATGACCGCGAGCGTGAGGTCGCATCATTCCCGCGCGAAACGCGCAGAAGAGCAAATAGGGTTGCCAATATATATTTTATAACAACCGAATTACAATGCCGTGACGAACAACCTTTTCATACGATGTTTCCGTTTGAGTAGACTACGAGTAATCCCTCATTTTTCTCAGGGATGGACTGGTCGAGCGCGCGCGAGGCACGTGGAAATCACCTCCCACGAGGAGACGCGTCGCGTCACCTCGCGGGAGTTCATTTCCACGCGCTTTGCGCGCGCTCGACCAGTCGATCCCTGAGAAAAATGAGGGACTACTCGTAGTCTACCGTTTGAGTTTTGAGATTGTGCGCGACGGATATATGAAATAATTGCAAGGCTTTCTTGAAATCCAGCATCGAGAAAAGTGCGCCAAAACTTTGAGATTTCAAGACTTTCCATTATTTGAGTTCCTTTGCAAGCAAGCGTACGCGTCTTTGTGCATGGTGCGTGCGAGTGGACGTGCGGTTATATGCTTGTGCGTGTGTAGTTGCGTGTGTGCACAGAAATGCGTGTGCGAGTGTGGATGCATGCGTGCGTGTGTAGCCGCGTGCGTGTATACCTAAGTGCGTGTGTACCTGAGTGAGTGTGGACCTGCTTGCGTGTGTATCGAGGTGCGTGTGTATCTGCGTGCGTGTGAATCTATGTGCGTGTGTATCTGCGTGCGTGTGTAACTACATGCGTGTGAACCTGCGTGCGTGTCCATCTATGTGCGTGCGTGTGCATCTATGTGCGTGTGTACCTGCGTGCGTGTGCATCTATGTGCGTGTGTACCTGCGTGCGTGTGTATCTGCGTGCGTGTGTATCTATGTGCGTGTGTATCTGCGTGCGTGTGCATCTATGTGCGTGTGCATCTGCGTGCCTGCGTGCGTGCGTGTGTATACCCACGTGCGTGTGCGCGTGGCTGTGCGCGCGTGTTTACCATTAAAATGTCTTAGGTTAATTGATAATAACTAATTAACTTAATTCGTTAATGATGTAATATGATAATTACTTCCAATTATAAATTAGAGCTGTTGTTACGTCATTCGGTTGACCTTTTCCTCCAACAGTTGCTTGTCACAAGTTTCAACTTACTTTTTTCAATTTTTTTTTTTTTTTTTTTTTTTTTAAACAAGAAGCTTTCTCTTACCTCCGTCCCTGGTTGTTTGGTGGGTGGGGCTTCGCTTTTTTCTTCTGGTTCATTCATCTTGTCGAATTTCTCGAGTTTTGATGATCAATTTGCACAACTTTCTGGAGCGACCAAAAACACGTCTGCACTCGGTGAGTAGTTAACGCAAAATGACAATTGGTAATCAGCGCTCCTAATTTAACACGTCACAAACGGAGCCTCAATTAGTAGCCAATTAGCCCGCGAAGTAAACAAATTAATTAAGAGCAATTAATTCATGTGAAATAGCCACACAAGACCAGCAAATTTCACGCAATAAAATTTAAAAACAGACAGGTTTTGTTGAAAGGGCTTCGCCACTTTTGATTTTGTTGTTTTCCTTCGTGTATCTAGTTTTGATTTCAGTCGTTTAACTTGTCAGTCGATGACTTGTAAGGTTGTTACTAGCTTTTATCGTGGCCATGTTTGGACTGCTGATCACATGAATTTTGGTCCGGTATCACGTGATCTAATTGAATAAGTTGTTTACTTCAAGGGTCTAGTCACGTGCTAGTTTTGCCGCCGAATTCATACAAATCATGCTTCATTTAGATTGAACTGAAAAATCACTCAGTCGATTTATAGTTTTACAAAAAGTATACCGAAGTTTGACCTAAATTTAGTGAAGTATTTAAACAATTATTACATTCTGCTGTGACGCTTTTCGCTTTTCCTTGGCCAAAGTTTCTGTCTTTGCGTAGCGCTCGCCGCATATCATTTTAAAGATGGTTCAACTTCAACGTGATTGGCTGCTGGTTTCGCGCGAAAAATGTCTAAAAATAGCCTAACTCCGAATCTGATGGGCCAAGGCCCAATACCAGAGATGGAAACCTCTAGTTATAGACCTCTGATGAAATGCATTGCGTGGAGAATTTCTCTCGCTAGTTTCCTAAATATTTTGTATGATATCATTTTTGTAGTTGTCGAAAGTTAGGATTGTGGGCTGTTTTTTTCTGTGATGCGCTTCTTATTTTAGAGATGTAATTTCAGGTGTAGGTAGAATTATCAACCACAACATCAACATGCAAGAAAAGTTTGAAAAGGAAAACTAAATCGGTGAAACTGCAAAACCAAAAGGTTTCAAAGAACGAGGAGCGGATATCGAAAGAATAGAAAAATGATTCACACAGGTTTACTCTTATTTCATAGCTCCGTTTTTCTGTTTAACATGTTTCAGCAATGTGCGTTGTGTTTATTTTCCCCTGAAATTTGTTGTTTGATTACTTGTCAATCAACTTCGCTCAAAGTAAGGGGAAAGTGGCTACAAATAGATCGAAAATATTAAAATATATATAAAAATAAAATAAAAATTTCACGGGGGAAGATTGTTTACCTCGTTACCAATTTGGACAACGGTAATTGATAATCAATACAATTACTTTCTTTTCAGTATCTGTGGCCGTTAAATATACGTTCTGACACTTGATTTGTCCTTTCCAGAAGAGTTCACATTCGACACATTCCCAAATCGGTTCTCTGAGTGCCAGGAAACATTAAACAACATTAAAGGAAACGACCAAATCATCAGGCAGCAGTTTTTGTGCTACTACCTTCAATTTCTGGACGAATGTGAAAAGGATAAAATATATAAATATGTCCAAAGAAGATTTTCCTTTTTTTTACTGAGAGTTTATCTTGAAAATCATTTCCGCAAACGAAATAATAAAAAACTAAGATAAGTATTAAGGTTCGCAATTCATAATTTTGAAACAGGACTTCTGAAATGGCTAAAAGTCTGTATACAAGACAGATCATGGCGGTTTCCATATCACGAAGCGACTAGCATCTCATCCAGGGGTGGTAGAGATATTCCTAGTCCATCACAGGTAACCCAAAACATTTTTTATCGGCCATTTACGCTCCTGCTTGCCCAAGAACGCAACACAATGACCCACCAGCCTGACCAGCTCGAGACTGGATCGACACTGGATCGCCATTGGGCCACCGCGCTTTCAATTTTTAAGACTTAACTGGAAAGTAAAAAGCGTAGAAAAGGGATCTTTTGTTTTAAGTTTCTGAAAATTTCGCAACGGTGCTATACTTCTCCCACTACAGTGGAACCCCGATTTAACGAAGTGTCAGGGACTGGGGAAATTGGTTCGTTAAATCGGGGTTTCGTTAAATCGAGAACCCCGATATAACGAATTTGTTGAAAACTGACCAAAAAACTTCGTTAAATCGGGGTATAGTTAATAATTAATTTGCCGTAATGTTAACTGATTAAAGACAAAGAAGATAAAGCCGATTAGATGGCCACGACAGTACTATTTTTAGCAAAATGTATGACTGTAATGGACTGCTGACAACTTTCTTAGAGAATTAAAATATTTTACTGTAGTCGATTGTTCATCTTCTGTGGCGTGATGACATTTATTCGTTATATCGAGGTAGATTTTACATTCGGGCTTCTAGATTGTGTTCGTTATATCGGGTATTTCGTTAAATCGGGGTTCGTTAAATCGGGGTTCGTTAAATCGGGGTTCGTTAAATCGATGTTTCACTGTACTTCATATTCCAAAATTTCCGCCCATGATTGTCAAGTCTTCAGTTGTCATAGCGTCTTCTCACCGAAAATGAAGAAATGAATGGGATATCATTAATCTCTTCTCACTCGACAGACCCGGAAAGATCTGGGAAATCAAGTACCACTGATATGGTTTTGAGCTTTTATGCACTTTCGTCTCAATAGACTTTTGCCCGCGGCTTCATTTGATTACACTGAAACATTTGTAATAAGTTTACAAAATTACGATAGAAGGCGAAATATAAAATGTTCCACTCGAGGTTGGTCATCATCATCATCAACACTGATTAGCAGAATCACCTGAACAGAACGACGGTGTCTGCATGGCATGTTATGCATGGTCATAAATTGATGGAACAGTATTAAAAATAAAATTGCGCCAAGAAGTAACATATGCTCCACGAAATGCGACGCTCTGGTATCTGAGCTTGTGCGGAAGAAATTGGATGCTGTGCGAGAATCCCTCGAGAGAAGTAAATCCCGGGGGGGGGAGGCGGGGGGGGGGGGGGGCGTACTCCCTTATATAAGCTATATAGGTATGTGCGGCGCCAAAGGGTATGGTTTTTGAGCCGTTTTGGTCTGAAAACGGTATAGATTTTGACCATTTTGGTCTGAAATAGGGTATGTTTTGCCTACTGGAAGTAAACAGCCACTAAAAACTTTAACGCTTTATTTTCGCTATAATTTGTCGAAAATAATAATGAAACTGACCTCTCCTATTCTGATCTAACAATTGGTTAAGAATTATCCGAAGAATTGCCCAAAAATGCGATTATTTTTATGTTTCTCTGGATAATAAAATTAGTTCATCACGCAGATTTGGTAGCTATGTTTTATTTGTAACTCCGTCATCTAATTTCAGGTGTAAAGCTACTGTAAATTTGTGTTCATTTGAAGAAATTAAACGTTTCGACATGTTTTACGCGCTATCACAAGTGAAATACGAGACTTTATGCGAGTCAAAGCGTTTATGCTGATTCTGTTATTCAGTTTGGCTTACTATAAAAACTGTGGGAAATTTTTCCTAAACGCGGTTGGCAAGTCTTTTCAACAAAATAATTAAACAGTAAGCGTTTTATTGCGATTTGTAAATGAAAATCTAGATAAAAAAGGTTAATTTCTGGCAAGTTAATTAACGATCTGTAAAGCCGGGGGGGGGGGGGGGGGGGGGGAAACTTCGATATAAAAGTGACGGGGGTGATCGTTGTACGTTTTATGGGTTAAAATTCGTGGTCTGGTACTGCTTAGGGTGTTAAAATCTAAAATGACTACCATTAGAGTAGTTAGGGTATTAAGCCGGAAAAAAATATGGCAAGAACTCATATGAGTTTTGTCTTAGAATTGGTACTTCTTCAGGGGTGAAAATTAATTCGAGCCACGCCCACGAAACAATATCGATTCTGGTGCCTTTTAGGGGTTATTTTCCAAAAGTTCCGACGATCACCCCCGTCACTTTTATATGGGACCCCCCCCCCCCCCTGACACCCCTCGGGCTGCAAAGGTCAGTGCTACTTCGTATTGGAAAATACGAAAATAGTTTTGATTAGCGGCGGATTTTCAGAGAATTAACACAGACTACTAGTAGCTACATGAATACAACAAACGTATTAATTAAATGGAAGGAAAAGTACTGAATAAAGTTTGTAAAGCGGCTTCTTATTGAAAATTGAAACCTTATACGATGTTGACTGATTTCAAATAAATCAAGGGGTAAGAACAAATAAATCAAAGTAAAGAATAGTGATAGAAATGAATGAAACACTAGACTGTTCACAGCCTCTCTATTTTCTCGACGCTAACAGCGAGCGAGCGGAAGCGAGCTCCTTCCCCGCCCCCTACCCCCACGCTCGCGCTTCGCGCTCAGTTCCAGTTCGCTCGCAGCTACAACGATCTGAGTAAATAGAGAGGCTGTGAACAGTCTAATGAAACACTAACAAATAGTCTTCTTGCGCAACAAGTACATGGGAAATGAACGACGTTTATGAAGTGGATTTAAAGCCTGGTTTCCATATGATCGCAACGATCGCAACGATCGCTGCCACTCTTGCGATCGTGAGTAAATTCTTTATTTATCCACGATTAAAAAAATCAGCAGAGTTAGAGTTAGATTAAGAAATTACATCCATCTGCTGAATTTATATTAGTTTACTGAAAATTGGGGATCTTCTTAGAAAAGCTCAGTAGAGCTTGCTAAGATCTCCTGCCATTATATGTTATCTAGCAGAAATACTTCTATTTATGTAAATGAAATATAATGGACAAATAAAAAATAATTCAGAGCTGGTGGGGTCGTGTATAAAATTATAAAAAGTATATAAAAGATCTACCTAATTATGAAATCTAAATTATTTACAGGGAGAAATAGCTAAAAATTTACTATGTTAAGAATAAAATCTAAAAATATACAAAATTGGGATCCCTATGTTGGGATCCCTATTGTTGCGATCATATGGAAACCAGGCTTTAGCTTCCTTGTACTTTTGTCTCGAAATGGCTAATCTGTCAAGTGCAAAGTACAAACTACAATTCTAACAAGTTCACTAATATGGAAGGCGAGACAAAAAAATTGTCCACTCGAAGTTGGTCTTATCACCGAAAACAGAACGTGTCTGCAGGACATATTCTGGTATAAATGAGTCCATGAAGTTCAATGGTTCTGCGCAAGACAAAGGACGAATTATTAAATCGACTGAAGCAACCTCGTTCCCAGGGTCTCTCTTCTTCCCGCCAAACGCGATTGGCGGGAAGAAGAGAGACCCTGAAACGAGGTTGCGACTGAAGTCGAGAACAGCAAATGATTCGCAATAAATGAATGGACCGCAATAGGGGGATTCTATTTATCAATATCAACTGATTTACTGTATATTGCTGGTTTTCATCAATGTTACAAAAACTATTTGCTTGCATGAATAGACTGAATAACATCAGAAAATTAACAGGTTATAGAGCAGGCAGAAAGAAACATTCCATCCAAATTATAGCTTTGTAGCGTTTTTCACAACCGAGTTATTTTACGAAAATAATTTTCAGAAATTTACAGTATTTAGCATGCAGTAGTCTGAAGTGTCAGCCGTCTCCTACAAGAAGTAGACTCTACCATCAATAACATTACCTTTCACTTCAAAGCTCTTTAGATATCACTTCTACATTATTATCACGTCTGAAAATTTAAAAATAACGAACATATCCGTTTTTGTGACAGTTCACTGAGAAACACTTTTATCTGGGACGGGTTTAAAAATGCTTTATTTTGTTTTGAAACGAAGCACTGAATCGATTCCAAACTTAATTGCATAAAGATTAATGTTTTGTATGTCTAGAACAGGGGGGGGGGGGGGGGGAAGGATAGAAATCCGGCACTTTTCTTCGAGGACATAGCGGTGCCGGGCAACAGACCAACAAAGCGAATCCTGTGTCAATCAAGCCGTTGCTAAGAATTAATGACGTCAACCAAAACTTCATTGTTTCATTCGGGAAACTTTTTCAAGCTCGTAGCGAAGAGCTGTACGCGTGTAGCCTGGAAACGCAGCGCTGGCGGATTTTTGGCCTGATCTTTCACGCCGAGAAAATATATCGGCAGCGTGAAACAACAAGCGAAAAATCCGTCTGAGCTGCATTTGCAGGGTACAGCGAGAGTCTTTCGGATACGGTTAGCTTTTTTACCACTTTTCGCTGGTTGGCCCCAGGGGCGTAGCCATTAATGTTTTCCCTTTAGACCCGAGATGTACACAGGTGCGTAGCCAGTATTTCTAAGAAGGGGATCCAAATGTTGTGAGAGCGCTGAAGGTACGATATCTCGAGCGCTGGAGGCGCGAGTTACTAGGGGATCCGAGGGTAGCCTCTCCCGGGAAAGTTTGAAAAATTAGGTTGTCCGAAACTGCATTTCGTCAGGAGCATACACGCTTACGCCCTAAGCATGAAAGCGAGGCCTAAGGGCCACAATATACCCGGCTACATGGCTGAAGAAACAACATCGAACGTAATTTTCCTGAATTCTTGATGAAAAGGCCAATGAAGTCTTCAATAACAACTTCCAGGGTTAATTTTACAACCTCTAAATCGTTCGA
This sequence comes from Desmophyllum pertusum, assembly GCA_029204205.1. Lineage (NCBI taxonomy): Eukaryota > Metazoa > Cnidaria > Anthozoa > Scleractinia > Caryophylliidae > Desmophyllum > Desmophyllum pertusum. The sequence goes on along the minus strand of MU825406.1, from coordinate 2,119,866 downwards.
TGTTGTTTCTTCAGCCATGTTTATACTCTTTTAAAGTTCGCGGGAAATCTTGTGGCCCTTAGGCATCGCTTTCACGCTTAGGGCGTAAGCGTGTACGGTGAGCAAAGAAACAGTAGAATAAATTACAGCCTTTCGGCTACTGTAAAAAACACACGGAAATTGCTGTTAAGCTCGGGTTTAATGGCTTAAAGCTACGTTGTAGCTACGCCCCTGCTAGTTGCTATACATTGGGTGACGAGGACAGGAGGGAGGGGCGAAAAGTGACCTCAACAGCATCACTGATGAAGTAAAGAAACGAAGATGGAGAGGGCTGCGAGTTGTATTGTAAGCACACGGAGAAGGACGATAGAGACAGTAATAAAGAAGACAGGGAAGACCTCCCCCGGGAGACCTCCATGTACATGCACTGATCAGTGCATTGTGTTCTCTTCACGCAAACCTACTGAGACTCGGCCGGGTTGTTCAAAGGACGGTTAAGCTAATCCAGGATTAGCGCAAATTTTGAATCCAGTTTTGTAACTTTTCAGTGAGGTTTTCTGTTTATAATTTTTGTCTTTCTGTTTTGACTTTGACTAATCTTAAACTTTACAAAACATTAGCAGAGAAAAACACTTTTATACAAGCGAAATTAAGAGCTTGAGTACTGGGTTTTAATCCTGGATTAGCGTTAATCGGCTTTCGAACAACCGCAGGGCTAGCACTCCATGCCCTCTCTCACTTTATCCTCGGTGTTTTCTTTATTTACTTAATAAAATATGGTTTTCTATGTTCTATAAGAAAATGTATTGGATTTGCAATTTTTTAATCGAACACTTTGAACAACTTTTAACATTAGATAAGCTGCGAGTTTTCTACTTTCAGCTTTGCTTCAATGATACAACCCATCCTGCATGGTTCAGTGCTGAGTGAATTAATCTAGGATTAAATTACTACAAGGAACAGCTAATCTAGTCTACTGTATACATGTCTCATAATGATGTCTCTTCTAAACAGGTGTTTCTTTTCAAAAAGCATGATTGACTAACTATGTTGAAAGTGACTAGCAATAAACTGGTAACGGTCTCGATTAGAATATAAAGGATTTGAAGCATGAAGTAGAATAACTACGCATCGGTGGGTAATGGACAATATTGACAGATAAATACAGTCGAGGCTCTCGCAAGGGACCACCTCTGGAAGTAAAGTAAAGTAAACCTTTATTTAAGCAGGGTGACCCATTCAGCTCTAGGCTGGCATCCATAGGGGCCCTGGGTCTAAACAATACCCTATATTATTTGGAATTCGATAAAGTGGTCGTAACTAGCGACCACGTGCTGAAACAATAGAGGCTGGCCACTTACGAAATGTACAGGTCACGCATCCACAGAGATTGAAAACGTCTCTTATTCAGATGATTACAAATTATGCAATGTCTCATAAATGTGTGGCACAACAAGTGGTCACTTAACGAGAGCTTAAAAACAAAGGAAAAGACCAGTTGGTAATTCCCAAAAGTGGAAGCTTGAGTGACAATTCAAACGGGGTTTCACGATGGTGGTCGTAAATAGAGCTGGTCGCTAATACGAGAGTGGTCGCAACTAGAGCTTCGACTGTAGCCAATCAGGACAAGGAATTGAACCGCGGAATTGAACCTGCTCTGACTGCTACTATTTTTCGGTTCAGTTTTAATTATCTTAGTTTATTTTAAGGTTCCATATTAAAGCTTATTTAATCTGCTAACTAATCAGTCTTTCCTTTTCCACTACTTAGATGAATCCTTATCTCGAAGATACGTATTGTCAACTCTCGAAGGATCAAATTTTCCAGTCATTTTGTAACTATAACTCATTTGCGCAATCACTTCGCCTTGTGATTGTTTTGGAGCTCCGGTGAACCATGTTTTCATGGACTCCAACTGGGCTTTTTCAGAATCTTCAATAAAAGAATCACTGTACGTCACTTGTATTCCCATGTCATCTTCATGAGTTCTTATGTATTGCAATGGCTTGGTTCGTATGAGAGAAACCTTTCTCGTCAAGGTCAACAGAAAATCATTGTCATGATGTAAGAGGAGGTTGTTTGAAGGAACGAAAAACTGTGGAAGTTGCTGAGTAGCCAAGCAGTGAAGTAGGTCGTCAAGGAGACCCAGGAAACAGATGGCTGAGTTGGCGCTTTCCCAGAAATCTTCAGGATGCTTCTCACACGCCCAAAGCATGATGGTCTTGAGATGATAAGAACTGAGAATCTTGGGAATGGAGAGGTGCTCTTTAAACATTTCCTTCAAAATGCGGTAGCATTCAATGCGGCAACTTGCATCGGGAATCAAAAGGTGATCATAAGTGATTTTTCTCCCATCAGGAAATACGCATTCTCCTCGCGGTTTCGGAAAACGAGAAAACAGCATTTTTTCAGCTTTAGAGAAAGAGATTCTCCACTCTAAGTCAGGATCGCCGCACTCTGATGCCTTCGGAACCAAATATACGCCGCTATTTATTACTTCCGCCACGAACGTTTGATCTGGCCACTTCCGGTCTCGCGCGACCCACTCTTTAGCACAGACGGGCCACTCGTTCCACTCCAACGCCAAAACAAAATCAAAACTGAAAGTAACTTGAGTTCCGCTGATGTCTCTAAGATCCATGACGACTGTGACAGCTGGCCCGTTTACTTCAAATCTATAAACACATTTTTCCTGAAACACTGAACTCTTTCGAAAAGCTTCTTTGATTCTTGCTTGGAGCACTTCGACTATTTTCGTTGAAGACAGAAATACTTCATCTTGACGCACAATTGCACAATCTCGCCATGTTCCTTGAAGATCGATGTCGTTCAGACGAATCCACGAATGACCCGGCGTGATATTAGTACTTCCGCCTTCCACGACGGAAACGCGTGTAATATCTTTTGTGTGGTCAATCTTCAGTGTATTTACTAGGAAGAGAAAATCGTATTCTTGTTCAACTGTCTCATCCTGGGAGTGTTTTCTATACAAAGACACTCCTTCTGTAAAACTTCCAGACTGTATCACTTCTAAGTCGAAACGTGAATCCAGCTCTTTCACCTTGACTGGAAGTTCATTCTGTAAGAAGTTGTCTAAATTGTACTGAGCGTTGATATCGCCAAAACCAAGAATTGACTGGCCTCCAGGGACTTGAAAGGCTACGTTAGACCTGTAACGCGACCAAAGCTTCCTTTTTCAGATCGCCAAGCTTTATTCCTGATCGAAAATCAATGGACATCACAACGCGTTCTTCTCAATACGTTCTTGTTCACCGCAAAAAGAGTAGGTAGTGGGCGCGCAATCAACTATGGGATTGTTTGGAGGACTCTAATAACTTGCTTATTATGCTACTTCCAGTTTGCTTCTGTAATGCGACAAATCCCCGGATTCATTGGTTTAATCTCAAATTATTTATTTATCTAACAAGTTTAGAACAATGTTAATGAACATTTTTTAGAGATAAAAGAACGTCACGTGGTCTGAAATGTACGGCGGTTCACTAGTGCCACTGCTACTGGACTGTAAATAAAAGCTCTCTCTGTACAAAAATTCACTTCCTGCAATAGTTCTTGCTTTTCAGTAGGAAAATAAAAGTTTTGCAATTTAAGTTCGTTCAGTGCTGCTCACTAGTTTAGTCTTAAAAATTAAAAAAAATAGGCTAATTGTTCGCGTGTTGTGCAGGCCACTGCCATGGTTTCGATTCTCAGGATATGGGTATTTATCAGTTGCCGGAATATTTTCTTTTCTGATCTGTACTACAGTTGCTAGTGCAACTCGTACATGTATGTGCGAGAATGTTAGACATTGTCATTTTCATCATTCATTATTTACTCTGGGGGAGGGCCACTAAAGTATTGAAGATGTGGGCTCAGAAATTGTGACCCTCCCCCAAATCGGAGCCCGAAAAATTGTGCCTTAGGGGTGTTTCTTGGTACCGGTGTTGCAGAAACCATTGTTTGTGATCCATTGTATTTTTGTGTCTCATCTTTTGTTTGTTTTCTTTTACATGTTTTACGCTATTGGTGATCGCAACACGATGAAACAACCGTTCTTAATGCGAGCAATGTAGGGGGGTCCGGGGCATGCTCCCCAGGGAAAATTTTAATTTTAGGTCTTCTGAAATCACTAGAAATGTAGTCTAAAACTGCCAAACAAGATGAAAAGTAATCAATTTATACATGTACTAATGAAAACCCATGATCAAAGGTACAAAGCCTCTCTGGCCATGAAACTGGTCACTAAAAATGGGAAACTATTGACGAAATGTTTGAACTCTCTCTTACCCCCGCCCATAGGGACTGGAACCCGCTGGGTTCAGACCCCATATAGAGAGTTCAGGGACTGGACTATTGCCAAGGGTGAATGACAATACGTAGCAAATAAAACAAAGAAGAAAAGCAAAGTCATAATACAGTCTTTGAAGAGACAACAACTCAATACTGGCCGCATTTGAATATTGAAGTGTATATTTTGTCAACCACATTGTTCTGATGAAACGAAAAAGGGCGGACATCTTTCAAAATTAAGGAGAACTTGATATCAAAATCATTTGGGACTCTTGGTAGAGATTTAGGCTCAAAAAATAATGATCATCTCCTAAATGCAATGGGGCTAAAAAAATAGTGACCCTCGCCCCAAATATAGTGGCCCTCCTCCCCCCCCCCCCCGCTAAATAATGACAGATCCCTTACTTGCATTTGTGTAAAAAAGAAACAAAGGGCTATGCAATTGTTTTCTTGCACCATTTCTATAATAATGGAACATTTGACCGCGGTGCCCGCGGGCTGTGAACCCTTCAGGTACGTTTTCAGGAGTTAAAAATGCGAACGAGGCACCCCTCCCACTTTTTCCCCGCTCTTTTCGCCTTCGCGCTTTCGCGCGCCTCCCACGCAGGCTAGAACGAACTCGTTAAATTCTTATGGCTTTACATGTAAATCCCTAAAACTTGTGCACCTTGTACTTATTACTCCGTGGCTTTTTCGTGCACATAGGCAAACATTTCTTTTTTTTCTTTTTCATTTCCGGCGACCATTGGGTGACAGCTGAGTGACCAAAGTTAGTGACAGACAACAAAGGTCACGTGACACTACAAAACGTCCGTTTCGAATTATTATTATTTTTTTAATTTTCGATCAAAAGAAAAATGACAAGAAATTGTATGGATTGATAATTTAATCCGGCTATCCACAGGGTTCTGCTCTGCTGCTTCTGCTGTCACGTAAAGCTCAGCTGGTCTGCTCGCTGATTGGCTGTTATGAATTCGACTGTAATAATTTATGCAGTCTTCACGAAATTAATTCTCCTTCTTCTCGGTTTGTCTGTGTTAAATTTTGGTTGAAATAGTCAGCTTTTGCGAACGAAATTGTGTTGTCACTAATGGAAGTTGCCCTACTAATGCGTATTTGAAAAAATAAGTGAATATTTGTTCTTGCTGAAGGCAGAGAAAACACTTTTCTGAAAAATCAAAGTCGAATATGTAATGAGGGATAATTCATGAATCATGGCGGATTGGGTTTGAATTTTTCGCGAGACAAACACCTCCTGGAAACCTGAAAGAAGTCAAAGCCACTGTCAGTGAATTTGCAGGAACTCATCGAGCAGCTGGAAGAGATATAGTCTTTCTGACGGTGAGTTGTTAATCCGTATCTACTACAGGCATTTCTTGTAGGAACCAGACGGTCCGGAAATCTATGCACATACACTCCCTAATAATCTTGCCATTACGATTAAAACATGCAAGGAAACAGTATATATTATGACTAAATGAGGTTGTTGAAATGCAAAGTTAATCCAAAAAAATACGGTTTATGGTGTCCAAAAGGTGGAATTATCGGTTGAAGAGGAGATATTCGCTCGGTAAGACCTACACGAAGCTCATATGTGATCAGTTAGCGTAAAACGGCGATCGTTTCACTTTTAGTTGTTGATTTTTCACGCTGAACTCGTAGTTAACATAACCTTAGTGAACTGGCCATGGTCTATGTTCTGTTTTCGTGAAGGCCTTGACATGATCTACATTTATTATAAAATTCCATTCATATAAAGCTATTGATTATGTGTGTAGCTAGTACAGCGTAACCATGTTTAGATTTAATCCTTTAAAGATTAAAAGTAAATTTGCATTCACTCTGGGTTCCACTTGTGTGAGTTCTGCTGTCAAAAGGCCGTTTGTTCTCTGATCCGAGACCATTAAGTGCTATTGTACTGAGAATAGATTATATTTGCATAATATTTCGTCTTTTGATCACTCCTGTACATTATGACTCTCTGTTCCTAAATATGCACATGATATAAAAACTCAGGAATCATTACATGACACGAGAGCCGAATCGTAGTGTACCTAGAAAGTTTTCCAGTTTTAATAGGTGAGTGAAATGTGAGAGAAGCAGTGACCAGCAATGAAATACATTTCCTGCTCAGCTGAACTGATAATTCCACATTGTTTGTTCAGTGCCCAGTTGAATATTTAATCAATTTCTGAAATATTTTAACAAATAAATGAATCAATTGGCTGCTTTGGCTTTTAAATTGACAACAGACTGTTCCTGTATTTTAAGCATACACCCTTTATTAAGCGGACAGTTGCAAAAGTCCCAACAAATTTATTAGTTCCCTTATTGACTAATAATACCTCGATTAAGCCCACACCCTGTATTAATTAAGTGGACACTACATGTGGTAAGAGCACTCCCTAAGGGGGTCCCTTAAAGTGCCTATAACCCCCAAAATTATTTTTGCCCCAAATGAATGTTTATATTATACTAAGCAAAATTCCGTAAAAATGTTTTGTTTTGGTTAAAACGGCAATTTTCTATGGGCCGTCAAAGTGAGGGTTGTTTTTCCCCATGGCCGAGTCAAAGGGAGACTGAGACTAGTGACGTCATTCCAGGCCATTGGCGCCAGTTTTGAACTGGAAAGCAGAGGAATTGATCTTGATGGGTATTACAGAATTTTCGTAGAATGTCAATGTAATAACTTTTTCTGGGTAACCTGAAATATTTATACGTTTGTTTAATGCATTACGCTATTTTTTACGAGAGCTGTGGAATTGATTCGGACTATGAATTCGCTATGTCTATACGCTTTGTATCGAGCCGAACTCACAGAAATGTCACGCAACCCAAAGACACTTCTACAAACACGAGACTAAAGTAGCTTGAATACTTGAAAAATAATTTCTTACAACTTGTGTTAAAAATATAATATTATGAATTAGGTAGGGAAAGATTATCATGTAAATTGCTTGAGAGACCGTCCGCGAGCCGGAATAAACACCAGTCCACGCGGTGTCGCTCAACAGGGAAATTATGACATTCACACGGCACACGCAGCTGAATTGAATGAACAGAATCGCTTCACAGGTTTAAACAACGATGGAAAATACTGAATTGGCTTAAGTATTTGCATGGAAGTTCTAGAACGAAAGTCTGGACTCATGTATGAATTATTTGCAGTGGATACTCGTACGGAAGCCGTGCGCTATTCAGACAGTAATCTTCTGAAGCTTCTGTTCGAAGTTACGATTCAATTGGGAATATCTTACTTTGCTTTTAAATGATTTAGCTTGAGTTAGCAGTTTCATGAAATAATGCTAAAGCTCGAAGATGTCGAATTTTTTCGGTGAGAATCTGTCCTCCTTTGATGTCGCCAGATCAGTAAAGTATAAACAAATGAAATGTGTCGCCGGATTGTTCGCGTAGTATAAACACTGTATAAATTAAACAGACTGAGCAAATTAGTCTGAATTAAATCAGCCGTGCTCACTGTACTAGAATCGCTTAATGCATCTTAACAAAGATAATATTTTGGTTCAGCAAGAATAAATTATTACCTTGAATTCTACGAAAATTCTGGAACCCGAACGAAGCAAATTGAAGTCCTGTCCTTATAAGCTTTATAATAATTTGTGAAAGACAGAAACTCTAATTTCATCTTTACTCAATCTTCGCTGCAGACTCGCCGATCGATCAACCCAGAAAACTTGACCATGAAATCTTGATCTCTGAAGTGCTAAGAGCAACGGCAACGGCAAAGAACGGCTCGGCTCAATTTTGCACGCATTTCTAGCTCAGAACGAAGACACTGACTCAAGGTTCGCGAGCGATCGATTGATGGCCTGGAATGACGTCACGAATTGGGCTAGATCCAGTAATTTCAGATGGTTCTGCTACTCGGTCATGTTTTTAAATAATGCGATTTTCCGAGACTTTGAAAATTCATAAAAAATCGCGGTTTCAACCAAAAAGATTTTTCTTTTCGGCGTTCTGCTCAGAAAAATGTATAGATTTTTTAGAACAAAAAAACGTTTTTGGGGTTATAGGCACTTTGGATAATAATAGTAATAGGACTGACTGGAGTCCAATTCTATTCATATATGTACCTAACATTTTGGTATGCTTCAGTCAGGTGACATGCAAGTTAGGTTGAGCCATGGTTTGTATTTTGCGCAAGTTAAGGATGTTCGCACCTAAATCTTTCCGCCTTCAGATTTTTGAAAAACTTTTAATTGCTGCAGTTAGAAAATTAAATTTGCGAAATTATTAAATTTGATCAGCTATTCGGAGGGAGCATGCCAAAAAAACGTCCACTTGCCAAAAATTAGCTTTCCATTGCAATTTGTGGCTGAGATATGGGCACTTCAGGTTTTAATTTCTCCATACAAACCCTTCTAATTTTGCATCTGTTCCTTCAGTTTAGAACAGGTGCAAAATTAGAGAGGTTTGTATGGGACGGTACCAAACTTTGAACCTCTATATCTCAGCCACAAATTGCAATGGAGAGCTAATTTTTGGCAAGTGGACGTTTTTGGCATGCTTCATCTGAATAGCTGATCAAATTTCATAATTTCGCAAATTTGACAATTTGTGACGTCACACTTTACCACTCAATGACCAACTCATCACAGAAAGGCAAAAAAATTTGGGGTTACCGTGTTCGTTTTGGAGATAAAGTGCATAATTTGAAGACTGTAGTGTTTCTAGAAGCTTTGGTCATGTAAAGCGATATCGGCTTCATTGCTATCATACATACATACATACATATATACATAAACTTTATTTAAGTGTCTGAATATTTAGCTGTAAAGCTAATTGGGGACACTATAACATAAAATACATAAATAGAAAATATAAATATTTATAAAATAGATATATAAATAAGTAGTTAAAAAAAAAATTTAAAAAATTAAAGTAAAATGGAGAACTCTAGATAAGATGGATGTGTTGATTTCAATGCAAATAGGCCTATTGGGTAAATTTTTGCAGATATCATTCCTTCAGGTAAAACAAGCCTCACAGAAGGACAGTTGTTAGTAATGAACACCAGCATTTGTAGAAAAATTTGATCGCAAATGAGTAGAAAAATCAAAATAATCAAAACTTCTCATGTTCAGATTTTGTTTGTTTTTTGTTAAAATGAAGAGACTCAGTAAAAGAATCCACCATAGGAAAAAAAGATGGTGGTGGTACATATTTTTACCACAATACCTTGCAAACCTAACACAGCCAATAGGCACATCTGAAAGCCATATTTTTGAGAAATTCGTCCCTGTACTAACAACATTGTGTATGCTAGGTTTGAAGTTTTTAGAACTTTTTAGGGTTTTTGTGCGCTAAGAATTGTGGGTAAATGTACCAGTCGCCATCTTTTTTCTTACGGTGGATTGATCATTTTAGATTTAAACACCTTACGTGGTACCAAACCACAAATTTTAACCTCTAAAAGATATGACGATCACCCCTGTCACTTTTATATGGGATTTCTCACTCCACCCCCCTCCTCCCCACCTGAGGAACAAGACAGTAGAAAAAGCTTCTGGTGTATGTTGTAGACTACGAGTAGTCCCTAATTTTTCTCAGATCGAGAGGGCGGGCGCGCGTGCGCAAAGCACGTGGAAATATCCTCACGCGAGAAGACGCGACGCGAAGAGGCGCGAAAAATGAGGGACTACCGACATAGGGCCAGCGTTTGAATTATGCGTTGCTCTCACAACGGAAAATTCTGATTGGTTCTTTCTTGGAGATCTGTCAACAATCTGTCAATACGCGCAAGCCGATGTCAACACTCAAGGATTTAGGCTGATCGATTACAGGCTTGTATCGATCAGCTGCCAAAAATAGATGCGTTAAAACCAAAACAAATCGAAGCACTGGAGGCGCTCGAGACGTTCTCGCGATTCTACTATTGATCGATCGTCGAGCTTTGCCGGTTTTCGCCGTGTCCAACGGTTGATGCTACTCGGCTTGACTTGGAATTAACTGAGCTCGAGCAAGGCCGGGGAACGCGCCAGTCTTTTAAACCTTTCAGTCGCAATCTGCGAAACCGATTCGTCAACAACAACAGCACAAAGGTTGTGGACCTTGGTTAGGAAGATTTCCTCGAAGGAAACGGATCAGTTCCACAGCATTCCTTATTTTTGTGCCACATTTGGCACACACACGGGAAGAAAATGAAGCAGATTGTTCACAAGGAAACCCCAGTTGATTCAGGAAATCGGCGAAGAGAGATTTCTCGACTCTGCCCGTTATTAAAGTAAAGAAAAACATTACACACCCAGTGGATTGTGTGCGTACACAAGTTTAATAGTAACGGCAGGGGCAAAGGATTTTTGGGAGTTTAAATTGGTGGTTTCAGTATGTTTTTGGGTCATAAATATTTGCTGTCCTATTTTTCAAGGGTCAGTCACATTCTTCAAAACATATTTCAAGACTGTTTGATATATATGGGGGATTTTGAGAGGTTTGAAATAGTTGAGTTACTTATTTTTTTTGGGGGGTTTGTATTTATCATATAGGTATTATTGAGGATGTTAATGTTACAGGTCAAATTGCTTTTCTGTTTAAGTAGATCAATCTGTTTCAATCTGAAGATAATCTTGTTGTGACAAAACAATTTGAATTCATTAACAATCAAATATACTTTGTATTATGTCATTTCACCATATAAGGTCAAGAGAACGCGCAAAATATGAGAGAGTATTACGCTGTAGTGTCCTGGTTTGACAGGTTTCGAACAGAGCAGAGCCAAAATAGGGAAAATTTGCAGTGGAATGATAAATCCCTTATTCGATAGTTTAACATGTATATAATACGGGTGGGCATTTTACTCATTGCTCACATTTTTCCTCACCCCCATGGGGGTGGGCTTGGAAAAAATACTTTGCAACTCGCAAAATATCCACACGTATTTTATGTTAAGCCATTGAATAAGGTGTATGTATTAATATGTTTCTGATCATTGTTTTTTAGTTGATCTGAATACTAGGTAATTGATTGATATAAAATAAATTTTGTTTTACAGTCTGGAGGCACCCGTGTACCACTGGAGGAAAATGCTGTTCGTTACATTGACAATTTCAGCATTGGAACAAGAGGATCGGCTTCTGCTGAGTATCCTTAAAAAGTCATTACACTAAAGAAATGAAATGTACAATCCTTTCACACCTAAGCATGTATTTTAGACATCTTTTGGGGACTTACATGTTCACCCGAGTAAACATTGGCATCTCTCTTCCCCTGATTGGTTGTTGTTAATTTTGTTGTTTACAGTCAAAAATTCAAAACCAAGTAACAATCAATCAAAGACACTATCAGTATTGAATTGAGTGGGGAAGAGCAATGTCTTTTTATTCAGGCTACTTAAGCCTAGTACCCACTAGTGACATAACAATCATCATATTCATATGCTTGAACATAATGCCGTTATGCCGCTTATGTCTTAGTGGGAACGTCTAGAAACATAATCATAAGTGCCCTTATGATCAACATAATCATAAGAAAATGATCGATCATTTTCTCAGCTTTTCTGGCTATAGTAAAAAGATAATAATATATTATCTTCGTCTAATTATTAGAAACAGAAAATAAAAAAAGAGACTGAAAGGGAAGTAGTCTCCTTTGCAGCCGTTATTTAGGTTGTCATGCAATGCTTCTCCCCACTAACAGCTGCTTAAAACCGAACCGCATTCCTTTCCTTTTGTTTTGACCACAGTAACTTTGACACCTAAAAAACATGACTGTTATGGTTTGCTGAAAAGGTCCTAGATCGCTTCAATTCTTTAACCAGGATGTCTGCTGTAATTGTTATTATTTTATTGAAGTTTTTTTGACATTGTTTTTTCATATCATACGTTTTTTCTGTCTGGTGTGCGTCAAATTCAAAAGGCAGCATACTGGCATGTGTTTGACGTTTCCGACACCATTGGTCGCGATAAGACACAACCTATGATTGGTGTAGTTGGCAAATTTTGGTGCAACTTACTCCCGGTTATGGGAGCAAAGTTGTGAGGAATGTGGTTCAGATTTAAGCAGCCGTTAGTGGTGGAGGAGAGCCTTGCGTGACGAACCAAATAACGACTGCAAAGGAAACTAAAAGAGAAGAAGCAAGAAAACAATCAAAATAACTTTTGGAAAAAGTTCAATAGTGATAATAAGTACCATAAATGGTTCATTTGTTTACATATGTTATATGTCTCTTTAGCATTAATTCCTTAATTTTGTTCCTCAAGATACTTTCTTGAGCAGGGTTATGCAGTGATATTTCTGCACAGACAAGGGTCTTTATGTCCCTTCACACGGCACTATCCTACTGAAGATGTTCTGGATCTGTTGCAACTTAAAAACTTGCCTGATGGATCTAGCCAGATTGAAGGTAAAGCCACTCTCGGGTGAACTGACCCACACTAGCTGCCGGATTCCATAGCATGAAGCCAACTAGCTACAATTCCGGCCAAATTTCCTTGAAACACTTTCGAAAACTTGAAAGTTTGATCCTCATAACTACTTAATGAGTGTTCACACCCCATTTCCCCATGTCAATGTTGGTAACAGGCAAAACACACTCATGTAGCAGTTCTTAAGTGTTTTGTCAACATTGAATAGGTGAGGGGTGGGGAAGAACAAGATGTGTCAAAAACAAAGTGTTTCAACAATTATGACTGAGATATTGTAGGACTATTGTTACTCCCCTGGGTGCCTGATGCTACAACCTCGGACAGAACTGTTGAGACAGTTTCATCTGTTTGTTTTATTTCGCGCGCGCCTTCAACGTCGTGAGATGGAACAAATTCGTCCCCTCCCCACCCCCCGTTCAATGTTGTTTTGTCCTGAAAACTAATTCATACAAATTCTGTGTTACCCAAAACAACATTGGTAGAGGGGAGGGGGGAGAACTGTCATTTATTTCCTCACTCTTGTCATTTTGTTCAGGACAGCAGGAAAATATAGGCATCATTTAAATTTGTCTCAACTAGTATTGTCCGAGGTTGTAGTTCAGTGCCAGGTTGCCCTAACATTTATACTTCTGGGTGGAGAAAGGCACTGTAAGATTCAAGTGTCTTGCACAAGACCACAATGACCTCGGCCAGTACCCCCTTTACCACCTTCTTGCAAAGGGCCTATTGATATATTGCAATCATTTTGTTCTGCTTTGAATTCTTCATGGCGTATTCTTTTTTAATTTCCATCAGATATCCCACGATACCAAATTGAAATAGATTTTGACACCAACTTTGTGGTGTCATTTTCCTGACACATTTACAGAAAAATGAAAGACAAAAAAACATAAGATTTGTTGTAATGAGAAGGTCTCTCTCACATTGTGAAATTTGAGGCTAATTCTATTTTGTTAGTTTTTGGTGTCTTATATACCACCATGGCTGACGATTGTGTTCCTTTGTTATCACCAGTTAACCCTTGTAAAGTGCCAAAACTGACTCAAGTACTCAAGATGTATAGACAGGTATGTATTGTAAGTTTTGATTATTTCATTTGTTTGGCAGTTGTTAATTGAAAAAAAATATGGTCCAGAGATGGAAAGAACAGTTGGACATCAGACATTGTCTGACACAATGTTGCAAATTTTGATCTTTGGATATTTAGTTTCTTTGGATTGTATTATTTAACTATCACCAGGGTTTAATATTTCCACTAGTAGGCTAACTTACTTACTTGTCAGTAAAGATAGAATTGGGCTAGTGAACAGAAAGAGGATTCCATTATTATTTCCCAGATTGCTCAACATGTAATTTCTCTTTGTAGTATCAATACATTCACAAGCATACATGTACAGTGGAACCCCGCTTTACGGACACCCGCTTAATACGGACACCCGCTTATTACAGACAGTTTTGTTTCTCCCAACGAAAAGCTCATATATTTTTTCTTATATTAACCCGCTTACGGACACTGGTTAATACGGACAACGGACATTTTTCTGTGACCCGAGTGACACACACTCATACAAAGTTAACCTCGCTTTACGGACACTGATTATCTGTGCACTGTATATTTTTCATTTTTCACGATTATGTGCTAATTGTACCCTGTTAGAAAATGAAAGCTTGACTACAGGTTATTGCGATTTTATTACTAAAACAGTAGCACAATGGCTTGACGTGTTTGACAACTGTCTTTCTTCCAGTGTAGTTCTCTGCTCACTGTGCTCACACAAAAGTTTCACTTCCTTGGCCTTTTACTGCAGTCATTGCTTGTAGCCGTCTTCCTCTTTGATGTCTTTTGCCTGCTGTACATGTGTCTGTGACGTTTATTCTGAGAGCCTGTTTAATACGGACACCCGGTTAATATGGACACTTTGGCGTGTCCACTTGGTGTCCGTTTTAACTGGGTTCCACTGTAATGATAAATCATAAAGTAAATGTACAGCTGTAGTTTTTACTGATATCTGAAATGTGAGAGTTGAAAGTTGGTTATACATGAGTAAAATAACTGGAAGGTCAATAGCCCAATCAACCAATCAGAATACTTTATTGCTAATCCAAGATCAGGTAAAGTTTCTTACATTGTAATGGCTTAATAAAAAGGCTTCTATGATCTCACACTTGAATGAATAAATTAATATGCATAAATTAATAGTAATTAATTATTTTCCTTTGTATTTTGTCTTGCCCTGTGGGCTCGTCAAAATACAGCAGACCAACTTGTAAAAATATACAGTGTTACTGCACACTTAACTGTCCAATAAGAAGTGTGACCCTAGGCTTGTTTTATTTCAGGTACAGGCTGCTGGCACATTACTCATGATTGAGTTCAGTACTCTGTCTGATTATTTGTTCCTTCTGAGGGGCGTGGCTGAGTCTCTTGCTCCTCATGGACCCACAGTCATGTTGTACTTAGCTGCTGCTGTCTCAGACTTCTACATTCCACATCAAGATATGGTAGGTCATGTTCAATGTAGTTTCTTTCTTTCTGAGAATTCACTTTGAAGAAGCACTTTCCTCCATTTGTACAAACAGGAATGTTTAGATGTTCCACCAAACACTTTAGTCTTGAAAGTAAAATAGTGAATATTGTCATTGTTAAATGTCTTGACTGTCGTGCTCTATCCTCGTGCTTCATGCTCAAACTCCCCTCATCCCTCCCCTTTCTACACCTGAGGGAGAAACTATTTTCTGTTGTTTAGTTTATACTTATAGGTTCTCCCAAACCCACCCTGACATTATGTTATATAAATATACGACATTTCTGAAATGTTAAGTGTTCTTTTCTTTCTATCCATACAGCCAAAACACAAGATTCAATCAAATGCCCCACTGCAGCTTCACATGCTGCAGTCCCCTAAAATGATGGCTCCTTTAGTTAAAGAATGGATACCACAGGCATTTACTGTTTCATTTAAGGTAAAGAAACTTTACAAAAAAACTGTTCTTGTATTCTGTTGTATTATTTCCTCTTTTTGTCTAAGCCACTTCTGGATGGATTAAACTTCTTGATTAAAAAAACCTTCTGAATCCATTTCTCTTATGTTAATGGCTTGTCTACAAATTGCACACCTGTAATTCTCTCAGTGATAACAGTACAATGTACCTCAAAACCATTAAATTCATTGGTTGCATAATTGACACTGTTAAAAGTCTGCCTACAAGCCTAGTGGCTTATCAGGCTGGCGTTTAACTCCGGTTTCCATAGCATGAAACGACTAGGAGTATCGCTACTCCCCTGGATGGGATGATAGTCCATCTCAGGTAACCCCCAGCATTTTTGTCAAGTTGCCCTGACAATTCGCTGGTTCCCACATACTCCTGGGCGGAGAGAGGCAATGTGAGAGTCAAGTATCTTGCCCAAGAACACAACACAATGACTCGGCCAGGGCTCGAACCCGGCTGCTCGATCCAGAGTCCAATGCCACTAACCACTAGGCCACCACATCTCCCACTAATAATGTCACTGCAATGTGCTGCCACTTAACCCTGGTTTAACTAGCCATGCAAGCATAAGTGCAAATACAAAAGTCCTGCATACAAACACTGAGAAATACAAGCACAAGGATCAAAATAGTTTTATCCTTGTGCTTGCACTAAATGTGTTCCTCGGTGTTTGTATATTCATTCTTGTGCTTGCACTTATGTTTGCATGGCTAGACATTATTACTTAGTCAGAGGTCTCTCTCAGGGATCATCATTGCAACTTAATTATAAACAAAAACAGGAGTCAGTAGTCACTCATTGCTTTGCTGACAAGTTTGTCGTGTTTAAATGTTCAAAGAGGTGAAATTTATTGGTATATAAGTAGTTGAAATGTCTTATGGTCTTCTTGGCAATCTTGGAAATCTACAGAAAACCGAGAAATCTTTGGAAATATTTGCATAACCTGTGGACAATCTCGCCTCCCTTTGGTAAATTTCGAAAAATTGCTTATGTAATACATACAATGGTCGCTTGGAGATATTAATTTTTTTTCTCATGTCCAACTTGATATCTCACTCATCCACTGCACTCACTTGTGAGATATCAAGTTGAAACATCGAAAAGAAGTTTCCTATCTGTGCCATGCATGCACCCATATCTTATTTCCATTTGCATTTCCTACCTTTATAGTTAGAAACAGACATGAACATCATCTCCAAGAAAGCAAGACAAGCTTTAGCCAAGTACTCACATCAGGTATTTTAATTATTTTTTTCTGAGTACTTCTATTAATTTGTAGTGGGTGGCATCTCATCAAGCCAGTTAAAGTACTTACAGAATCTGCAGTATCTTAGCATGAAGTTCACCCCCTCCCCCCTTTCTGGATTGCATGCTACACACTGTCATGTGTTAACCCAGCAAATACAAGGCTATTGACATTCCTGTCCAGGTGCTGCTAGAGCACAGCATTGATTTAGTCAGAATTCATCTTGATTTATACCTGAATTTGCTTAATATCAAGTTAGTGCTGTGACCAACTAGGATTAGTGTCAATCAACTTTGAAATTATCTTTACAAGTTATCGAAAGCGGTTTTAAAATGAGTGTCATATAACCAAAACCAAAACCATGGTAGGCTCGATTACCAGCCGCTGTTTGGAAAAATGAGCCCACTCTCCTACCCTGAAGGGAAGAATGAAGACCGGACTTAAGAGAGTGTCAGAAATCGAGCCTAAAGCAATGGCCAATCACAACAAACATAATCAATACAACTTTACCAATGAACTTGGGGAATTTACCTTACTAATTATGTGACTGATACTGACGCATGGTTAGGTAGTGGTATCCAACATCCTGCAAACCCGTAAGAAGACTGTTGTGATGATCACACCATCCCAAGAGACAGCCATATGGATGTCGGATTCTGAGCTGGAGGCTGGGCGGGAAATTGAGGAGAAAATTGTTGCTGATCTTAAGAAAATGCATCAACAGTTTATAGCTACCTCAGTGATGCAAGGTACTTAGTTTATACATGTAGGTTATGTATTGTTCTACACATTGTCACATCTTCAAACATTGTAATTCTGTTGTAATTTTGAAGAAGCACAGTAAAGTAAATGCCACAATTTCATACCTTTTTGTTGTCGCTTTTGTTTCTCGCATTATCCCACTCTTTGTTTGGTCCATTCCACTTGAACACAGTAAGGCCTGGTTAAACTTTTAATGAGTAGAACCAAAACCATTTGATACGTCCTGGTTGTTCAAAGGGTGGATAAATCACTATCCAGTGGGGAAAAAAATGCTATCCACTAGAATTTTTTGGTGGAGAGCATTATCCATCCTTTGAACAGCTGGGCCAGGAGAATTTCAGTGTTCGAATCAATTAAGGCCAATTTAGATGGTACAATTTTGTCGCATGTGACATGCTTACAACAAGCCTATGACAGGAATTGTGTCATGTAAATCAAACCTACAACTCACTTACGATTATTGTGTACAACACGAAAAATGTCGTAGCCACAGACAGATTTTTACATGACCGAGCAGTACGATCTACAAAAGTCACATGCAACAAAATTGTACCGTCTAAATCAGCCTTTACAGTACAGCAGATTTTATAATAATTATATTTCACACCTAGCCATACTCCTGACTTGGAGTACCTGGGAAGTTTGGATGTTGATCAGTGTTTTTGACTCAAACTGAAGTTGGAAGAAAATTGACCAATGAAAATGTTAATTGAGCACAAAGGATGGCAACCTTTTTCATAAACAGACCAATAACGTTGAAGCATCCAGACCATATATCTACAACTAAATTTGAAAACAAACAAAGTTGTGGATTTCTCAGGAAACTGCGACACTTTTTGATTGGTTAGTTTTTAATCCTAAATTCTGAGAGGGTGGAAACGGTTTCAGTGTGGCAGGCCCGGCTCATGTAGTTGCACTGTAATTGTTGTTACTATGTACCATGTGTGGTTGACAATATTTAATGTTTCAAGGAGAAATTACTGTAGATGTTGGTCACTCTAGGGAATTAAAAGGTTACTAATTATACATCAAAACTGTGAGGGAAAGAAGAATATCTCCTGCAAAACTCATCAACCCTCCAAAGAAAGAATTGTTTTGTGATCAGACCATTTCACTTCACCAATGAGCTTATTAAATAATTTTATTATTGTGTTCTTGTGTAAAAAAAACTGTGTTGAGCCAGCAACATTTTCATTGGGATTCTTGCGTGCTCAAGATAGAAAAGAGATGGGGATGTGCCATTGAAGATAAACATACCCCCCCCCCCCCCCCTCTATGTTTTCAAACCCTAAAAGCACCTGATATGAAATAATTATCATACAATGTAAAAATGTGGATCATGTAATAAATTTAACCACCCAAAAAATCTGCTTAGGGCATTAGTCATGCCCCCCAAATACCATTGAAAATGAATGACCTGACAAAATACCAAAGCACAATTTAATCCTTTTCACCTCCCTGTCACTTTTATTCTTGAGTATCCCTCTGGGACCTGCTCTCCTGTGAAGCGGGAGATCAAAATAATGTGAAAGTGTTTTTAACTATAGCGACACACCATCTGTTGCTGATTTAGGTAACACAAGGTCAGTTATTGTCTCTGATCAACTTTGTCAAAACACCAACCAGATTCAGCCCAGTGTCCAAGTAAGTCTGAGTCCAGATATGATGACTTGTGTAAAGTTGTGTTTTCTTTTTATAATGAAATACAGTAACCACCAGTTGAACCTCTCTACAATATTAATGGCTACCCATTTTTGGGAAAAACATCTTTATTTTTAGTGGCGCCACAATATACACATGAGCTTCCTGTCAACCTAGCAAACACCAGCAATGTACAAACTTTCTCCCGTTTAGCAAATAACTTTTAATGTAATATAGATCTTTAGATACAGGACCCCTCTGGCCACCCTGTAGAAATAAAGTTACCAGAGTTACCAGGTTTCAATAAGATTAAAGTGTATGGATTGGCACAAGGTCGGGATGAAAAATCCTGGCCGTTGTAGGGTGGTGGCCATTAGTGGAGGTTCAACTGTAGAGAGCATTGTGTACGGTATGTTTCTGTAGGGTTAGTTGAGTTATAGAAACATGGGTGGAAGTTTGGGAGAACAAGAAATGCTGTGGAAACATAAGCCACAGGGCAAATATTTCCACAGCTCTTTCGATTTCTCTAAAACTGTCACGTGATACATCAAACACGAGAGACAGTGTTTCATCTGGATATCCAAACACAGAGAATAGAATTGAAAATACGATGTGAAGAAGAAATTTGAGGTGTTTGGAAATTGGATGAAACACTGTCTCAAGATTTGATATATCTTCTCAATCTAAACAAAAACTAAGGAGTAAACATAAATAAAATCGTAAAAATCTATGCTATTAGTATATATGTCAGATATCCAAACCTCTGACACAGTTATTAAATGAGTTTGAGAAATGTGTTTCCATAACTCAAGTAGAAACAAGGACAAAATGTTTTTGTAAGAAACTAACCCACTGTACAGCAATTTTGATTCAATTTTGGCCAATAGTTAGAGCAAGAACTTTTCTATGTGAGAAAAGTGTGGATGTGAAATAGCGGTTTGCTGATTAATTGTGGCTAAATTTCATACTTAAGCTTTCTTCATGCACAGGTGGGGCACTTTATTACAAGCCAGATACAAGCTCTGCCTGTTTCTCAAAATGGAGAGGGTGCAGTCATTTCAGGGTACTCCACTTATACCATTCCAACTACTTCACTTGGCCTCCCTCCATCACTAGTGTCACATCTTCAGGTGGGGAAGGGTGAAGAGCAATCTCCACCACAAGAAATGAGCCAAAGCTCAGTCTCTGATGTCTCGGACTCACCAAACTCTTCAGCACAGATCTTTGGCACCTTGTCAGATACTTGTTTAACAACGGATATGAAAGCTTTCATTGAGTCCTTCAGGGCAAGACGGATTGCACTGGGATACACTCAGGAAGATGTGGGTAATGAGCTGTCACACAGTAACGGGCATTCCTCTTACAGCCAGTCGTTTATCTCTCGATTTGAGTCCAAAAATCTTGGTCTTAAGGCAGCAGAGAAAATGAAGCCAGTTTTGCAGGGATGGATTGAACAAAAAGAGCAAGAGTGTGCAAAAGGGTTACGAATGTGCAAAAAACGTAAAAGAAGAACTTCTTTCTCAAATGAAACTCTCCAGTATTTAATACACACTTTTGAACAGAATCCCAAGCCTACCAGTGCAGAAATTAATGAGCTTTCCACAAAATTAGGACTAGAACCTGTCACTGTAAGAGTCTGGTTCTGTAACCGAAAGCAAATGATGAAACGGATGGTATCTGGCAAAAGTCGTCCTAATCTCTCACTAAAAGCAGAACTTGATGCCAAGAAACAGGAGGATCAGATTGAAGAGAAAGAAGAACCAGTTAAACTGGATTTTACTAACATGCCAGTTGGTCAGTTCTCATTCACAGAAGACCGTGTGAAGGCCCTTGTATGTTTAACATCCGAGGGAAGCCCAGTGAAAAGTTCACGCCCTGCAGTGTCAGTATCCACTGCTGCCATAAGCTTTGCCCAGGTGCATGATGATAGTATTGTTCACTCAGTCCCTGAAGCTCAGAATACACAACAGCAAAACACACAGCTTATTGAGCAGCAACGATTGGTAAGGAATGGAGTAGCTACATATGAAGCAGTTTCTAATGTACCTATGGCTGAATCACAAGGTTGAATGAGAAACTCAACAATATACACTTGAATTTCAATGGACAAAATCAAAGCTGACAAACAAGTGGAGTTTTAATGATGGGCTGGGGAGCTCGAATATATACCGTGAGAGGGAAAGTGAAACCAAGATGAACCCCTGCATCGCAGATCAGTTTATTGTTGAACAAACTGTGGGTGGAAAACAGGTTTCCTATTACATGTGTTCTTTTTTCAACACATACCCATCACAATAAAAAATACAAGCTTGTTTTAGCTGTGAAGCAGGCGCTGGAGTGAATGAAGCGCGAGTTGGAAGGGCGCGCATGAGAGGAAGAAAACCCGCAAGGCGAGAAGAGCTAGGGAGCTCTTTCTTGCCTTCCTCACGCGCATCTTCTCTCGTGCCTGCGCCCCTAAAAACTTGCGCTCTTCTCCACTCAGCGCCTGCTACACAGCCTACATCTGCAATCACCAAAAAATATTTAAATTGTAAAAGTACAAAAAATCTGATGTGTTTATGTACCAGTCTTCCCAGTAGACTGCAACACTCGGGATTTGTTAACTTAAACTACATATGAGACTGCAAGTTGATTTGAAACACAGACATGGTGACTTGAATATGCATTACACAGTACATGTCTCTACATGTAACACATGATCAACATTTTTATAATAATTTTTTATCACTGCTGCATATTCAAGCTGTGATGTTTGTGTCTGAAGTTGATTTGTGGTCTCACAAAAGCCGGGTTATTAGATGGATATTGGCAAAAACTATCATGTCACAGTCTACTGGAATAGTGGATACCTTAGAATTCCAAAAATAAGGTTCCCCCTACAATGTATATGTATCCGATTTTTGACTTTAGTTGTCCTTTAATAAGATATTGGCCCAATTTATACTAGAGACA
The DNA here is from genome assembly GCA_029204205.1 of Desmophyllum pertusum. NCBI lineage: Eukaryota > Metazoa > Cnidaria > Anthozoa > Scleractinia > Caryophylliidae > Desmophyllum > Desmophyllum pertusum. The sequence continues at coordinate 2,097,624 of MU825406.1, read as the reverse complement.
AATGATCCGTCTACAAGTTTATTTTAATCTTCAGTATAAATTTGTTTTTTAGACGAATTATGTGGCCAAACCCATCTAAAAAAGATTTGTCTGCAATATGTTTTCTGTTTAATCAAATTTGGGCAAATTAGCCATCACAATTTGTCTGAGATCTGAATTTACACTATAGTGACAAACTATCAGCATGTTATCCATCTCACACAAATTATTTGTTTGGACAGACAGATAATAATTATCTGTCAATTTATTTGTCTCCAGTATACATTGGGCCAATAGATAAATATCAAGAAAAACAAAATTAAAGAATGTTATATACAGAGAATTGCAACAATGTTTAAAATTTCACTTTTTAACAAGATTTTTATTAAGGCAACATAGTTATGTGTAGAGTAACATGGGAACTCCAGAACATTTCTGGAAAATGGTATTGTGTACATTATATTGAATGTGTAAGAGAACAGTACCCTTAGCTTGCAATGTGCCTCTTGCAGACAGCATTTGACTATTGCCTCCCTCCCCCCCCCCAAAAAAAGAAAAAAGTAACCACCAATTTCAAAATTTTACAGCAGCAGAGTTTGGTGACTTTGTAGCCTGTCCAGACAAGAGAAAAAGCGGGCAAGCGAAGGAAAAAATGAGGGAGAATTTTTGTGTTCTTTCGCATGTCCCAACTATCTGAAAGCCTGGAACAGCCATTCTTTGATAGAACAGCTGTCAGAAAACAAAGCCAATGCTGTGAATTAATGTGTATAAAAAAATGTAATAACAGTTACAATTTATTAATTGTTTCTTTGATAGTTGAGAAGAAAGATTACGATAAGTGCTGGCAGCTTATTTTTGATATTTTGATGTTGCTTACTTAAAGCAGTTTCATAGCTCTTGATTATACAGCAAAACTGTGTGACTTGTTTTGTAACACTTTAACTGACTCATTTGCTACAGGTATTACAAATTGGCTGGAACAGATTTGCTTGATAAGACTGTCTTTACTTAAGCCTGGTTTCCATATGATCGCAACGATCGTAGTCGCAATGATCTCCTGAGTGCGATCGTTGCGATTATATGGAAACCAGGCTTAAAGAAAGAAATGGTATCTTCATAAATGAAATTATTTGAATGCATGTACTTGGAAACAACGAATGTATGTACATGAAGACGTAGAATAGTCATAAATGTTGACAGGGACAGCTACATGTAAGACTATTTTAAACCAGGATTTTAAAGCTTTATTAATTTTAGCTTTTGTGGCAAATTATAAAATAGATTTTTTATACCTGAATATTATAAATGGCAGATTATTTGAACTCTGCACCTTGGTAAAATTGTCCATTTGCCTTCCTGACCTGAGTGCAGATTTAATGATAGTACTAGAAAAACTGTTATGTAATAAAGCTTTTATCTCAGCTAACCCAAACTTTCAACTTGTTGTCTTTTCAATTTATTCCTCAGAGATGTTCAAGGTTTGTTTTACCCTTTAGTTCCCATTTATAACTGTGGATGAAACCCCACTTTACAACACATTAATAATTCATAAAGCAAATACAAAATAAATGAATGTTTAATGAATATCTGTAAATTGGATACAGATTTCGTCCTAAAATGATTTATATAGCCAAGATAGTCGATAAACATGAACATTTGGATGCATTCGTGTCATAAGCTCGATACAATATTCGCGTCAGATTTGTATGGGATTTACAATGGCTCGTAATTGTAAATGCCCATACAGATCTGACGCGAATGCATTGTATCTATCACTTACAGTATAAGCTACATGTTGTTACGTTTAAAAAAAATTGGAAGTTCATCTAGTGTGATTGTCTGGGCGAGGGTATTGCTGAAAAGGACTTGTTGGTGACCAACGTTTCGACAACCTGTGTGGAAGTCATCTTCAGTGAAAACTCTGAAGATGACTTTCACTCAGGTTGTCGAAACGTGAGTCACCAACAACAGGCCTTTTCAGCAATACCCTCACCCAGACGATCACACACTAGACAAACACTGATACTCCTGGGTCCAACCCATTAAATGGTTTGAACCCAGGAACTCTTGGAAGTGAAAGGGTTAACATGTAATTATTACAAGAAAGTGGAACGTTTTTGTGTCTGTATGTAACTCTGTAGTTAATCCTTTACTACAGTATCTAGAACATACCAGAAAAGCAACAAACAGGACATACATGTACCAAAAATATATTTCAGCAAACTTTTGAAAATACAGTTGATTCTCCTATAAGCATGCAACCACAGGAGATGGTCTCTTTGAATCAAGAGTTATTACTTGCAGTATTTTTGCAAAGAGGGAGCAGTTCTTCACTTTTACCAAAATGACAGCTTAAAGCCTGGTTCACACGTACGACGCAAGCATAAGTGCAAGAAACATACGCTGGCGCAGTAACATGTTGATCATTAGTGCCTTTTGTTCTGTTTTGTTCTAACAAAAGGCACTAATGATCAACACGTTACTGCGCCTGCGTATGTTGCTTGCGCTTATGCTTGCGTCGTACGTGTGATCCATATTCCCATTATCATGCCATGCAATGGTTTGTACATTTGCAGACAATTCTTCTATTCATCAGTGGCTTCCACAATTGACAGGAGATACTCTTATGAGTCACTTGACAATGTGCACTAACGGCGCGATGCCTGTTGTCATGTGTTATGATGACCTCCTGGTATAACAACTGAATTTGTCTTGCATGAATCATGTACTTGATGTTATCTTTTGCTTGTATCATCTGAAGGTTCTTGATATTGCTTTGGAAGCTTAAAACCCACTAAACCAGCCACTTCCTCAATGGATCTCTCTCCTACTCCTTTGTACTTTACATGGAGAATCTACAAATAACAAATCATTATTTAGTCCAGATTCTTTGTTCAACATTCATAATGACATTATAGTGGAGGTGGGGAAAGGGAGGGTGGAAAGCAGGATTTCCAAGGTAGTGGGAACCGGAAGAAATAGTATTCCCCCCCCCCAACCCCTATCCCCTTCCCTTGCAAATTCTACAGTTAAGGTTGTCGTCAGGAGCCCAGAAACACATTTTCCCGGAAAAAGGAATTTAAAAAATAATAAACCGATCTGTAAAAACGCTGTGACATAGGCGTAGTGTCGGAGTTGCTCGCTCCGGCTAATGGGCTCCTGTTGTCGTGCAGCAATAAAAACACTAATGTTGTAATCACTCAGCTGAAGCTTAAAAATCAGAGGTAATGAGTATAGTTAACAGTGATCACAAACCATAAAACTTACCTGTGCCATTCTCTGACTATTAAGCAAACACAGATAGTACAGACAATCACAATAGAGCTTGTGTGCTAATGTTTCTCCAGCCTGGGAAAAGTGACGATACTCTGACATGAGATACCGACCTTCCACACTGGAAGTGATTGGTTCCTAAATAAATAGAAATACATTAAGTATCAGTTAAAATTATAAACAACAATAAAGTGGTTCCTTAACTTGTGTTTTAGTTATGCATACACATGCTTGGATTTATAGAATTCTCAATGGAGTGTTGGAAGGTCTTGGAAAGTGTTACAGATAAGCCCGGGGGGAGGGGTACTCCACAAAATGTTTGGTGGGGGTGTGCGGCCCGCTTCTTGAAACCCTTACCCTATTTCAGACCAAAATATGTGATTTTTGATACCCTGTTTCAGAGCTGACCCAAAAATCGATACCCTATTTCAGACCTATAAAATTAGTACCTGTGTCTAATACATGACTTCAGCTACCCAGGAATGGGTTCCATTTGCGCAAACATTTGAAAAGGGCTTCAAATTCCCCGATGTTAATGTTAAAAAACAGTTTTGTCTAAAAGCCAAACCAAATTCCAGACCAGAGTGCGCAAAACATACCCTATTTCAGACCAAAATGGTGAAAATTTATACCCTATTTCAGACCAAAACGGCTCAAAAACCATACCCTTTGGGGCGGCACATACCTATATAGCTTATATAAGGGAGTACCCCCCCCCCCCGGGCAGATAAGAGAGGGGTCTCGGGTCAAAAACCTGACAAGGTTGGCTACCTGACCTGACAAATTTGAAATTAATAGAAAATGTTACATGATTTCCCATATCTATTGACCCATTTGCAATTCCTCATTGGAAACTTACCAGGTGCCTAGCCTTTTCCCAAAAATGTGAAGTTAAAGGAGAATTTTTGGAAGTAGATGGCAGTAGCTATTCCGCCTTTCACCATGGCACAGCTGTGTTCAGTGTGGCATGGGAGGGGTTGGCACCTGATGGGTCGCTCCCCTCCAATTTGGGTCTCCCCCAGAAAAAATTGGAGATTTCAGGCTCTGTAAAGTGCATTTCGGTTGATCCTGGATATGGTTTTGCTATGGATAATGGTGAAAGCAAAAAATTCCTCAGATCTGATAGGGGGCCCCCCCTACCCCTGGATCTGCCACTGGCATCCATCAAATTTGATCAGAAAAATATTTTTGCATACCTCTCAACTTCTGGTGAATTTCACGGAAATTTATTTGACATCGGAGTCTCAATGTTTTGAAATCTGACAGATAAGAAATGGTCTATTCTAATCAGATATATGAATTTTCAGTGTAAACCGCTCGTGTGTTGCTTGATGTTTTGTTTGCACGCCACGCGGTCCTACCCTACTATTTCCCGGAAATCAACGCGCCACATATAAAAGGAGAGCAATCAATGATGGCGGACGAATTTTCATTTCACGACGAAGTAACGTTAAATAGTGGTCTTGAAACTGTAGAAAACTGTTTAAAAGGTGGAGAAGACCCAAATAGGAGAGACGACTATGGAAGCGCGCCGCTACACTGTGTCAGCTACTTCGACGAGGAGGCTCACAAAATGGTTCAGCTTCTGCTGAACTATGGTGCAGATATGCTCAGTCGGGATGGTCTCGGAAGACTACCATTTCAACATGCTTTAGACCATGCAAATAGAAAATCATGCCAGACTTTCATAGACTGGGGATTTTCCCTGGAAAAGGCTCATCGTATGCTAAATGGCACTTACGAGTTACTGAGCAACGTTGAACTATTTCAATTTGATGCCAGCGAAGTCCTGCAAGTTCTTGTTGATCTTGGCGTCGATCTATCTGCTACGCTTTCTTCAAGAGGTGAAAACCTTCTGCACAAGGCGATTGAATCGGGTGCTAGCATAGAAACTATACAGTTTCTGATACGAGCTGGAATCTCGATAAACAGCAGGAATTCTTTAGGAATGACACCCCTGCATATGTTGAGATTTTTAGATTGTTCCCCAACAGATCGGTATGATGAAGAGAAATCTAGACATTCAAAACTAGTGAAACTCTTCGTGAATGAAGGCTACGACATCAATAGTCAAGACATCTTTGGACGTGCACTCCTACATTATGTAACATCAGAACTACGACATAACTCAATCTTGCAGTTCATTATTAGCCATGGTGCAGACATGAACATCAAAGACAGAAATGGTGTTGCTCCTTTACATTTGGCATGCTCTTTGAAAAATACAGCAAATGTAAAGGAACTGTTTGAGAATGGCTGCCTGTTTGATATCGCAGATAACAATGGAGCAACTGTATTTCACTACACTGTTTTCTACAACAATTCTACAACGCTCAATTATTTATTAACCCAGTGTACTGACTCTTGTTTGGCGTCAAAGCCAGATAATACTGGTAGAACTCCACTCCAGTGGGCTGGGTACTTTGGGTATGCACAACTAACTGATATCTTTGAGAACTTTTTTCGATCATTGAACAAAGGTTTTAAAAGAGAAAGGCTACCTGATGTTTTTCCACTGAGAGACGAGTTTGATAGCTTCAAGATGCAAGAAGAGATTGAAAACATACAATCAGAGGACTTCTCTCTGAACATTGCCCCCAACAGAACACTCCAGAAGCTGTTGAATTCACCTGTCATTGGCAAACTACCAGAAATTGCTGAGACGCAGGATGTCAAAACCGCAGTGAGCAAAGTTATTGAGCGGGTAGCAGTTAAAGTTTCAAAAACCTGTCCTCTATTTACTTTTCGTCCTGAAATCTCAGGCAGCGTAAGTGAAGGAACCAAATGTGGATCTCCTGACGAGTTTGACTTCTTGTGTACAATGGTCAAACTTTGTGAGTGTTTTCAAGAGCCAACTGTGGCTTCCAGTCCTTCAATGTTTTGTCGACTACAAATTAAACCTGATTTGTGCCTCCCAGATCACAAAATTATGCAATATGTGGACAAAGATAACAGTTTAAGAAGTGCAAAATTGATCAACGATTTCAGTGATCAACTTAACAAAGCATTTTTGGAAAAAGAAATTTGGGAAGATATTTTGGTATTAGCACCAGTAAGTGTTTGTTTAATGGGGGCTAATGCAACAAAAATTACTCTTGTCTGGCATGGACAAGTTTACAAAGATATGTTGATCAATGTAGATATTGTCCCGGCATTGCACTTCCCCAACTTTTGGCCCCCAAATGTCTCTGAAACAGCATTGTTAAACTCACAGATGAAGGAAAAAGGAGTTCATGTTGTCATGGCATTGCATGGTGAAAGGTTTTTTAAAAGTGGAGAAAAACACTTCCGTCTTTCCTTTTCTCTTGCTGAAACCAAAATATTCCAGGCCCTTCCAGAGCAGGTTCGTTTGGGCTATATTCTTGCAAAGGCAGTGAGAAGTACTTATACATGCTTGCAAATTGCACCAACGATTGAAACAGTGCAAGAGCAACCAAGTGGTTCCGATAACGATCATCATAGTGGCTGTGAAAATGAGGAACCAACAGACTTATCGAAATGGCCAGAGGATAACAGCATCACAGCAGAGAAAGTCATATCCAGTTACTTTTAAAAAATGCACTGTTTACCTTGGTGAATAAAGCTTATCAGAAAGAAGTTGACCTGGATATTCAAAACTCATCCGAAGACCAAGTTATTATTTGGGCAAAACATATTTATAATTTCATTGAAAACTGTCTTGAACAGGAGAAGCTTCCATCTTTCTTTGTACCCAGCATAAACTTGCTTGAAAAGAACTATGATTCAGAACAGCATGAGAAAGTGTTTTATGGTGGATTGGAATTTCACCCCATGGATGAAGATTTGATGCAGGACTTAGATGATGCATTAGAGGACACAACGACAGATCTGGGATGTTTCAGAAAACCCTTTATTAAAATGTTAAAGGGAATTCTGCAGTCCCATTTGTAGAAACATTTTCTCTGCACATTGTAAATAATAATTTTATTCCGACCTTTTAGTTTTATTACATTGTTAGTTAGGTATAATATAATATTATTTTGTATGTAGTATAGAGGTTTCTACCCTCGACTATGCCTCCCTCCTCTGACCCTAAAGTCATAATTGAAGGGAAATGTCCACTTGGTTTTTTGGAAACAAAAGGAATCGATTAACCAAGGGGACAATTTTGGCTGGAGCCCTTCAATTATTATTACCTGGGGCACTCCCCAAGGGGACTTTTTTTAGCCTGAGCAATTAAATGACTGTAGCCGGTTTGTGGGCTTGTGATTGTTTATTTCCTTCGAGTGTTTAGCCACCATCTTGGATTCGCAAAACGTGGAGAGTTGGGGCGAGTGAAAGAGGGTGAGGAAGGGGGTGGGGTTGGGGAGGGGTTAGTATTTCCCCCCCCCCTCGCCTTTTCTGCCTGACTCCCTCTCCCTTTGTCGTTCTTTTGCACTCGCCCCAAGCCTCCAATGTTTTCCTAATCCACGATGGCGACTTATAAACACTCGATGGAATATTCAGCGCTCGCTCGCCCAAAATACGCCTGTTTTGTCCACTCGGCCAAATCGGTAGGATGAGAGAGCTAGGGCAGAGTGCCGTTCACTAAGCTTCCGCCATGATTTGATTTCTTGGGTCTGAAGAATCTAAGCTTGGGGTATTTTAAATTTGCTGTAGTTATCTTGATTATACACGTTTCACGAACGTGGGTTTTCTGAATGTTCAGATGTGAAACATTTTAGGTGTCCATTTAGCTGAGTTCAGTTGAATAAATTGATTTTAAACACTTATCACAACAAGTCGGTATCTTTTTGTGGTGTGTTGTATGCTACACTGCGTAAATTTGTAGTGTGTTTGAGCTTGTATGGGGAGTAATTGGCTGATTGTATTATAATTTTACAAGTAGTGAGTTTACAAGTTTCATTGAGATTTTGTCGGTAACTGTGATGTGCTGTTCGTTTTTTAATGGGAAATGAATTTCTTGTTTACTATTTAGTCGGAATGGAAAGTAAACATTTGCTGATAATGCACAAATTTATCAACCTATCGTCGAGACCTCATAACAAATCCCCAGGGTCTGGCCCCTTGGTTCGATCTCTGATCTGTGAACAAGTCCCACACCCTCGGGCAAGAATCATCTCACAGTCTTGACAAATGCCCCTGGGGAAGCCACTGATTGTTGCATAAATATTGTACATGTAGCAAAAATGGAAGTTGTATGCATGTCTGACTGATCTTTGAAACGTGCAGAGAATTGCAGTGTTTGTATGGAAATCCGATGTCATGTATTTGTTCATCTATTTTCTGAAAAATTAATGGCTTGCAGTGGTGGATCTAGGGGAGGGGCCTGGAGCCCCCCCCCCCCCCCCTCCCTGTGGAAAAAAATTGGGGGCCCCTAACAGGTCTGGATCCGGCACTGGATTGCAAATTATAAACACTAGGCAAAATATTTTATAGCCTATGAATAGGCTCCGCGGTGGGGATGGGGTAAAAAGAAAAATGGCGTGCGAGCGGGAAAAGCCTGGGAAGAGAGGGAGGGACGGCATAGGCTAAATATTTTACTGTAAAAATCTGATGAGAGATGTAGCTGCCGTGTTCGAAAGTGGAACGAATGCTGACATCCACAGGGCTTTAGCTTATGCAAGCTTTTACTGTATTTCTCCTTAAAGAAAAAAAATTATTAACAGAGTCCTTACCTTTAATGGTGATAAAATGTTCAACTCCTTTAAGATTCTTCGAAGAACTTGCAAACGAAGAGATGAGATTTTCGTCGCCATTTTTAAGAGATTTCATGAGACTGCACATTCTATTTCCAGCGGCTACTTTTGGATTAAGATTATCCTTTGTGTAACATCACATTGTGTAGCAGTCTATTCGAATCCAACATGGCGGCCGAGTGTGTCGACGAAGGAATCTCTTTGAGAGATATTTTCGAACAAGGATTTTTATTACATAGTCAGATAGAAGACGATTACGAACCAAGCACCTCGGAGATATTCCAGGTACTGTTGATTTATTTTTAGAGTATGAAAATTTGTTTTTATTTACAATGAAAGTCTGGGATTGGTATTCGAAGTCTGTAAGTGTACATCTGTGTACACGTATAGACCTACCGACAGCCGAGCTTTGGCCATAGTCCATTATTAAATTGTTCATGGCGCTTGCAGTGCATTCTTGTTGATTAATACCAACATTACCTTTGTATCTACTATTTCATTGGCTTTAAATGCATTAAGGACAGTAAGCACGAATAAAATGAAAATTGTGGTGTCTAAAACAAATAAGCTTATATTCCATTTTACCATTATGTAAATCTAGATGCATAGAGGTCCATGAGATGAAGTTTCACCAATGCTGGTCATCACCAAAACCTTTGTTTACTCCGTAAAAACTAAAATCTTAAATTAAGACGTTTTTTCTGGTTCTGAGGTAAGACGACTCTTTTATCTTAATGTAAGTTTCCTACATCTTACATTAAGATACATTTTCGTCTTAATTAAGATGTTTTAACTCTTAAATTAAGATGAAAAAGTATCTTACCTCAGAACTTCCAATTTAAGACGTTTGAAAACTTAATTTAAGATGTTAAACATCTTAGTTGGGTTTGACGGGTTATTTGAAAAATAACGGTCATCAAAATGGCGTCAATGCAATAACGACACTAATGTACCGACTTGTACTTGTACAAAGTAACGCAAACACTACAAATATCAGGAAAAACACTTTATTACACTAATAAATCCAAAGAAAAAAATACACAGAGACAAAGATAAATGAAAATATTTACGTCTTAGCTGTTTTATCCACTGCTTGCGTTGTGTTTAATCTGCCGGTTGAATGTTCGTTAGTTTCATGCGGTCTCAGGTTTGAAACTATAAATGATCTCAGTTGCAACTCCAGACGTTTTCTTGCAGCCCAAACTCCTGTCAACTTTGAAGGTTACATCTTTATAACGGATGCCACACAAACAATTGCAAACAGAATGATATTCTAGTCAGACTTGAGTTAAAACACTCGGAGAAGCGCGAATAAACAGCCTATTCACTCTTGAACTGAAAATGAAGAACGCAACGCAACGCAACGTAATTTTGGATCGAAAGTAACCAATCACAAACTAGGTATGTGATTGACAGTTAAATTATCTTAATTTAAGATGCAGTGCAACTTAGTTAAGATGGAAGTATCTTATCAATTCAAAATCATCTTAAAATTTATTTAAGATGAGAAACCATCTCAATTTAAGATGCTCCTCATCTTAAAATAAGAAAATTAAGACTCCCCAATCTTAAAGTAAGAAGTCTTTCTCTTATATAAGAGGGAAGCGTCTTACTATAAAATCAATACGTCTTATTTTAAGACACATTTCAAATCTTAAATTAAGACGGATTTACATCTTACTAGAACTAAGAGGGTGCTCGTCTTAAGTTAAGATGTCGTTGCCTTACTTAAGGGGTTATTATCTTAAAATAAGATGATCTTAGTCTGAGTTTAAGATGGTGTCTATCTTATGTAAGATGCTGAATATCTTAATTTAAGATTTTAGTTTTTACGGAGTACGAGTTTTAAATGCGTTTAAATCATTTCTTGAACAGATTTTCCATCCAAACGGCGGATCATGTATCTTATGGGGGGTCTCGGCCGATACATCGGTTGTTACATCGGCCAATATATCGGTCGATGTATCGGCCGATACTCGACCGACACTCGATCGGTATATCGACCGATACTCGGTCGATGTCTCGGTCGATACTTGACTGATACTTGGTTGACATGGACCGCTATATCGGCCGACATATCGGCCGAGATGTATGTACATACATGTCAGCCGATATAGTTGGCAGTACACCGACACTTCACCGATACTTTATCGATACTTCACCGATACTTTACCGATACTTCACCGATACTTCCCGAGTATATCGGTCTATGAAAAAATAAAACATTTAAGTGTCAAAATTACGAGTTAATTAGAATGTTTTACCCACTTCATTGTTTTAATTACCTACTTCAAAAACTGGTTCCGCTGTTGTGTAATTAGGATAGAGAATTGTTTCTAAGGACGCTAATTCGTGTTTAGCAGTTTTCAAGTGTTGTGAAATGATAACATGGCGGGAAGTATGAGATCGTGGGTCAGATGTCAATTGGTAAATAGAGATGTTTTAGGAATTATACTCAGATTTATAGTGAAGGACAGATCGGTGTTTGAAATGAAAACTCCTTTTTTCCGAGAACAATTCGTGACTGGAACGCTCTGCCAGCAGAGGCAGTAGAGGCTTCATCCCTTAAGGCGTTTAGAAACCATGTATTTACAAATCGTTTCTAGATTATTATTTTCTATTTGTTTTATTCTCTATTGTATTTTTCCTTTGACCGCTGACCGATTTGCAAGAATCATCATTTAGATAGAGGCAAATAAATGGTAAATGTAAATGGTCGGTATATCGGCCGATATGTCGATCGAGTTAGGATCGACAGTCGACTGATATGTAACCGATAGTTGACCGATACACCACCGACAATATCGCGCCGACATCACAAGGGCCATCGGTCGATATATCGACCAACACTCGATTGATACTCGACCGATACTCGGTCGATATATCGACCGATACTTGGTCGAGAAATCGACCGAGTATCGGTCAAGTATCGGTCGAGTATCGATCGAGTGTCGGTCGAGTATCGGCCGATATATCGACTGATATATCGGCCGATGTAACGACCGATGTATCGGCCGAGGCCCCCCATAAGATACATGATCCCAAACGGCTTGGTAGTCACTTACCTAAATTCCCAATTCAGGCCTGGACGGGATTAGATCCATGACCTTGCGATGCTGCTTAAAATGTAAATCTCAGTTTCACTGTGATGATCTACCTATGTAATATCTTTCTCTTGCAGTTCAATATTATGATTTTTAATTTCTCATTCATTCATTCTCGATCTACGGGTATTATATGAACTCACAAAATGGACCCGCTCCTGATAGCTCAGTTGGCGAGAGCGTTACACCAGCATCGCAACATGGGTTTGAATCTATTCAAGCCTGATTTTTTTTTCAGGTTCTCTTTACAACTTTGTCACCTAATATTCCCAGGCTAATATCTTTCTCCTGCAGTTCAATATATGATTTTTGATATATTCTCATTCAGAATAAACTTCAAAATAAGCACAAATATAACTAGAAAGAAACTAACATAGCTTTCTATCAGCATAATGTTTTCTCCTGCAGTATTATTCAAGCATGTTCAGCTCAAAGCAAAAATGATTTGTAGTGGCCTTTTCTCATTGGACTAGCATCCCACCCAGGAAAACCGGGATAAGCTCAGGCAGTGTGGTCCCAAACGGCTTTACATTTACCTTACTCATTGAAGATTTGCAGTGAACATGAGTATTTCTACTTTGTATTGGTCTCTGAAAGCAAAAATAGTTTTGTAAACTTGAACTGTGACCTTAGATCACCTGCAGGAATCACACCAGACAGTGATGTCATCTTGCATCTGTCCTTTGATGTAGATCATGGGCAAGGAACCAGTAATATTAGAACATAATAGTGGTTATTGAATAATTTATTTATTTCACGTCTAATGAAAGAAAGGAGTTCATTGATTCTATACATTTTGATTTTGTTTTGCAGAAGAAGGTCACTACAGCTGTGGATAATTTTGTGCGAGCTACAGAAATGGTCAACAGTCTGGCTTTGTTCAGTAGAAATGAAGAATTATCTGAGGTTCCAACTTCTGAGTTAAGGTGAGTCTGACATAATCACATGCCACTGTATTGTTGTTACACTTGAATGACTGTATAGATTGTAAAATAAGATCATGTTGCCTCAAGCACAAGATATCATGATCTTTGACTGGGTTGATTTGTTCCAGTCAGTATCTTGCAGACTTTCATCACTTTTTCCCATGATGCCGTGTACAATGTAGTTAATACAACCTAGTCCCCAGAGCCATCTCCGCTTTCAAGATTGCGGGTGGGCGCGAAGAAGACCCTGGCGAAGAGCAGGTCACGTGTCTCCAAAAATTTTGGAGATTTTGATTGTTTCAAAATGGCGGTGGCTCGCAATTGGCTAATTTTGTGGTCACGTGACCTGCTCTTCACCAAGGTCTTCTTCGCGCCCACCCGCCATCTTGAAAGCGGAGATGGCCCTGGGGACAAGGTTGGTTAATCATACAATCCATATAGCTACATCCATTTAATTCTATGGATAATGGTCTCTATGTACTGCTTCTGAGAAAGCTATTCAGCATGGCCTTCACCAGATTAAGCTGAGAAAGAACTGTAATAATATGAACTGTGTGAGGTCCATATTCGTCAGTCCATAAACTTGCAAAAATTGAATGAGAACAATATTTCGCGGTGTGGATCGAACAAGCTAGTTCAATAAAGGTTTTATGCTCTTTTACAACTTCACTGCTAAATACATGTAATACACCCATTCTCAGAACAAACATGCTACAATGTTAAGCACATTAATGAATTTTTAAGCCAATTTCCTAGAAGTTGAACCGACATTGTCGGCTGAAAATAACTAAGAAAGGTTTCTACATAATAGAAAACTGTTTTCTTTTGTAGCGTGTTTCAGAAAAGGAAATAAGGGCTTGGTGGAAAACAATAGGCTTTTGTGTCTTTTATATCTTTGAACTGCTACCATGTCACGCCTGGTGATTTTATTCTCAGTGACAAACTACACAACAACAAACATGGCGGTTCTCCTTCCCTTTTCTGCACATGTCCCTGGGAAATCCCGAGGGCAACCCTAGCGCATGCATGGGCTCCATCCGTGCAGATTTGCCCTGAAATTGCTCCAAATTATAGCTCTATTGTGGCATACAAACTGTAAACAAACTCAAAGGCTGACCTTTGTTGGCAAATACATTGTACTCCATCCTGGGAACCAATAAGTTGGCAAATACCCAAAAAATTCCTGTGGGGGAATGGGCAGGCTTAGAATTGATCACAAAATTAACTATAAGTTAAATTAAAATTGGTTTTAAAGTTTTAAAGTAAGCAAAAAAAAAATGATTACAAGTACATAACCACAAGACATAGTTTACCTTCTTACTGTATTGCCTGTAATCACTTACCTTCTCAGATTTTTTCTGTTGCCTGCATTTCTTGGAGACCTGTTCCTTAAACAAATGGCTTCTGATAGAATGACTTCACTTAATATTGCAAAGGTGTGTTTTAAGCATTGTAACATTTTCATGATGTTATAAGTGTGCGCATGATAATTTAGTGAAAAAGAAGATAATATTGTGTAGCAATTTAATTAAGCTGGTTAGTAGTTCTTGTCAGATTATTACAGTATGTGATAAAGTGCAAGTCCAATTCATTCTTCTGTCAGGGTTTGTACATTTTTTGTACGCACCTTGAAAATCCTTTGAATTTAAAAACCAAAATTCAAGACCTCGAAAGTCCTTTGAAAATTGTTGTATCTATTATTGATGGTAAATAGTTTTTATATGTAAAAATAAGAGAACTCTAGCATTTATGCATGAAATTACAATGACTGTTATATAATGCATAAATAGCTCAAATCGAGTTGAGGCCCTTCAAACGGTCAGTATAAATGCAGAATACTGCAGATACTGCAGATTGCAGACTGGGTATAAATGCAGACTGAGACGAAGTGACAGTTTTGGTCTCAGTCTGCATTTTATACCCAGTCTGCAATCTGAAAGTCCTTGAAAAGGTATGGTCGAACCCTGATTGTTTTCTTCCATGTGATGTGACAATATCTATGGCCTTCAGGCACAGACAGCAACAAGAACTACTGCCCACCTTTTGTGTCTGTGTCACATGACCTTTATCCCAGCCCCAGGCCCTAGCAGGGTGTGAAGTTTTCCACTTATTGTACTTTGCTCAGCCAGGAAAAAATTACCCTGAAATAGTTACATTTTAAAATAGTTTATAAATAGTTTGAGACTTTCCCTGCTTGTCTTTTTCTGTACTACCCTTTTATCTTTTTCATCCTTTAGGTTTACTTTATAGACTATTTAAAAAGATGCAAAAATTACGGAGTGACAGATATGGTATGCATGATGTCATTATGTTTTAGTCCAAATATGTGAAAAAAATGTAATAAGAAAGTATGACTTTTCTTTCTCTCAAGTTATTATTAATAATTATTTATTAGTTATTGAATTTGCATATAATTATACTACATGAAGGTGAGATATTCAGCATGTTATTGCCCAGGGTGTTGCACTATTTGCACTAATTAGAGGATTAAAGGAGCTATGTCACAGTGGGTGCATCTTGACAAAAATGGCCAATTTTTCAAGTTCGCCATTCGCAATCCGTCTTAATCTCCATCCTCAACCATCCTTGTTTGTATTTGGTTTATTATTACCTCTTTGGTGTTTTTCTACCTTAGTAAACTATTATTTTGAGGCTTTCTTCAGTTTGAAGGTGATTTTCAACTTCGCAAAAATGACTTAAAATATCGTGACATAGCTCCTTTAAAAATATTAGCCTCCCTCCCTCTCACTGGCTTGATCATCAGTTAATTTTAAAATTATGGCTCCTGGGACACACAGGGAAATGAAGAGGAAATAGGATTTACTTTTATGTATTTAATAATTTATTTATTTATTTAAAGGACCTCTCCAGATATATAGAAACATCAAATACATCTGAGGTGACAGAACAAAGTATAAATCAAATGGCAAACAGTCGTCAAGAAAAAATAGCAAGATACAAAGAACAAAAAGAACAGGAAAGAAGGCTTAAGGTAATATGTGTGTGCATAATTTATGCTTTAGGTTTAAAACTATTTACCAAGCTTAAGAAAGTTAAAAAGAATACTTAGTAAATGTTTTCAACTACAGTAAAATTCCGAAAATAAGCCCCGGAGCTTATATTTTTCAAAGGACTTTTTTGAGGGGCGTAGTATAAAAAGGTGACAGGCGTACACGACTCCTACAGTTCGTGACATTTGTACATTTGCCATTCTGTATTAGATTCAGTCTTTCGACTGTTTTTGCTTCTCATTTGTTTCTTGAGGGTACTATATGCTTTGAATCTGGGGGCTTATATTCAGAGGGGCTTATATTCAGAGTGGCTTATATATGGAGGGGCAGAGTGGCTTATATATGGAGGGGCTTATTTTCAGAGGGGCTATATTCAGAGGGGCTTATATATGGAGGGGCTTATTTTCAGAATTTTACGATATATCATATCTCAGACCATTGAATGATTTTATGAAAGATTGATTCCAAGATAACAACTTGATCCCAAATTTCCTTCTTGAATAGTGTAACAAAATCTTCATTAACCTTCCTTGCTATAGCAGAGACAGAAGTCTAACAGAAATTTTATTTTTAAACTGAACAATTTCAAGTATTTACTTTTAACTTTCCAGAAGTGGTACATTAACTATGTCAATGGGAAACCATGCATTTTTATGGTTTATTGACTCAATAAACCATGCAAGATACTAGAAAAACACACAAAGAGTTTGTAGATCACATGCTGAAGACAAGTGAGTTATAAATGTTTTGGTCATTCTTCCAGTATCTCACTTATAAACCATAGAAATGCATGGTACTTGGGTACAGTATGTTGGTGTCATAAATTAACGTAATTTTCAATGTGGTTTACCCCATAACAATCAATGGTTATTGCCATTAGTGTGCATCTTCATGCAGTTGTTGTATGAACTTGGAAATTAACAACTTACATGTACATGTATTATGCAGCCATAATTTGCAACTTCACGGTCTCATAATTATGTTTGTAGGAACTCAGGAACATCCTCAGTGAATCATCTACAGCTACTCTAGACGAAGATACCCAGGTAATTAAATCTCTATTCAATCTTTAATGCTTAAATATTGTATGTTTAGATTATAATCATTATTTAATCTCAGTTGGTTGGTTCATTCTCAGTCCTATATTTCTGACAAGATCAAAAACTTAACAAGTTTATGTTCTGGAAGAACCACAACATCCGGGGACAACATTAATAATGGAAGCAATACTCCCTGTCATTTTAGTTGTCCATGGAAAACTGTGGAGCTGTAGCTTCAGTGTTGGCTTAAAACATATTTCCTTACTCAAGCATCTTGATGGGGAAGAATTGGGAAACTGTTTTCTTTCAAGTCCAGAAATTGACCTCAGTAAAATAAATAAATAAACTAACTAACTAACTAACTAACTAACTAACTAACTAACTAACTAACTAACTAAACTAACTAACTAACTAACAAACTAAAAAAACAAATAAATAAATAAATAAATAAATAAAATAAATGGACTTTGTTTAACAAGGGTGACACTTAACAGTCTTACAACTGACAAACCTGGCTTCTAGATCAAATTGGAATTTTTAAATGTTGTTTTTTGCGGAGGGAGGAAAACCAGATTACCCAGAGAAAAAACCTTCGGAGCAAGCATGAGAACCAACAACAAACTGACTCCCGACCGGAATCAAACATATGACTCCTGACCGGAATTAAACCTGGGCCACTTTGGTGAGAGCACTCTCACCACTGTGCCATCCCTCGTCTTCTAGACCTTATCCTTTGAGTCAAAATGGCATAAAAATCTTGCTCTACATGTTTTACTGTCACTTTTGGAAGTCTTGTTCTTCAGCATGCTTGACTTCATATAATTATTGATATTTTTGCGGGAAGTTAGATGTTGATGACTGACAGAGCTGTGTTGCATTAGCCTGAATTTCAGCTGTCTCTTCTGTCATACTCCCTCAAGAGATGTCTGAATCAATTGGCCGCTAGTGCCATCCGGTGACGTCATGTCACTTTCGCTTAATTCATGCAGAATGTAAAACAAGATTTTCATGCAGTATACATAATGGTTATTGGCCAAGCTTGTTCGGTCAAGATGGCGGGATATTGGCCAAGTTCTTTTTTTGCATGTTTATGGACTGAGACGAAGTCGAGGTCCATAAACACGTCAAAAAAGAATGAGGCCAATATCCCGCCATCTTGACCGAACAAGCTTGGTCAATAAAGGATTTATTATATGACTAGAAGGACGCAGGAAAATAGTCTTCTTGCGGGAACAGAGCAGGCCATCCCGAGCAGTCAAGATGGCTCCATCTTTACCACACGAGTAGCCAATCACAGTACAGGATTTGCTTCATCTTGCCCACTCATAGAGCGAGCCATATAATAAAAGAAATATCGCCAGGATAAGGACTGACAGGGAACAGAATATTGTTTTAATCGTAGCTGACGTGAAATGTGGCAACCTACAGTCAACTTCATGCAATATTCTGGAATGCAAGAACGAAATACACACTTGAACACTTGCTTCAGTCCTTTATATTTATGCGAATGTTTTAAAAATCAACCAATCAAAATCACTACCCGGGTAGTGACGTCACCGGACGGCATCAGCGGCCAATTGATTCAGATGTCTCTCGAGGGAGTATGCGACAGAGGAGACAGATGAAATTCAGGCTAGTGTTGCATGAGTTACATGTATGTGTGATGTGAACTTTATGTTAACTGTAGAATGAATGAATGAATGAATGAATGAATGAATGATTGTTTTTTTATTGTTTGTTTACAGAGAAGCTATTATGTTGTTCTGTTAAAGTTTGGGTGAATAAAGCTGTTGACCATCTTACAAGTATACATAGTAAGTTTATTTTGTTTTAGAAATATGGCTAGAAAATGGCTTGCATAATTCTGTCAATAAGAAGCGCATTCTTTAGAAGATTTTGCCATTACTTTAGTGTTATGACTATAATGTTTGGGTTATTGCATTGGACTTGACATAATTAGGTCAAGAGTAAGACAGTTTACTCTCCACCCTGGTGTACAAATAGCAGGCCTTCCAATAAGGAAGGCCTTCATACTTCATACTTCTATACTCACTTTTTGTTTGATTTTTCTCAGCCAAAACAGATTGTGTCACAATGTTACTCTTACTTAAGCCTGGTTCTTACATGCCTCTGGAATGCCTGCGATGTCGTTGCTGCCACTGCGTGGGATCAAAGTCAGTGTCAGCCTGCATCCCAGGCAGTGCCAGCGACAACATCACAGGCATTCTGGAGGCATATGAGAACCAGGCATTACATTTGAATGTTTAATATGCCACATAGGAAATTTCCACATACATATACACTATTTACACACTGTACATGTACACGCTTGCTAAACAATGTTTGCATGCTGTGAAGATTGTACATTATACAAATAAGGGTACTTAAATATTATTTGACATTATTTTATTATTTTTTGACTAGTGCACAAGCTCAACTGTGTTAGGTGAGAAAGAAAGAAAGCAATAAATGCAGTGCTGGCCTTTAATCTTGATTTACAAAATTGTAGGTGAAATGGAGATCCTAGAACACATGAAGACACTAAAAGGAAAAGGAGGAGAGAGCAAGCCAGAAAACAAGCCTCCTGCATCCAAGGTTGGAGTGAAAATGTTTTCTTATGCTGTTTCTCATTAATTAAGAGGCAGTCCCGCTAAGAGCGGTCCGGTCAACTTCGGGTCGGAAAAAAGTTAGCCCTTATATTTTGTGGACAAAAAGGACTTGGTAGGTAAATGTTAAAACCGGGGTATTTTGTTAAATTTCTTGCTTTTATTTTTCGCTTTTATGTCCGTCCGAGGTGGGATTTTAGGCCACTCCAGAAGTCGAAATTTGCGTTTTTTCTGAGCCGCGCTGCTTCAACACAGGTAAGTATAGTTAAATATAAACCATACCACAGTATGTAGGTACATTTGACGTGCTTTGCAACACAATTTCGTAACGATTGGATAAAAATTAGATAAACCAGGCAAAATCAAAGACACCCTACCGCGTCGCTGGTCAAAAAGAACCGAAATTTAACTAAAAGCAAGAGTTGAAATCTCAAAAGTGGCACCTAAACTAGGGCTAAAAATGCCCTTAAAAGCAAAGATGTAACCTTATTCTCACAGATTCTGAAGTTAAACCTGCGGGTATCGTCCTGTGTTGGACGCGAGCGAACGTTTTTTAGAGCTTTATGTACAACAATGTTTACAACAAAAGTACAAAGGTCACGGCTAGGATGGATGGTGCCCAAACGCAAATAATCGAATAAGAATGGTATTTTAGCAGTCCACAAGTACCTTAAATATTCCGAATACCTCATGTATTTATCCTAAGTGCCCTTTACCTTGGTTTTTTATCAATCTAACGGTTGACAGTGCTAAATATATGCCTGATTCCCTTCTTTGTCGATTACCAGTTCAAATTAAATTTCGCACGCGACTACATGTAATCGATTTCAGCCGACAAGCTTCACAGTAATAAAATACATTATTCTGAGTATAAAGATAGAAGTACATACTAAGCACTTATTAAACATCACTGGTAGAATATCCTGCTCGCTTTGCAACGGACTTTTTTTATAATATTTGGTCCAGTCAAGACAAGTAGCTTCAAGTTATTTAGCAGGTGCCTGAAATGTTAACATTCCAACGTCAGACTAGCTGGTACTTACCATCTAACCGGATTGCTATGATGATCTTCCACTATAGTTTGCAGATCGGGGTCTTTTTACGCAAACAAGTTGCCATTTTCAAAATCAAATTGGTTGCTGCTGCCTCTCAGTCCGCAAGAACGGTGTAGCGAAAATAATATGCTAATTAGCAACTTTCTTATGAGAGATCATATTACAGATGTCACGCAAAGTCGATGGGAACTGCCGACTTTGGTGGCGCGCGATGGTAAAATATACGAGTGGCAAAGCCACGAAAAATTGCAGTTAATATAAATCCAAACTGTTTCCTTTCTTATAGACAAACCCATCCGCCAAGGATCGCCAAGAGAAATAGTAAATAATATGCTAATTAGCAACTTTGTTATGAGAGATTATATTACAGATATCACGCAAGGTCATAACTTGCACCCACGAGTAACGGTTTTGTGCACGCTTTTAGCGAGATCTTTTTTTTCCTTCCGAAAATGTTTATTTTTTATTTTGTTTCACTTAAAAAGGATAATTTGAACATCAAAAGTAAGCAATAAAAAATATTGGTCATCGAGCTCGTTTACGAGAATTTGATTTTTTACCTCCCTGGCGAGCATAGCCACAAAGAAAAAGCCGCCATTTTTTTAATGTGCGCACGCTATAAATTACGCGCGACATTATGCGCATTAAGGATGCGCCGTGCAATACTAAAGAATCACCTTAAATAAGTCGTTGAATGTCCGTCTGTTCCTACTCGTTTAACGGATAAGCGTTAGTGTACGTTTTACCCCCCTTTTTGTGGGGGAATGGGGTGTCCAACGCAATAGATGTTAAAAAGGAAAAAACGGCGGTTTCTTGGTGGTGTCTTCGTAGAATGTGCGCGCAAGAAACACAGTAAAAAAAAACCCCTTGTAAGCGCGTGCATATGGAATGCGCGCATAGGAAACACAGAGAGTCAACGAAAACTGAAACTAATGTTCAGTTCGCTTGGCCTGAGGGTACCAAGCTCAAATATCAGCGTCATTTCCTGCTGCTTGCGGCGGGTGTTACTGCCGGTGCACTGGTTGAGACCACAGACCATGATGCCATCCAGTGAGTGGGAAGCTGAGTTGAAATGCCTCAGCTACGGGAAAGCCAGGAGACTGGTTGCGAATACTACGCAGGTGCTCACTGAAGCGTTCCCGTAGTCGCCTCCCAGTCTCACCGATGTAGGAACAGGTACAGCAGTGGCACGAGATGCAGTACACCACATTCACAGACTGACTGGTAAAGCGGTCACGGATGGTATATGCATTCTTGGGCCTTGTAGATGTGATTTTTCTTACACGTGATGTTCTGACGACGGCAGGTAAACGATCCGGCATCAGTGTGTGCGATGTCTGGCATAGTGCAAGAGAACATCCCTGAGGTTTCTGTCTCGACGATGTGACACAAGAGAGAACTGAGGAAAATACTGCGTGTCACAGCCTCCTCTCGGAGGACAAGATGTTAAAGTTGTCGAGCATGATACGCCTTGTGCCAGTGTTGAAGGGATGGTACGTCAGTCCTAGCGGGACTCTATTATCTGTGGCACCGCTCAGACGTGGTTGTGGTGTTAGTGCCTCGTCGCGTGGAACGGTTGAGGTGGGGTCCCACGATAGGCTCTGCCGTGAAATCGTCGTCGTCGGAAACAGATTCGGCTGGAACTGGCTGTAGGGAATTGCCAGTTTACAGTCATCTATGGAGTGATGTGTGGTGGAAATAGTTACGTGTGTCAGTCCCCATCTGTAACCTGTTGTTGTTTTATCCCCAGCTTGATATCGAGAAACGGAAAACGGTTGGAAGTTGGAGATGTAAAGATATCAAAAGCTCGTTTTGTGGGTGTGGCTCCAATTCATTTGCACCCCTAAGAGGTACCAATTCTTGGACAAAACTAGTTCCTTTCCTATTTTTTTCCCGAATTATAATACTCTAAAAGGTACCAGGATAACTCCCTAAGCGGTACGACGATCATCACTGTAACTTTTATATGGGAGTACCCTGGGGATAGATTTCCTATGGTTGGACACTCCAATTCTTGGTTTTCACGTGATGTCATCAAATTCTAAAATTCAAAACCGCGAGGCCTACAGAATTTTTTACCTTCATTCAAGGAAAAGATTACCTAAATATATATCTTTTCACAATTTCTTAGCTCGATCTCATGCTTCCTTTTGAAATAGAAAATTTCCGAGTTTTCATCGTACGTTACATCAGCACGACGGCCGTATCTAAAACATGACTTTTCGGGTAATTTTCAGCATTCTAAACAATTTTATGTTTAAGGAGAAATATTTATCTAAATATTCGAAAGTTCACAAGAGAAAAACAAACCTTCTTTCTGGCAAAAGTGCGTTTCCAACATGGCGTTTCCATACTGAGCTCTATCGAGTACGGAATACCGCACAGACCTGAGACTTGGACTGATTCCTTATTAATTCATTATCTATGACATGTCAATTCCTTGACTTTGACTTCATTCATTGAGTTGGTTTCGATTTTTTTTTATTAATGGCGTGACAGTGAAAACCGAGAATATTTTACCATCGTGCGCCACCAAAGTCGGCAGTTTCCATCGACTTTGCGTGACATCTGTAATATGATCTCTCATAAGAAAGTTGCTAATTAGCATATTATTTCGCTACACCGTTTTTGGCGGACTGAGAGGCAGAGAAGCCAATTTGATTTTGAAAATGGCAACTTGTTTAAATACGTAAAAGACCCCGATCTACAAACTATAGTGGAAGATCATCGTAGCAATCCGGTTAGATGGTAAGTACCAGCTAGTTTGACGTTGGAATTTTAACATTTCAGGCACCTGCTAAATTAACTTGAAGCTACTTGTCTTGACTGGACCAAAAAGTCCGTTGCAAAGCGAGCAGGATATTCTACCAGTGACTTTTAATAAGTGCTTAATACTTCTATCTTTATACTCAGAATAATGTATTTTATTACTGTGAAGCTTGTCGGCTGAAATCGATTACATGTAGTCGCGTGCGAAATTTAATTTGAACTGGTAATCGACAAAGAAGGAATCAGGCATATATTTAGCACTGTCAACTGTTTAGATTGATAAAAATCCAAGGTAAAGGGCACTTAAGATAAATACATGAGGTATTCGGAATATTTAAGGTACTTGTGGGCTGCTAAAATGCCATTCTTATTCGATTATTTGCGTTTGGGCACCATCCATCCTAGCCGTGACCTTTTGTACTTTTGTTGTAAACATTGTTGTACATAAGCTCTAAAAAACGTTCGCTCGCGTCCAACACAGGACGATACCCGCAGGTTTTAACTTCAGAATCTGTGAGAATAAGGTTACATCTTTGCTTTAAAGGGCATTTTAGCCCTAGTTTTAGGTGCCACTTTTGAGATTTCGACTCTTGCTTTTAGTTAAATTTCGGTTCCTTGTGACCAGCGACGCGGTAGGGTGTCTTTGATTTTGCCTGGTTTATCTAATTTTTATCCAATCGTGACGAAATTGTGTTGCAAAGCACGTCAAATGTAACCTACATACTGTGGTATGGTTGATATTTAACTATACTTACCTGTGTTGAAGCAGCGCGGCTCAGAAAAAACGCAAATTTCGACTTCGGAGTGGCCTAAAATCCCACCTCGGACGGCCGAAGACATTTCGGTGTGTAGCGAAAAATAAAAGCAAGAAATTTACAAAATACCCCGGTTTTAACATTTACCTACCAAGTCCTTTTCGTCCACAAAATATAAGGGCTAACTTTATTTTAAGGGCTTCTCAAGCGAAAGTTTAGTAAAAGTCATAAAAGGGCTGCCAGTGTTTCAACTATAGGTATGTGAAAGGGTACCATTTTCTATGGAAGGTATATGAAAGGGTTACCTTTTCTTGCAAAAATGGTATATAAAAGGGTAAGGGTTTGGACCTCGGGGCGGAGCCTCCCTGTATAAAACTTTGCTGAGTACCCCACTAACATTAATTTGTCTCTCCTTAACCCTTTCACTCCCAAGAGTGCTAGGTTCAAAACTGTAGAAAATATATTGAATTTCATTTTGCCAAATTGTCAAAACAAACAGTACCACATGAAAGTTCTGCTCAATAGCTTTCATTTGAATGGTCACACACTTGGGTTTCATCCACAGACTCAAAAGGTACAGCCACATTTATTGACTTACAGTTTGACTCTGGAAGTGGAAGGGTTAAAATGGTTTCTTCACCCCACTCATACAGACTTCTTCTTGTCCAACAAGGCTATTCCTGTATATGGAGGGACTTTTGATTGTTCGTTCTTCCTAAGGTGCACCTTTTTTGTTTTAATCTCAACAGAGCTTAAAACCGATCCTGATAACAAGGGAGATGATTAAGGTATGGATTAGTGATTGTAATTGGACTGAGCAGTGTACAAATCAGGGAGTAATGAGGTAAGCCATTTCAAAATTGCACCATGCAATTTTGACATTATGAGCCCATTACTCCCTGAATTGTATTACACTTGGTCCAATAATTACCAATTCATCATATCAGTAATAAATTCAATGTTAGGCAGTCTGTGAAATATTTTTTCGGTAAAACTAGGATACTATATATGCCACCAATTTTACAAACATTAGGGAAACAGGAAGAATGTGATTAATGTGCAAGTGGTAGAAAATAATGCTGCACTTAACTTATATAGGGACCAACTACCAAAATTACAACAAGAATGTTAATGCAGGAAACTGGAATTGGTTGGCCGTCTATAAAGTTAATGCAGCATTATTTTTGTACGTTTGATAATGGACTTGCCAAAATATTATGCTTTCTGTTTAATACTTACCTTGTGTATTTTAAGTTTGCAAGAGGTTTTTCGGAGTTGTGATTATCTTATAATGCACCTATCAATGTAAATCCCGTGGGGGGGGGGGGGGGTGCGGGCAAAGGTCGGGATTTGACAACAAGAACGATCCCTCTCTCGGGCATTTGATTGCGAGTCGCGTCCCGGGGGTTGGGACATCTGACTTTGACCAAGAAGCGCCTGGGTCCAATTTTCAGACGCGGTTACCAAGTGTCTTCCTTCTACCTTTGCAACCGTGATTTCCAAAGCCACAATGTTTTATATTTTGAGTTTTCATTGACATTTATCTGCCATTTTAAACGCCAAAGTAAGAAAGTACTTGTTAGTCTGTTTTAGAATTCTGCCCCTGGGTGGGTCTTCTTAGTTACATTTGAACAAAATATTTTTCCCACCCTCGGGAACTTGACTGAAATTTTTACTTTTCTGTCAAATCCCCACCCCTGCCCCCCCCCCCCCCCCCATGGGATTTACATTGATGGATGCATAATGTTCAGATGAAGACAAAAACATGAAAAATTCACCATCCTGGTTTGCATTCTCCAGAAAATGCAGAGTTGGTCATTTCATGTTGTTGTATATGTATAAAACAAATGCGGCGCCATTGTGTGGTTCCAGAAAATATCCATACCCCCCACGGAAGGTTTTTTGGTTTGAACCCCAACACCCACCCCCCTTAGAAATTACAGTTTAGCTTCATACTTTCCATTAAAACTTTGGGCTTAATTTGAGACCCCCCTCCCCCTCGAAATTTCCAATGTTCTTCCTTGGATATATGGAAATTTTCTGGAACTGTACATTGTAGATGTACTGCTCCTTAATCTTTCAGTTATGTTCTTGTTCCCCTTCTCTCATGTTTTGTTGTACTGTGCCCTTCAATAGCATGCAGGACCAACTTGAGTTGAGTTTCACACTGCCATCAATTATCAGGAAAAATAGAATTTACTTCAACAGGTTCAAACGGTCAGCCCTGTGGGTTGTGATTGGTGTATTTTGATCCATCTTGTTTGTTTCTTTTTTTGAGGAATCCGGTGGTTTTCATTGTAAGTTATGATTGATGGCAGCGTAAAACACAATCATCAGTTGGATTTTGAACTTTAGAGTTTGCATGTTATTGTAAAGCACATTAACTCCACATTTACACAGAAGGGTCAAAGTTTATGCGTGTTGATTTTCTTGTCAGAACAAAGTATTTGGGGCAGGCTATCCTAGTCTTCCTACCATGTCACAAGAGGAATTCCTAGAGAAGGAAATCCTGGAGGGAAAAGTTGTTTTGGATTACAAAGAGTAAGTACAGTGTATGTGTTATTCATATTCATATTATAAATGAATCCATGACCTTTGTGGTTCCTGTTTCATTTCGAATAATGCGTTATTTCATACTGATCATTTCACGGGTATAAATAAACTTCTTTCCAGTGGCTACATAGCTTGGTGTTTAATAACATCAGGTAGCAAGAGTAAATATAAGGCACAAGTTTGTAGGGTGTGAGTGGGAGGTGTATGCACATTTTGGCATGCGCATGCCCCCATGAACTTGCACCCTACTGTATAATCACTCCTGCTAAAACAGTCGGGGAACAAGTGCCGATTTTGGCAAATCTTCATTGAAGAACTCAAAGAGTTTTTGATTGTTATTATCCAATCAAGAAACAGCGCAAACACTCACGAGTACTCCCGTAATTGTCATGTCAGCATAGCGCAACGAGGATATGTCATGCTGCTGTCCATGCTGCTAAGGGATGGACCATTTTATTTTGGGAGGGGGGTTGGGCAATTACCAAAAAAAATTCCTGCACAGCAAAAGTAGAGAAAAAAAAATTCGTGCAAAGCGAGTTCACTCACTCACTCACAAGCAAAAGGTGAAAAAACAAAATTATTGCACCAACTCAAGACGGGAAAAAAAAATTTGAGCTCAGAAAAATTGCCCCCACCCCCCCATCCCTAAGCAACTTCGCGGGCTCAGTCCTGTCTCAGAGATGGGATTTCACCATCAACTTGTACTTGTTTAGCCTGTTCCAGGCTCTCAAATAAGTAAGTGAAGTGAAAAAAGCGGCGTGAAGGGAAAAAAACGAGGGGGGGGGGGGACTTACACACCTATGTATCAATTGATTCCTAACGAATCAACTCCCTCCTTCGCTGTGCTTTTTCGCTTCACCCGCTTATCCGAGAGCCTGGAACAGGCTAGTCATTTGGTGGTCCATTTCAGATTTGCATGTCATGCAAAAGTCACGGATTGCACAATGTATGTAAAGGAGTTCCTTGCTGCAAAGAAACTGCAAATGCTAAATTATGCATTGAATCCATTTCTGGACTTTCTGCCCGTTTATTTTGTGGAGAGATGCAACTACCCAGGTGGACGAGGGACGCGATTCGATAGGAATCAATTGATGCATAGATGTCTTAAGCCTTTTGTGGTTATAAAAACGTCTCACATAATACTTATATGTTCATGCTGTGTTGCACATAAGGCCATATTCTTTTTTTTCTAGTGACCAAAAGCAGAACAAGAACAAGAACAAGACAAGTGATGATGAGTCTGACAACGAGGACGACCCAGCTAAACTTCAGAAGAAGAGGGACTGGGATGAATGGAGAGATGGTTAGTTGATGTTTATATAGGGAATAATTACTGAATGGTGATTGTTAAGAGCCTGATTACTTGTTCCTGCTCTTTTTGTACTGAGTTCGGATTTAGACCTGATATCCAAACACAACGCTTTCGACTGATTTTCTAGGTGCAATTATTTCATCCATGAAAATCAGTTTGAAATGAATATATGATCATCGCAGTTGTGAATGCAATTTAAGCAATTGCAATTTTTAAGCCAGAAAAAAATTCTGGCTTCAACGGGATTTGAACCCATGACCTCCGCGTTACTAGTGCGTTGCTCTACCAACTGAGCTATGGAGCCACACGTTGGGAGCAGGTCAATAGTGAGTTTATACACCCGTGATAGGAATGAATAATGTGATGATGAATATATGAATGAAATGAACGTATGGCTTCATAGCTCAGTTGGTAGAGCAACGCACTAGTAACGCGGAGGTCATGGGTTCAAATCCCGTTGAAGCCAGAATTTTTTTCTGGCTTAAAATTGCAATTGCTTTAAAAATTTCATTCACAACTGCGATGATCATATATTCATTTCATTCCATTTCCGCAGTTGATATATTTCATTCATATATTCCTCATCACGAAAATCAGTTTATTGTTCAAAAAGAAGCTATTCCATTTAATTGTCAAAGGAAGTTTTGTAGCTGTTCAATGTCGTCGGTTGCATCTAAGCAGAAACACGTCACGTGAACTTTGACGTTCGAACTGAGTTGTTCGGTAACTAATTAGGTCATGTTTTTATGTGACGTGTTTCCGCTTAGATGGTAACCGACGGTAATGAAGAATAAGAATTAGAAGTTGTCTTTCAGCATTCGGTTTTTAGGACAATTTCGTATCTAACAGCATCTCCACGATTGTTTATTATGGTTTTCATACTCGCCGCCAGTGGCAATGAATGCAACAAAATCTAAATTTCCTGAATAATCTTATCTGATCTGAGACATCGTTATGTGTTGTGTTTGTAGTGACCATGCAGTATTCTCTTTGAACGTGAAATTTTTCACACGCCAATTTCCATCAAATATAACCCATTTTTGAAACGCAAAATTTCTTCCGATAATAAGCCCCCCCCCCCCCCCCCCCCCCCCCCTCCGAATATAATCCCACCAAAAATCTCAATTAAATAATACAATCACAACGATAGTAATAAATGAGCTAACGGCAAAGAGGGGCGGGCACACGTTTAATGCTGAAACTTTGTCTTTAGATGTCTGAGAGCTGGGGACAGTTAGGATTTCACTGTATTCAATAACCCAGAGTATTAAATGCGCATGTTTACCATGTTGCCAAAAGGGCGTTAACTCTGTTTCTACCAAAACATTTCACTTGACAATTTTTCCTTGCTCGTGTGGAAAGGGAACAAGGACACTTGTCAAGGAAAAAATTGCCAAATTTCCCTTTCCACACGAGCAAGGAAAAATTGTCAAGTGAAAACTTGTCAAGGAAAACTTGCTCGTGTGGAAGGGGCTTTACACAGACACAGTAACGTGTTGATCATTAGCAACAACAAAAGGCACTAATGATCAACACGTTACTGCAATACGCCTTATTCACGATAGCCGGCATGGTGGTTTTCGTATTATAGTGGAAATTATCCATGTGGTCTGTCAGGGGGGCAAACATTGGAAGGAAGACATTTTTCGGAAAATCGACTTGCCTTGATATTCAAATAGCTGTTCCAAAATTATATTTGAGTGTCAGATACTAGACTATTAGTTTGGAATGGTTACTCTATATTCTGACTTGTACACTACGCAAGCCGTTTATTTTTTACAAAAGCTTCAAAACAACTTGTATTCAAGTGTTTCAGTATACAAAGAGACTGGTTAAAATCTCGCGATTTTACCCCCTCAGAAATCACGTGGTTAATTTGAATGTATAATATGAAAACCATCATGGCGGCTAACGTGAATAAGGCCTATTGCGTATGTTTCTTGCGCTTATGCTAAAGAACAAAAACTATGGAGAACTCTATAAATTAAATTTTTCCATGATCTGATGGCACTGTACGTCAGAGAAAAATTACCCATTTTCATACTTAAAGGGGCTATGTCACGCTATTTTTTTGCTATTCTTCCCTGTATTATTTTTTTACGAGCTCTAAACTCAAATATATGAATGAAATATTAATTCAAAGATGGAATCTCACTTACATAACACAGATGATTTTTAAGCATGATTTACCACTTTTTTTGCGTATGGACTTAAACTTGAAAACGTCGGGCCGCCGTTTATCAAATTAGCCTATTCGCCATCCGTTTCAATCTTGTCCAATTTTGACCATCCGGACTTCATTGCGGTTTCCTAGTATTTGTTTTATGTTTTTCTATGGTTTGAAACCATTATTTAGTGGTTTCAATATATTTTAAGACTAGTTTGTGTGTAACAGAATTGACGAAAATAGCGTGACATAGCTCCTTTAAGCAAGGAATTTTTAATGTATAAAAAGCTGATCAAGTGTGATCATCTGGGTGAAGGGTAGACCTGAAAAGGACTGTCATGTAAATGACTACTTCAATGGCCTGAATTTTAGCCATCTCCTCTGTCGCTTAATACTCTCTCTCGGAGTAAGAGACAGAGGAGA
Organism: Desmophyllum pertusum; assembly: GCA_029204205.1. Classification (NCBI taxonomy): domain Eukaryota; kingdom Metazoa; phylum Cnidaria; class Anthozoa; order Scleractinia; family Caryophylliidae; genus Desmophyllum; species Desmophyllum pertusum. Next base: position 2,066,991 of record MU825406.1, on the reverse strand, counting down.
CGGCTGAAATTCAGGCTACTACTTCAAACCATGTACTCAATAATTTATAACTGGATTCTTTTTCCAGACCATCGTCGTGGTTGGGGTAACAGAGAAAACATGGGCTGAAGTGACAACAGCACCGGGGTCTCAAGCATCGAGTGTCACGCTATAATGACTGCGATCACGCGTCACGCATTCCACCCTTGAGGAAATGTTCACAGAACAAGATCTATTCCACCAACAAGACAGAAATTTGAGTTTTCGCTTTTCTTTTATTTCAAAGTGGACTGCGTTTCAATTAACTAATAGACTGTACAGAGGAGTGGCAGCCGAGTGTCTGTTATCTGACCCCACCCCTCCTCCCACAGTAGGCTGGATACAAGGCCTCTAGGAGGGCAGTGTATAAAGACTGGCAAAGTCGAGCAGTTTCTTAGTTTTATTCAAGATAAGAAAGATCACAATCTTTCATTATTAGATAACAGACAGCAACAGAAAAATAAAATTATCCGAAGACTTCAGTAATAAACTGAATTATTATTCCACGTCATTTGAGCTAATTACGCTGTAATATCCCGTATTACACAGTAAGCTAAATATATAAGAAACATTTATAATAATTCCCCTTGATGTTTTTTGAGGTAATACTCGCAGATATTTTCCTCATTTCTCCGCGCATACGGAACTCGTAAAATATCCATGCGACATCAAATTAGGTGTATGTACTACTGGATCCTCGTCCCCAGTCGTCTCTCTTGTCTCCTATTAATATTAAGCGCGGCCGAGGGGAGCATCCCCCGGTCTTGTGACTCCCAACAAAGGAGACAAGAGAGACGTCTGGGGACGAGTCAGCTACTGGATGTTTTTAAGAAAAAAAAGCCCCTCAAAATTATTTCACTTCTCTGAAAATTGTTCTTTAAGTTATGCAACAATATTTTGGGCTGGGCCAGGAGCCCATCACTAGGAGCGAGCAACTGGACTGGATTCGTGTCACAGCGTTTTTACAGATCAGGTTATTTTTAGATTCGCTTTTCCCGTGAATTCGTATTCCCGCCAGACAATCGAACGTTTTTCCTTTGTAATCATTCTAATTGGCGTTACCGCGTAACAAAGGCCGCAATTAGGTCGCCATCTTTTTATTTTCTTTATTTCATTTCATATTACACATGGGACCAGAAACACATTTTCCCCGGAAAAAGGAATCTAAAAATAAACCGGTCTGTAAAAACGCTGTGACATAGGAGTAGTGTCGGAGTTGCTCGCTCCGGCTAATGGGCTCCTGGCTGGGCTTGGTCTTGGGGCCCTTCTGCCAATCTCTATCTCGGTTTTGAGATTATAGAGAAACTTAGGTTGTTAGTTGATAAAGGTAAATTAACCGCCGTAGCGAAGTTGGAAAGTTGAAGTTTTGAGCTCTTCGCTGGACATGGTTGCCGCAGGTCAGGAAATCGTCAGGGAAAACAATTCTTCAAGGTTAGGGAAAAGTCAGGAAATTTTATTTTGAGTCAGGGAAAATTGACATTTTGAAGAAAAGTCAGGGAAAATTGAAGTTATAACACCACTGATTTAATACCATTGAAAGCTGGAAGAAACATTTCAGGTCACTGTGATCTCAGCGATGTCAGTTTGGTTCACTGTCAAGGTTGTGATTAGTTGAAAACTTAAAATAAAAGGCAACCTCGATTCCAGGCTCTCTCTCCTTTTCCTCCCTTGTCGTTGAGGGAGGAAAAGGAGAGAGAGCCTGGAATCGAGGTTGAATAAAAGGGTGGAAAGGACGGCTGCAAGGGGATGCGCCGCTGCTATATCTGTCATTTTGCATTTATTTGGTCAGGGAAATTTTTCTTTTATCAGGGAAAAGTCAGGGAATTTTGAAAACTTATGTCTGGCAATCATGGTGGAACTAACGTTCGAAAGAGCTAACGTGTTAGCCCTTTTTGCTCTGACGACCGGCTAAAGTCCCGATCAAACGGTCACAACATTCTCGCAACATTTGTTGTGACCATGCCCGGTCAAACGGCCACAACAACCTCGCAACATTTCAAGAACAAAAGAAATGTTGTGACGATGTTGAGACAGTTTTGTGACAAATGTTGTGACCGTTTGATCAAGTTGATAATCAACTTCGTGTTTCACTTGCCCGCTCACGCAGCAAAATAGTTTGTTTATCGCTTTACTCTTAGATTGTAATGTAATATTTCAAAAACGAGTGCGAGTGTTTCATTGGGTTTCCAAACACGAGAAAACAGATGAAAGCACGAGGCCGCGAATTTATTGTATTTGAGTGTTTGGAAACCCAATGAAACACGAAGCACGAGTTTTTGAAATTACTTCTCCAACAAAAAAGAATCACACATATCTTATCCCTCTAATGAACATTGCCTATTCAGGTAGTAATATTACTAGGAATCGCATAGCTTAGAGAATTCTCGCACTCTGATTGGCTATCGATGCGAGGGTATTCAACATGGAATTGCATGCCTGAGAAGTTGAATTGCATAGCTGAATTGCATGAAGTGAGTTGAAAGCGAGGCCCAACGCGAGATTGTGTTTGTTTACTTTCGGCATCGCAAATTAAAATATAAAAATGCGGTTTTCGTATGGTTTCAATGTCAGCATCAATGTCAGAAAAGCCAAAAGCAAACATGAGGGTTTTTTCCAATGTGAGATTCAAGATTTAGTCAGCTTTGAACTCAAACTCAACTCTCTCGAGAAATTGAAGAAGCGCAATCATCGATCGATGCTTGCAAGTTCAAGAAACCTGAAGAGAGGAAACTGGCTAAAACTATGGGAGAAACAATAGTGCAGCAACCGGACGAGGTTGGTAGTACAGTAAAGTAAAGAGTAAAACGTTTAAATGACTTCATAGTGTCAGAGAAATAGCCACAAATGTAGCGGATAAGACTACAAATTAAGCTTTTTGTTCCGCGCGAACAATTTCAAAACGTAAATAAACAGTATAGTATAGTCCGGCGTCAAAACGTCCGCTAGAAAGAAAAATACGCCAAATTTTTCCGGTAATAGAACAGCTTTCTATTTTTTTGAAGTGACATTGTCGATAGTTTGACCGTAATAAAATTATCTTACTTTAAAACCCACTTGAAAACAGCATTCATTAACGCGTGGTCAATCGGTAAACTCGCTAAAAGCACATTTGAAGACACTTTTTTCAGTTCCGTTTGTAACGAAATAGTCAAAATTTTCGGCTAAAAGAATAGTTGTTTACATTCTTTAACTAATACTTTAGATAGCTTGACCGTAATAGTTCTCTTGTGCGGCTAACTGAAGCTACAAAAACAACCGCTCGAAGATCAACAAGTGTTTACACAGCACTGAGTACAAAATAATTCGCATTCGAAACGAAAACAAGTCAACAAGGTCTAAAATACGGTGGCCCACAGGGGCAATACAAATTTATCTATTCCAGTACAAATATATATATTCTAGTACAAATATATATATTCTAGCACAAATTTATCTATTCCAGTACAAATATTTATATTCTAGTACAGATTTATCTATTCCAGTACAAATGTATGTCCCAATACAAATATTATTCCAGTACAAATTTATTTATCCCAGTACAAATATATGTCCCAGTACAAATATATTTATCCCAGTACAAATATATGTCCCAGTACAAATTTATTTATCCCAGTACAAATATATGTCCCAGTACAAATTTATTTATCCCAGTACAAATATATGTCCCAGTACAAATATATTTATCCCAGTACAAATATATATTCCAGTGACTATTCCAGTACAAATATTTCCGCGCACGAGGCCTGGGGCCAAACATCCAGAGAAAAACAACATGGCTGCCACGATGTCGTGCAGCTGTGGGGCTATTAACCTCGACGTTTCCGACAACTTTTGTCCTCAGTGTCGAAACATGAACGTGTGGAGCAATCTACGGCGTAGTCCATACTCTTGTAAACGGGATTTCAAAGTTTGCTCGCACATATTAATCCCGTGTTGTTTCGAAAGCAAATCATTGGACGATCGTTTTATACTCGTGGCCTCTCTTATTATTCAATTAGCTGCCTTTCCTCAGAAACGTTCATGTCTCCACATAGTCCAGTTCTGGCCCTCTCTCTGTCACGCAACGCTGACAAAAGAGAGAGGGACCAGAACTGGACTAGTCTCCACACTGCGAACAAAAGTTGTCGGAAACGTCGAGGTTAATAGCCCCACAGCTGCACGACATCGTGGCAGCCATGTTGTTTTTCCCTGGATGTTTGGCCCCAGGCCTTGTGCGCGGAAATATTTGTACTGGGACATATATTTGTACTGGGATAAATATATTTGTACTGGGACATATATTTGTACTGGGATAAATAAATTTGTACTGGAATATATATTTGTACTGGGACATACATTTGTACTGGAATAGATAAATCTGTACTAGAATATAAATATTTGTACTGGAATAGATAAATTTGTGCTAGAATATATATATTTGTACTAGAATATATATATTTGTACTGGAATAGATAAATTTGTATTGCCCCTGTGGGCCACCGTACTAAAAACCTTCTCTCAAACCAGGGATGAACCTAAGCCATTGAAATTTAAAACGTAGAATATTGAATGCTAATAAGCTTAAGTTCTTTCAAGGTATAAAGCATAAGTTTACTTACAGCATTGCTTGACGTCTTTTCCAAAGCTTTTCTTCCCGGGATTTCTTTTGATTCATTTCAGTGTGCCGCGGCCGAAGTAAAAGTGTTCATGATTCTGTCTTCAGTAAGCTTATGTAGTTTTTGCTACTTGCCGGAGTTCTTATAATTACTGACAAACCCGTAAATGTCTACAAATAACGTTTCCCCAATTAAAATGGAAAAACCTCTACCACGAGGATAAAATATAAAGTTTGTGACAGAATCTTTAGCTTGATTCTTATTCGTTCGCTTGCTCCTGACAGTCCTGACACTTGACGTTGAATGGCTTTCTCGAGCGCTGTTGTATTAAAGTATTTAAAAATAATTCCTTTTCCTTTTGTAAAAGGCTATGCGATTCAAGAAAAATTCATTGCCTGACTCGTGAATTCCACGTTAAATTTCACGCGAAAAACCGATATCGCACGAATCGCGAAGCGATTCGTGCGATATCGGTTTTTCGCGTGAAATTTAACGTGGAATTCACGAGTCAGGCAATGAATTTTTCTATATAATTTGGCCACTGAATCAGTTGGTATTGATTTAATAGCGGTAGTAACATTCCTTGGTGCTTTTCACGACTTTTTGCTTACATCAAGACAATATAAGGGACTGCTTGCATACATTACGTACAGCTTGGACACACAAACCACATTTTCACATTTTCATTTTGAAGAAAGAGTTCAAAATTTGAGCCGACTGCATGGGAAAGGAGACGGAACTGAACACCGTACAAATTACGACATAAATGTTTGCGGTACGAATAAGTGTCGTTCAAGTATCGAGTATTATTTACAGTCCACTTTACAGCTAAAAAAGGCATTCGTGTTCTAATTGTTGTTTTGGTTTATGAATATGTAGATTGGAAACATTTTGCACACGTGTTTCAACTGAGTTGGAACACATGGTTTTCAACTTGTGTTTCATTGGGTTTCGACTCATCCACCTGACTATAGAATAGGGAGCTCTAGTTGGCGGGTAGGGACAAAACGTGGGGTAGGCCACATGGCCTAGGCCATGGGGTAGGCCATGGGGTAGGCCATGGCCTACCGGTGGTTAATTCCCTAAAAATAAAAATAATTATTTGGGTAAAAAAATCGCTTGAATACCGATTCCGATGGAAAGCTTTCCGAAGCCTCCAAGCCTATTACCTAAATGGTTAGTGGATTTATTTCCAGTTGCAAAACGATCTAAAACGACTAAAAATACCTCGATGAACTCTTTCGTAGTTGTTTTTGTCTTCCACAGGGTAACCCATACGTTCAGAATAGGATAACGTTGATTGTTATGTAAGTCGTGAAAATTAAAAAATAACAAGCTTACACACAAGCCAAGTAAAACGTAATTTTATTCACCTGTTTACAAGCGAGCGCTGTGTTTGACAATTCTGCTTCGATCGCCTCGAGTAAACTCGCGGTCACTGGACTCTAAGGCCTATAAAGAGTCAACGCACGAACCTGCGTGACGAAAAACGTGACTGCCTGATGTAATATTGCATCATGCTAAGGAAGACCTGGAAGACGGAGAAATTCTCTTGTGGTTAATTTTCATGTTCAACGAGGGAAAAAAATGTGTTTTCGCTCAACGTGAAAATAAATTGTGAATGACATATATGCTGTGGAATTGTGTTAAGAAAAACTATTATGTTTTTGGGACCGGGTTTTATAGTTCGTTTACTGGTTGAGGTGCATGTATTAAACAGAACAGAAATTCTCTAGTGGCTATTTATTTGCATGTCTCCTGGCTTCGTTTACAATGTAATAGAAAAACCCTCTTGATCAAAAGGTCAGTCATGCGTTTTTCCTCGTAAATAAATTGACATACTGTAATTGTATGAAGAAAAACTGTTATTTTCCATTGTCTAATTCAATATTTCGAATGTTTCTTTAAAGAGTACTGACACGACACGAAAATCGAAATTTTCTCTAAAAGTAGAAAGAAATTCTACAGAAAGACTGTGGAAGAGAAATTCTCTAGTGGCTAATTTTAGACAATGCAATGCAATGTCAACTGGGGAAAGTGCAGTGACTACGAAAAAAACAAGTAGCCACGCCAGTCTCGCTAAAGTCCGCAATTTGCGTGAAACCAGAAGCCGATTCCCCGCTGGGATCGAATAACGCGCAAAGGTCACACCGCCAAATTTAGCACATTTTGCAACAACACTGCTGTTCACTGCTGTGGGACATTTGTCTTTGCTTTTTTCAATGCGATTCCTGTAATAAACTCAATACATGTACGCACTTACACGACACTACAGAAAGCCCGTGGAAGAGAAATTCTCGACTGGCTAATTTTAGACCGAGATGCGATAACATCATGTCAACCGTGTAGAGGGCTAGGGCTAGTGACTATGAAAAAACCGTCCATTTCTTGAAGCGGCTCGATGCCCATATATGGGCATCGGCCGCTTAATAAAACTGATTTGAAGGCCATGTTTAATTCTCGTTATATATATAATAAACAAATTACATGATAGAAAGTGCTTTGTACGGATTTTATTCACTCGTTGCTCGTTTTCCGAAGTTTTGCAACTCGTGAATAAAAATCCGTACGTCGCACTTTCTATTAAGTAATCTATATATATCCAATCAAAACTGACGCGCTAGCTTTATATGATCAAAATTTTATAAATTGTTTATTCTAGCAAGCTTTTATTTTGTCATAAATCAACAATGTTAATGTCCGTGCATATTTCCATGTCTATATAGTGTTTTCTTTCGAGCTACGTTTTCAAATTTATGATCGTAAGCACAGAACAAAATCAATATTTAATATCGATTTTTAGACATAGTTACCATAGTAACCAGTTGAATGGAACAAAAGAGAAAGCTAATCGAATATTTCAAGGACATTTTTATACACACGCCAATACTGGGTCAGCCGGAACAATGACCAAGTCTACTCTTCTATATAAGCTTTCCATGTGTTAACTCAGTTCAGCTTTAACCACGTTAGTCTTCCACAGTTTGGTACATCAGTTTGCCAGGTCGCCATTCTCTCCAAAGCTTTTTTCTGTCAATACACTGAGAACCTTTGTTCATTGTTTGGCTGGGAGGCCAGTTTCGTAATTTAATGGTCAGTTCCTTCATAACCAACATTGAAAACGGTCTTTTATTTCTCGTGGGAAAATGTCTTGTCATCTTTCTTTGGTAAAACGAGCATCTTCGCAAGCGGTGACATTTTTTTCGTTCCCAGTGCGTCGACTGAAAGTCGCTCAAAATACAGCCCATTCGGTTGTACTGATAATCAATCTAAAATTAAAGTCTTGACTCTTCCTCTTGGGCGACAACTGATGTTCACTGAAATTAGCTAAAGTTTAATAGTACAGACCAAATTAATCAGGTTAAGAAGATTACGTTGAAATAAAAGAAAATAGGCCAGGTAACCTAACAGGCTACGTTAACAGTGGAATCTCGTGTATTTTGTCAAAAGTATGACTGTCGAATGTCAGACAGAGTCGCCAAAGTTATATTAAAACATACTTCCATCTTTCCGTCTCCCACAACACACATACATACACACACAAGCTAGAAAAGAAACTCATACCTCAGTTTCTGAAGTTATTCAGTTAAACACTTGTCCAATGGAAATCACTGACTGGAACAGCCAAACCTTAATGTTAGAAACAGTGTTGTTCTTGAGTAAAAGTTGGATTTACTTTCAATCGTTTCATCCGCTTGAGCTATAAGTGAGCTCTTAAAGGGAGGTATGGATATTATATAGACTGCTTAAATAATTATATGTTAATTTTCCAGTTCATGAAAGAAAGTTGCACCAATATTAGCATCCGCAAAGACCGATTTAAAATTAATGACTACAAAAATAAATTGAGCAATTAGGGCTCGACTGCAGAGAATTAAGTTTGAATTTGATTGTCAAAGACTTCTATTGTGGGACAATAGTTATATAGGAAAAACAGTTATAAAATGTCACTTAATTGCATTAAATAAAGGGGGCAATTCTTACTTAGTTATGAAAACATGTATGAAAGGTGCAGTAGTGAACCGAGAAATACAAGCGTGATCTGAAACATCATTTTTTCCCCGTACAGTCTCCACATAAAAACTGATTTCCCAGAATTCTTTGGTCACAGAATACGAATATTTCTGGTGCCTGACTGGTTATTCTTTTCTGTAAAGGACTGAGCCAAAGTGGCAGCACTTTAAACTGACGTCACTCGAGTGTATTGAACTGGAACATTTTACGTCAAACGGACTAACCAGAGATGTATTGGCTGTTGAAACGAGGAGTTTTGTCGTTGAAGGGTTGGGAAGTTGTTGATAGTAATATAAACTTTGCAGTTCTTTTCAACTACTTAAGGTAGTACAATTTGGTGAGACGTAAAATATGAAGTTGCCTTCGTTTACAGCCAGCTGGTAGATAAAACATTATTATGATCAATTCCAAAAGATAAGAGTCCACCGTTTGCGGGTTTTGGAGAAAGCGGAGGTTGAATTTCGTTGTCAGGGGCGCCATTTTAAGACGCCATCTTGGATTTGCTTACATGTGATGAAATTTAACAAATTGACACTAGGAAAAACTCAATGCTGACGAAATTTGGCACAGTTTTTGTCCACATGTTAAGTAGTCGTACGACTCGTACAAGTGGTGAAACTGAAACTCATTAAGGAAGGGATCCAGTCAACTCATACGAGTCGTACAAGTGGTAACAAGAACCCCTGAAGGGATTACAAGCGGCCGATTTCCGGGTGTTGGGACTCCCTTATTTTCGCTATATAGGAACGTGCAGCTGGACAGGGTATGGTTTTTGAGCATTTTGGTCTGGAACAGGGTATACCAAAAGGCATTTTTGGGTATCAGGGTATCAGTTTCCCAGGAGTTGGCACGAATATCGGTAATTGATACTCTGGCATAGGGTAGATGAAGTAGTCAGACGAAAGGAAACGCGTAGGAGTGTTAAAAAAGCTTTACAACTACAACTCGCAGTGCTGCTTAGTAGTTTAGCCTTTTGGGTTAGAAAGAAAATCGTTAAGAATCGTCCGGAATAGGGTATCTTTTTTCAACATTTAGTTTACATGGAGGGAGGGTGACCCGAGTACCCGGGTCACCCTCCCTCCATGTAAACAGTAGCCTGCGAGCGCAGACGTATTTCCGGCTCGAGTTTCCCCGCCGGAAATACGTCTGCGCTCGCAGGCTATGTAAACAGGCCCTTAGTCTGGAACAGGTTCGCAAAATTAGGGTTGTTATAGCCCAGCGGCACACCCCCACCCAAATTTTTTGGGAGAACCCCCCCGGGCCAATTTCACCTTGAGGGGAGAAAGAACAATGCACCCCTCCACCCCCTCGGTCAGTTTACTCTGAGGTTCTCCCGCCAAATCTAAGAGTCAACTTCGAACCTGCGTGACGAAAAACGTGACTGGGTGATGCAATATTTTGGCTAGCGTAAGTTTGAGCTTAGGGGCGACCCATTTAACTTCTGAGGGGGGGGGGGGGGGGGGGGGTGGGGGGGTGGAGGATTTGGTATAGGCAAGAATTTTTTTTAAAACCCGTTCATGCTGCAGGAATTTTTTTCTCGGGGCATTTGTGTGCATGATATTTTTTTCTCCATGTAACATGCTGCAGGATATTTTTTTTGTGTGTGTATGAGCAGAGGAAAAGTCGCCTTTCCGTTGTGACTGACCTTTGATCGCCATCTCGTTGCTTTTTAATACGTTCAGCAATAATACATATGTATCAATAATACATATTTATTATTACTGAATGTAAAAGCACTGAGATGGTGATCCCTTTCCACTTGCACTGATGAAAGGAGTCAGGTCTAGCTAGGCCTGTTCCTGGACATGTTTTCTCCTTCATTCCATCGTACCACATCCATTGGCCCTGTACACATATCTTGCAGGTATAGTGGTGGCTACCGGCAGGGCCGTAAACAGGATTTAGAATGGGGGGGGGGGGTACGTTAAGAGTACCAAAGGTGCAATCGTACGAGCGCCGAAGGCGTGAGTTTCTAGGGGGTCCGGGGGCATGCCCCCCCGCGAAATTTTGAAAGATTAGGTTGTCTGAGACTACATTTTGTGCGTTTTGAAGGCAGTTTGACATGGAACCGAACGCAAAAACATGAGTATTTCTGGAACTGTTCAGTTAAATTCAAAATGGATTTTTGACAAACAGGAACTTTATGATGAAAGAGTACTAGAAATACAAATTGCGGACCTTCGATTAAAGAGGTTTTCAAGCCAAAGGAGTGAATATTTGGATGAAGAAAATGACTCGCTTGATGTTGTCTTTGTCGATGAAGACCATATGTAAACACGTTCAAAGCTGCGATTGGTTTGGTTTATTGGATGAACCAGTTGATTCAGACTTCATTTTCAAACTACTACTAGAGAACAAGCACTACTATTTTACTACTATTTCACTTCTTTTGAACCGTCGGTTCACGATAGGTGGACCTCCACAGCCCGTTTATAAGCTAGGGAGTACCCCCCTCCCCCCTGGGCCACCATCTTGGATTTGACAAAACTGTAGACTGTAACCTGCGATCAGGCGTTCTTTTCCTTTCTTTTCGCGGAGAACGAGAGCGCTCTCTTCGAGGAGGGCCTGATCGCAGGTTATTTAGACTGGTACTGTGTAACCACAGCTATAATAATAATTATTAATGTACAGAAAAAGCTATCTGTAGAAGGGAGAAGCAAAAATTATTGTAGTTCCAGTTCCCCTCTTGCCCAAATACAGATGCTATTAAAATCCCAACTGCCTGCAGCAGCTGAAGTTGAAGTCAGCCCATCATGTAGTGTCTTGCAGGAATTTTTTTTCCGTCAGTGGTCGTGTGCACGAATTTTTTTTTCATACAATTTTGCTTGCAGGATATTTTTTTTCAAAATCCTCCACACCCCCCCCCCCCCCCTCAGAAGTTAAATGGGTCGCCCCTTAGGTCAAGTTTACTGTGTAGAAAATTTTAGCATTTTAGCTAATGTCAATTGCATCATAATCAACAAGGGCACAGATGTGTTTTCGCTCAACGTGAAAATAAATTGTGAATGACATATATGCTGTGGAATTGTGTAAGAAAAACTGTAATGTTTTTGGGACCGAGTTTTATCGTTCGTTTAATGAGGTGCATGTATTAAACAGAACAGAAATTATCTAGTGGCTATTTATTTGCATGTCTCCTGGCTACGTTTACAATGTAATGGGAAAACCCCTCACAATGCAATGCAATGTCAACTGGGGAAAGTGCAGTGAAAAAAACAAGTAGTCACGCCAGTCTCGCTAAAGTCCGCAGTTTGCGTGAAACCGGAAGCCGATTCCCCGCTGGGATCGAATAACGCGCAAAGGTCACACCGCCAAATTTAGCACATTTTGCAACAACACTGCTGTTCACTGCTGTGGGACATTTGTCTTTGCTTTTTTCAATGCGATTCCTGTAATAAACTCAATACATGTACGCACTTACACGACACTACAGAAAGCCTGTGGAAGAGAAATTCTCCACTGGCTAATTTTAGACCGAGATGCGATAACATCATGTCAACCGTGTAGAGGGCTAGGGCTAGCGACATGAAGATCGAATAACGCAGTAACGCAATTCGACTCCTCTGCTCCCTGTGTCATTTCAAGTCATCAAGTTTCATTTCTGCTGAAGTAAGAAAGACGACTTTTTGTTTGTTATCCAACTACATTCTGAAACTCTGCATCAGCACATACATGATCAGCTTCACAGATTAGTATTAAAAAGAATCACTGTTCTTATGCACACATTTTTGATTTCTCCACCGCAAGTATTTGAATTATTCATCTCTTGTAGGAAAAGACGATTAATAAGCTTATTCCTGACTTCATAGGTTAACTTTAAGATGCTCAGCTTCACAGATTAGTATTAAAAATAATCACTTTTCTTATGCACACATTTTTGATTTCTAGTCAGAAAGTATTTGAATTATTCATCTCTTGTAGGAAAAGTGTGAATGTTAAAACCTTTCACGACAAACGATTAATAAGCTTATTCCAGACTTCATAGGTTAACTTTAAGATTACTGTGTAGAAACTGAAATATATATCTAAATGCCATCAACTAATGACAAATAGTCATTTGAAAACATACCTTAATTTATCTTAATACCACTAATCCAAGGACACTAATCACGTTTACAAAAACATATACCACGGGGTATCGTAACTGCGATCAGGAAGAGAAATCCCAATGCGGATTGCTTCATGCTCATAGCACAATACCTCTATTGCATCATCTTTACATGACCAGAGATTGCGTCATGTCAACCGTGGGATCGAATAACGAGAAAAGGTCACACAACAAAATTTAGCACATTTTGCAACAACACTGCTGTTCACTGCTGTGGGACATTTGTCTTTGCTTTTTCCAATGCGATTACTGTAATAAACTAAATACATCTACGCACTTATACGACACTACAGAAAGAATGTGGAAGAGAAATTCTCTACTGGCTAATTTTAGAACGAGATGCGATAACATCATGTCAACCGTGAAGAGGACTAAGGCTAGCGACATGAAAAAAAAGTCCATTTCTTGAAGCGGCTCGATGCCCATGATGCATCGGCCGCTTAAAAACGGCATTACATGAATATTCCTCGTTCTAGAAGCGTGCTACGCGACATTAGTATATACCAACTCGGCGACCTTGGCGTTTTAAGCAATCTGATTGGTCCGCTATCTCAGGATATTCAACATTATTACAGTTGAGCCCGCAGTCAAATATTCTTTTGTTTTTAAAAAGTATGCAAAACGAGTTAGGCTCGATTTCCGCCGCTTTCTCGAGTCCGGTCTTCGTTCTGGCTCATTTTCCCGAACAGCGGCTGGTAATCGAGCCTACAAATGAGGCTAATGGGCCAATAAAATGCCAGATTAACCCTTTCGCCTCGTTTGCATGTCAAACGGCAAACAATGCCAGATTGACCCTTTCGTCTCGTTTGCATGTCAAACGGCAAACAATGCCAGATAATTAACCCTTTCGCCTTGTTTGCATGTCAAACCGCTGACATCTGTAATAATCACCTCCCCGCCTTGGAGGTGAATAGTGCCGGGAATTCTGGGAAACCTTTTGGCAGAGAATTTATTGAGAAGAAAAATTAAAATGGCCGGCCTAAATTATCGTTCGACTTGTGTTTCAGAAGAAGAAACGTTGAAATTGTACATCGAAAAATAAACGAAGGCTACAAAGTTTGTTCTAAATCATTTCCAAGGTAAATAAGCTATATTTATTTCGATTCCAGTTACGTATACCCTGGGCCCAGAGGTTTTCTTTCTTTTCTTTCTCAATCGAACTTGAGCCGCGAAGCGGCAAAAACAAGCCGCGAAGCGGCGGAAGCGAGTCGCGGAGCGGCGAGAAGGAAACTGGCCGTCGCTTCGATCGCTTCGATCGAGTTCAAAAGATAAAAGAAGAAAGAAAACCTCTGGGACCAGGGTAGTTACGTAAAAAGCATGTTCACAAACTGTTAGAATACGTCGCGCTACTCGTGGATTGCAAATCTTGTACATTTTTATTCACATAAAACGAGCATCAAACAATGAAAGAAGAAGAACAATTAGTGTACCTTTGAGGACTGGTCGACTAAAAGGTCAGTTTTAAAGCTGTTCGTAGAAATTAATGTCATACTCTTGAGTCGAACTCCTGAAGTGCTCTTTGCTCCCTGTCTGTTGTAAATATCCACTCTTGCATCTCAACTGCCATTCACTATAAAAGCCAGGCAGCTATTCTTGAGCAAATTTCCGTTGGAGAAAACTTGTCTTCTCAATCCAGCACTACACATTTGAATTCTGGCGACTCATTCATTTGCACCTTCATTATTTTCCACTTGAAGTGAAGCCTTTAACGAAACTGTCAAACTGCCCACGGGTTTGTTTCAAAGTTTTGACAGCATTATCGCAGTTATCGAGCAATTATCTCAGCAATTCATCGCAAACTGATTAAATGAACTGTAAGTACTCCGAGCAACGATCCGAGAGTCAACACATGTGCATGAGTATCTTAAATTTGCATCAATTGAAATGGCCTGATGCGAGTTCACTCATGCATGGTGATTGTTACGCACGTCCTCACACTCTTGTAAATATTCACCAATATTCATTTCGCCTTCGGCGAATAATTGTTAATTAATGTACGATTCCACAAATAACGCGCCGAAACAGAAAGACCACAATGCAAAATGCGTAGCGTGTGACAAGCAAAACATAACATGAATATTCCTCGTTCTTTAAACGCACGATTCCACAAACAAGAAAGTCAGCAGTATAATTTCTGTAGATTCGAAAATAAATGCGGGCCCGCCGAGAAAGAAACGTTGTTAGTCCAAAACTTCAAATTGCGACCCAGGTTGTGACCTCTCTAATGGGCTAAAAACGTTGTCTTGCAGCCACTTCCCGCCATTCGGGTGACTATTTTGGGAGAATTCGCCTTTTTCGACATAAACAAGAACTCCTAAAGGAGTTTACCAGCGGCCGATATCACTGACCTTGAGGGGGGGGGGGGGGGGGGGGGGGGGGGGGGGGGGGGAACAACAATCGATCTCTCCTCCCCCTCGGTCACTGGACTCAGAGGTGCACCCCCCAAATAAGAGTCAGCATACGAACCTGGGTGACGAAAAAACGTGACTGCGTGATGCAATATTCATATTAAAAGCTTGAGTCAAGCTTGGCTGCGTAGAAACTGTAATATCTAACCAAATGCCGTCAACTAAAAGCCAAATAAACATTTGCACACCCACTAATAAAGTCTTCTTTCAAAACCTATACTACTCATACTGCGCTACGGAACAGAAATTCTCAAGTGGCTAATTTTAGCTAATGTCAATTGCGTCATGCAATCAAAAGGGCAGAGCTGGGTTTTTCCCTAAACGCGAAAATAAATTGTGGATGACATACCATGGTCCTACCAATTGAAACTGAAAGCAGATGACTATTACATGTTATTTTCCCCAGTCTCGTTAAATATTTCGCTTGTTTCGTTTGTAAAGAACATGAAAAGAGCACTTACACGATACGAAAATCGAAATTTTCTCTAAAAGTAGGAAGAAATTATCCAGAAAGCTTGTGGAAGAGAAATTATCTAGTGGCTAATTTTAGACAATGCAATGCAATGTCAACTGGGGAAAGTGCAGTGACTACGAAAAAAAAACAAGTAGTCACGCCAGTCTCGCTAAAGTCCGCAGTTTGCGTGAAACCAGAAGCCGATTCCCCGCTGGGATCGAATAACGCGCAAAGGTCACACCGCCAAATTTAGCATATTTTGCAACAACACTGCTGTTCACTGCTGTGGGACATTTGTCTTTGCTTTTTTCAATGCGATTCCTGTAATAAACTCAATACATGTACGCACTTACACGACACTACAGAAAGCCTGTGGAAGAGAAATTCTCTACTGGCTAATTTTAGACCGAGATGCGATAACATCATGTCAACCGTGTAGAGGGCTAGGGCTAGTGACTATGAAAAAAACCGTCCATTTCTTGAAGCGGCTCGATGCCCATATATGGGCATCGGCCGCTTAATAAATCCACTAACCATTTAGGTAATAGGCTTGGAGGCTTCGGAAAGCTTTCCATCCAAATTTGACGGTATTCAAGCGATATTTTTACCCAAATTATTATTTTTATTTTTAGAAAATTAACCACCGGTAGGCCATGGCCTACCCCATGGCCTAGGCCATGTGGCCTACCCCACGTTTTGTCCCTACCCCTAGTTGGCTAAAACGTCATTAAAAATAGGTCCGCGACGCGTGCTCATGGCTACTGCATTTTTTACTCAGAGAATGCGGATAGTGCCTCCCGCTTTTGAAAGCTTTTGAACTAAGCCCATGAGCCGAGTAAACGGAATGGGTTAGGGACTCTCGCGATTTCAATCAGTAAGGTGGATTCTCGGAAATGCCGTGAAAAATATTAACAAGTCGATACTAAAACATAAGATACAGTCTCGCAATGGAATGATTACGATGGGAAATAGGAATGCGAATGAACGGAAGATGGACTTGTTTACAACTGTATTTGGGCTAGACGCTTTGCTGTTTTAAAAGGATTACTCTTCATGGAGATCAATAAAACTTTGGAAATTGAGGTTGGGATTTGGTTAGATCAGTTACAGCTTCTACACAGTAAACTTGACTCAAGCTAGCCAAAATATTGCATCACGCAGTCACGTTTTCAGTCGTCACGCAGGTTTGTAGTTGACTCGACAGTTGACTCTTAGATTTGGCGGGGAAACCTCAGAGTACACTGACCGAGGGGGAGGAGCGGTGGATTGTTCTTTCTCCCCTCAAGGTGAAATCGGCCGCTTTGGCGATTTGAAATCGCGAGATAAATCGCCGCTGAAATTGCACCACTTATTGGGCGCTTATTGGAATTAATATTGGAAAATCGAATCATTACGGTAAACGTCACTCAGTGAGAATCCAAAGGTCCATTTACACAGGCGATTTTTATGCGATTTTACAAAAAATGCCCATAATTTTGAAATCCGTCGACGACAGATTTTTTTCCTTACTTCATCACATAAGACTCAAAGCTCTCAAGTTTTGTATCTGAAAAGTTTCATGACAATCAAAATGCTAGTAAATAAGTTGCCGGGTATTCTAAAATCGTCCCGAAAACTCTTCTTACCAGTTTTCTGCACCGCAGGTTTCCTTTCTGAGGAGAAATAAAGCCTTCAAGTCAAGTACTTCTAATCATCCGATGTTTTCATATATTAATCCCCAAGTGGCAAACTTCTCGTGAGAAATGTGACAGCAAAGCCAGAAATCTTTAATATATTATCAAGCACAAGGGTTGTCACTGTTTTTGAAAAGCGGACTATCAGAAGTACTTGACTTGAAGCTTTATCTCTTCTCAGAAAGGAAAAACTGCAGTGCTGAAAACTGGTAAGAGTTTTCCGTAGATGCTGCATTTTGCCATGCTTGGATTTGTTTGGCGAATAAAGCGACAAATGCGCGATGAGTCGGATGAATATAAAATATTTAATTTCACCTTGCATGCAGCATACAATTCTGCTTCTTTTAGCGCTGATTGTGTTTCCCGTAGGTTTGCTTTCTGATTACTCAGTTTCTTTCAATAAAGCTTTGGGTAGCATCAGCCTTTCAGACGGGAGATAGTCTGGCTGCACTCTTCTGCTATTTGCGCATCAGCTAACACAATAATTATTGCATTTGCATAGCATTTTCAGAGTAAATTTAACCAGCAGTTTGTGCAGAGAGTTGCATGGTCATGATTGTCATGAAACTTTCAGATACAAAACTTGAGAGCTCTGAGCCTTATTTGATGAAGTAAGGAAAAAATCTGTCGTCCTATTTCAAAATTATGGGCATTTTTTGTAAAGATTAGGTTAATAGGTCAAATCTTTCCTGCCAAAACACGCGACGCGCTGCAGTAACTCATCGCCAATTTTATTAAATTTTGATGAACAGAACCTAGATTTATATTTACAGTCGAGGACTAGAGGTATTTGTGCCTGATATTTACGTACTATATACAAAGCAGACGAAACTCGAGACTCGTAAAATTGAAAAAAAAAAAATTAATTCGAAGGCATGATCAACATTTTGCACCGGAAGAGGACCCGAGTCCAAGAGACTCGCTGCTTTAATGAATTTCCCCCCCTTTTTTTAAAGGGATTGTATAGGAAATGTGCATTTTCGACCCCAGACCTTCGCTGCTGCGCAAAAGAGAAGAACTCTGGGGTCGAGATTGGGGGATTTTGGGGAAATATGCCATCTTTGCACATGCTTCGTTAAAACCTCCGGATCCGTGAGTCAACCTTATCCAATCGTCATTAATTATTACGCAAATAATATGACTTGTGAAACAACTTGATTCCCAAGATTTCACTAACAGAGAAGTGGCCAGCCTTACCCATTGCGGTCGATCACATGACACGTAATACAATCCGGTCATTTCCGAGTTGCCTATGTTTCAAAACGAGTCCTGGTGCACAACGTTTGTTATGGAAATGAGTGTTAACTGCAAGTTTATTATCATGCAAATCAAACTAATTTCCATAACAAATGTTGTGCACAGAGACTTGTTTTGAAACGGCTTCGTTCACATTGTACCGGTACAGGTTGGATCCGTGCAAGTTTTACACTTGTTCACACTGTCCCGGTATTGTATTTTCATTTGTTCACACTGTACCGATCCAAAACTGTACCTGCTCCTGGAGCAGATACAAAACTTGCACGGATAGGCGGTCGGAAACCTGTCCGGATACAGTGTGAACAAAAGGCCTATCCGTGCAAATTTTGTACCTGATCCAAAGTGGAACCGGTACAATGTGTTAAGGTGGCTCACAACATTTTAGACCTTCCAGTCTTTGGCATTCTATTACAGCTAGCCCGATGATGCTTATAAAAAACATTTAGGCTACGTTCACATTAGTGGATCCGGTACAAAATTTGGCACCTTAAATTTAAGGTGGCTCTGAATCCTACTCACAGAATTTTTTTTAAATTTGTAAACATGCTTCTCTTGTCGAGAAGACAAAAATAGATCAAATAGAAAAACTTTCACCGAGTAGTTTTAAAGTTATTGGCTTCAAAAGGTCAAAAATAGGGTACGTTTGACCTACCTTGACGTTGCCATGATGTTGCAATTTGTTCCTTAGTAAAAGCTATACAAATTTGTTTTAAAAGTTAATGTTAAATATCATTGGTGTACTTGTGATAGAATGCCAGAGACGGAAAAGTCTAAACTATTATGAGCCACCTTAAATCGTCTGGATATTCCAACGGACAAATAAACGCACCACAGTTCCATGCAACCTCGTTCCCAGGGTCTCTCATCTTCCCGCCCCCTGGAGCGCGCATCCAAAGTCCCCCGGGGGTACTTCCATATAAAATTGACGGGGTGATCGCCGAACCTTTTGGAGTAACCTCATCTGTATGTTCCTCTCCAGTCACTAGTGAGGAACCATTAACCAGTCTTTAAGGGTTAAAATTCACGGTTTGGTACCGTACCGCTAATCTAAAATGAACACAGTTACACCGAGTTATCCCGGTACCGTTTGCCAAGCGCGAGAACAGTAACGGCATGTAAGCGTTGGCATGCAGTGCGCAAAAGGCAAACAGTGTAACCGTTGGCAAAATCATGTAAGGATTAGGAAGGATTTGATCGTTTTCAAATTCAGTATTACATTAGTATTTGCCAAAGAACGTCAATATCATGCGTTTGATGAGAAGTACAATATTTCGGAAATTATAAAGCTTTAAGAGTTTTAAAGCTTTATAATTTCCGAAATATTGCGCATCAAACGCATGCTACAAGTTGTCGATATTGACGTTCTTGACATGATTGACATGGTTCATCATAACAGGCGATAGAGATATTTTAACACAACTGCAAAACTGATTTAAACCAAAACTTTTCATGTCTGTAGTATCCAAAATCTATAAATATATTGAGTGATGTCGCTTGTTTTAATGCAATAAACTAAAATAACTGGATATATAACAGAGGTGGCAATACAAAACAAATAAACCGCAACGATAACATAACCAACGTCAAAGAAAAAAGTTCGTCTTACTTACAGTGTACGCCAGAATTAAAATTGTTTTATTTCGAAACTAACCTAACCCTATGGCACAAAACTGAAGCCAACAACTGCTCTTAATTATACTTTTCACTCAATAACCAATGCAAATTGATGAATACCACGTGTTCAAATGCCCTCTTCTTTGCCGCAAGGACATATTGTTGTAATGCATGGTTCAATTCCTACAGTACCCATTCACCCCGTGGGCAACCCCCGGCACAAAGTCGGCCATTGTGGCCCGGGGGTCGAGAATGTTGCAAGTAGGGTTGCGGTGGGGATAATCACACAAGGAATCATGGGTCGTAAAATGGAGTGGAAAGATCGGTTATCGGACCTCTTTGCTAATCCCTTCATGATTTGGAAGTGATTGGCTCGATAGAAAAAAAATTGTCCAAGTTTAAACCTGTATGTTTTTAAAATTTACAAACAAGTCCGCTTATTCGTTGTAAAACGTCCGGTTTTGTTTAAGGATTATAATAAATAATTCCGCCTTCTTGTCAAACGGAGTAGTTCGGAGTAGTGTTCCGTGGATGGGGAATTGCCTCTTTCTTTGTGCTCGGTGGTGGACAATAATAGTACGCCAAGTGAAAAAATCAATTGCAAATCCCCAGGGGTGCGCACGGGGGTTGGGGAGTTACAGTAAGAATTTAACCATGCATATCAAAGGCCGCCAGGTGACGGACAAGGTATGATAGTTAAGCACTGTAATGGATCTAGAGGCATGCCTGGGTGGAGAGGCTACCCTACTGTCCCTTTTACTAAAAAAAAATGAGTCAATTTCTTACTCCTCTTTGTCGCCTTTTTAATTACCTCATCCCCCCCCCCCCCCCCCCCGTCCCACCCTAAAAGGTTGGCCTACCACTTACCGCAGGAAATGCCGAGGAAACTCCATCCAATCCTTATGCCTTAAAAATCACGTTATCGTAGGAATAGAGACGTTATTACAATTTACGTCAGCGAGTTAATACAAATTGCGTAGACCGACGATTATTACAAAAGGGTGCAACCCTTATTACAAAATGCGTATGTTATTACAAAATGCTGCAACCCTTGTTAAAAAAATGCGTAAGCTATTACAAAATGCGTCGTTATTGCAAAATGCTTTGCCTTGTAGTTAAGGTTCTCCCCCTTACTACGACCGCAAAATATCTTGGTGTAATCAGCAAATTATTTTATTGCTCCACCGTTTGGAGCAACAATTTGAGCAAACTCCAGGCAGTACAGAACTTCGCCTGCCGCATTGTAAGTGGACGCAGAAAATATTATCATATCAGAAGTCTATAACTAGTTATAGACCTCTGATCATATATAACTCCAATACTAAAGGAACTGCGCTGGCTCCAAGTGAAGGAACAACTTTATTACCGAGATGCCACAATATCGTTTAAGTGCATGACAGGGTGTGTCGGCCCCTAGATACTTATCTGCGCAGTTTATTAGACGCTGTGAAGTTACAAGCTGTACAACTAGGAATTCTCAAATGCTTCATATACCTCGTTTTAGAACTACAAGTGGTCAACGAACTTTTATTACAGAACAGTCACCCTATGGAACTTTGAAGTCGAAGCTTTTAAAGGATTTTCTTAACTAGTTTTTTGTGTTTGTGTAAATGTATAAAATGTAACCTGCGATCAGGCCAATTTTTCGCGCTCCTTACATTCAGCGCGACCACGTAAAGACGAAGAGTAAAAGAGAGCGCGGACAAATTCGCCTGATACTCAGGTTATATAAAATGTATATATAAAATTCATAATTTTATTTTTTTAAGGACGTTCGCGCCCAATTCTTCCCACGTTCAGATTTTTTTTTAACTTTTGCTGCAGTAAGATGATGACCAACTCATGTCAGAAAGGCAAAAAAATTGGGGGGTCACCGTGCTCGTTTTGGAGATAAAGCGCATTGAAGACCGTAGTGTTTCTAGAACTTTTGGTCATGTAAGGCGATATTGGCTTCATCAGTTGCTATCAGCAATTATAATATACTAACCATGGGATAATGCAATTTCAAGCAATTTGATTGGTTCCCTGCTCATGGTCTCAGAGACAATATACCCTCTCTACCTTATTTGGAAATGCTGCGAAGTTCAAATTTTTTTGTCTCGGGGAAAATGGAGGAACATTTTCGTGTTTTTCAGTTTCCTCCACGGAGAAATTCAACATTTTCCCTGTAATTTGTATATTATAAAACAATTATTCGCCTCAGGCTCGTGAATATTGGTGAATATTCCCCTCGACTTCGTCTCGGGGAATATTCACCAATATTCACTTCGCCTTCGGCGAATAATTGTTAAATATTAATGTAAAATGGAGACCTCTAGATAAGATGGTGTGTTGATTTCAACGCAAATAGGCCTATTGAGTAAATGTTTGCAGCTGATGTCATTCCTTCAGGTAGAATTAGCCTTACAGAAGGATACTTTTAGTCATGCACACCCGCATTCGTAGAAAAATTTGATCGCAAATGAGTAGAAAAAGCGAAATAATCAAAACTTCTCACGCGTTCAGAATTTTTTGTTTCAGTTTTGTTAAAATGGAGAGAATCAATAAAGGAAGTGATCTATGAAAAGAAAAACAGGGGTCGCCGTGCTTCCAAGAGAGTAAAATCCTCGCCAAGTTATTCAAGCGCGCTGGATGCATGACGTGGCGTGCGGCATGAATAACAATATACTTGTCATATAGTATACAAGTGTCAAATAGTGAATAGTCACAAACGTTTCGGGCATAGCCCTTCTTCAGTGTAAATACCGTTATTGGTATGCGCCAATCTCGTTCCCAGAGTCCTCGTTACCCTTGTCCAGCGGTGGAGCGGCGAGCCGGTCCTAGTATTCGGTGCGTGCAGCAGTTTTCTACTTTTACCCATGCTACCTTTCGGTCTTGTCTATTGCTATCCGACAACGTTACAGTGTAATTGAAATAGCTGTATAGACTGTATACAAAGAGGTTATTCAGCGGAACGTTGTGTAATACGGCTAGGTATTTTTACGAGTCAGTTTTTATTTTTTTAGAGCCTTTAGGTGAGAAAAAATAAACATTGACGAGTAAAAATGCCCAGCCGTATTACACAACTTTCCGCTGAATAAATTGTTTATTATACGACATAATATCTTTCCTAAAAGCTTTCAACAGTGTTTTCCGCAGCGCGCGGTCAGGAGGACTAAGACCCGTGTAATACGGTCTCTTATTATATGGCAAACTGGTCCACGATGAAAAGGAGCATTCTGATTGGTTCCCTGAGCGGTCAGAATTTTGCGATACGGACCGCTAAGATGGACCGCTCACGAACTCATTTCGCCGAATTCCTTTTATGAAACATTTAACAAAAGAAAATTGTTTTCTATTAAGTAGAAACATTTTTCCTCATGTCTGGCGGACAATTTTAGTTAAACTGGCCTGAAAAATGCAAGAATATGCTTAGCTTTGGCGCGCGCGCGTCAGCCGAGAATGGTTGCATTAATTTATCAGCAATTTTTTTAAAAGCCATTATAATAAAAACTTTCTTGAACTAACTTGTTCAGTCCGTATTGGGAAATACTGGTCTCGTTCTTTTTTTAGACATGCAAACCATGACAGAGGAGCCACACAAGGCGTTCGAAATTCAATTTTGCTTAAGAATTCGTGAAAATATACAGATTTTTGTATCTCTATTCCTTTATTTCACTTAAGTTTAGTAACATTTCAACAAAGCTGACAAACCTCCTTTTCACGGATGGCTGATCACATCTACAACGTCGCGACATCGCGTGGCAATCTCTCAAATGGAGGATTTCAAACCACCGGAAATTGAGAGAGAAAGGACAAAGGTTCCGGTTGATTAAATTTCAGACAAAGGGCAAAATGCGCAAAGGCGGGAAATTTGTCTTAGTATAGCTTATAGAGTCAGCTTAGCGTCCAAGATTTCGAAAATTCACCGGCTCATTTGCCGTTCCTGTTATCTGGACGTATTTGTATACCATTGGTTAAGCGGTATCAAGAACGTACGAATTTGTCATTTCGCGGATGGCAAGCAAACTTAATCTACAGGCAGTGAGTTCTTTGTTTGAAAAGCAATTTTCCGAAAGGTCAGGTTTGGTGAAGCATGTCAAGGCAGCAGAGTTCATCCTTAGGGAGTATGAAACTGCTACAACCACCAGATGCTCTTGCTTCAAAGCAAACAAGGGGTTTGGAAGTACAGGTGAGAGGTTTTCCATTTACAAAACATAATATTTTACTACGAAGAATCAGGAGCCCATGGAAGAATATATATTTTGGTTCGCTTTGATTGTAATAAATTTTAGTCGACCAAATACATGGGGATAGGGGTGAGTATTAGGTTAGGGGTAGGGTAGGTGGATATCTAATTTGGGAACACTAAAGATTAGAGGTATTCGTTCTTTAGTTAAACAACTTCCTCGCAAGTTTACCCCATGTAATAGCAATAGGAAGATTAGATGTAAAGGCATGCTACATTGCATTCATTATAAAATAAATAAGTTGAATTGTACGTTTCGAAATTTCATTTTCCACATAAGTAACATTATTGTTCTAACGCAGACATGACAGCTAAAAAACACAAGGTTTTATGGGAGGATAATGGCTTGCGCTTTGACAACGTGCCATTTGTTGTGGTAAATCACAAGGTTTACGACTGTCAACATGGTGTGGATAGACATCTGTGCGAGAAAAAGAGAAATCAAGCGGTGAGTTTTTTTAAAAACATATTTCCCGTTTAAGAAAAAGAAAACGTTTTTCGTGCTTCAATAAAATTATGGTAACACGAGCGGAATTAAAGTTTGGCGGAAAAGCGAGGAAAGCTGTAGAAACACTAGCCGAAGATGAGTGTCTTCACAGCAATTTCGAGTTCTCCCAAACGTTTATGACTGTTACCATAACTTTATGGAAACCACGAAAAAACGTTTTCTATTTCTTTTATGAAATAAACGCTAAACAGAATAATTTTTCATGTCATCATAGATTTATGGTAAATGGTTTTGAACCGCGTAGTAGCTCTTCCTGGCACTACTTATTATTGTTTTGTCTTACTTACTGTAGGGTGGTGACCACGCCTATCGAAAAAATAGGCCCGCGACGCGTGCTCATGGCTACTGCATTTTTTACTCAGAGAATGCGCATACATGTAGCCCATGAGCCGATTAAACGAAATGGGTTAGGGACTCTCACGATTTCAATCAGTAAGTTATATTTTTCTCTACCCAGCAGTCATGAATCCACATCATCCCTTTATAACATGTATACTAGACATACTAGATATAAACATTTTCACGCCAATGGCTTTCGTTAACTCTCACCAGACCTCTCAATTGATAATATAGGTCAAGACTTCGTTCTCCAAGTTGTCGCCGTTGAGGATAGTGCAGCAACTTTGTTGGTTTTGTTATTTTTTTCTTTGGTGTATTGCATTTGATAACCCTAGCCCTAAGGCAACATCTCTTGCTTTGGCTAACCACACTAAAATAATCAGGCCCGTAGGGCGAGGGATGCGACAGGTGCGTCCGTGGACCGATGGCTGAAAATAAAGTGAATGAAAAGCTCTAATTCGCTAACTGGTGTAGTCTGGAAATGAAGCCTGAATCAACGAAGATAACATCGAAGGTCCGCCATTTGTAGATTTGCTGGGTGACATATTAAATTTTGGACCAGATCTTGAGATTCTATAAGCTGAATTTAACGTTAACGATAAATTCGACCTAAAACCCTCATACGGAATTTTAATCCCCAGGCTCTATCAAAATGAGAGAAGACTGGGTACCCCAATAATGACCGGCAAAAGGGCTCAGCATGTGTGTCAATATTGGATAAAATGGACCGAACAGAGCCGGAGGTCACAGAAGAGCGAAATAGAAAGGCCGCAGCAAAATCCTGTCAATCGATAGATACATTTGTCCGTAAATTGTAAATTACATGTCACATAAAGTTTCTTGCAATTGTTTGTCATTAATCCATTTTGAATTTAAAAAGTGCAAGAAATTTTTATGTTTATACGTTCGCTTTTTGCTGCCTGGTTTCATATCAAAACGCACGAAATGCGAAATACAGTCGAACCTCTCCACAACGGCCACCTTGGGGACAGAGGTAAGTGGCCGTTGTAGAGAGGTGGCCGTTATGGGGAGGTAGGGGTGTAATATGACACCATTTGTTTTTTTGGGGGGGACAACATTTTTATTTAAAAAATGCTTATTATAGCATATGAATACGTAACACAATCAAAATGTATCAATAAAACAGAAACCAAAATGATGTTCAGAACAGGAATGTTAACAAAACAAAGCTAGTAAGGTACAGTGAGTACATCAGTTTGTACATCGTTTACTTTCTCTTTCGTGAAATTAAGTTGTCAAGGGTTGTTTGCTTGAGTGAGTGGCTGCGAGGTTCTATTTTAATGTGACTTACTGTGCCACAAGGCATTTTTTTTTTTTTTCAATTTCGCAATGCAATTTAAACACAGAGCCTTATCAGCTGTACTCGATTTACGACTGAAATAAAAATACAGTACTGTAAAAGCGTAAAAAAAAATGGAAAATAGAAAAAAATGGGGGCCTTGTACTTTCTAGTATTGTGTGATTCTTCCATCAGTGGCTAAACACGTGCCGCAATATAAGATACTGTATTGCCCGACGATGCGTGGTACAGATGAGGTTGCGTGACCTTTTATTACTGTACGCCAAAAAAGATAGGGTTTTAATGGCCGTTGCCGTTGTGGAGAGGTGGCCGTTGTAGAGAGGTTAAAACAAGAGTGAATGTATGGACTGTCCGCCGGGACAAAAGAATTTTAGAAGACATTTTCATATTAAAATCATTCCTCGTTTCGAAAAAAATTTAACACACTTAACAATAGTAGATCTAAAATCCATTTTCTAATATCATTTTGTCACGATGTCCAACGTCAGACTCCCGAAAGCGCGGTGAATTAATTTTCTGCAATCCAGCACGCGGCTTTGATCTTTGTCACAACAGCATTCGCAGCATTCATGCTGACATAACAAAATTCTCAAATCACTCATCACTCATACTCTTCTGATTGTCGTCATACTGTAATATCTTTGTTTACACAGCAGCATTCGCGCTGACATAACAGAATCTAAAAATAAATTGCACATCAGCCTTTCAACAACTGAAGCTCTGAAAGATTTTCAAAGAGTTGTAAATTCACGCTAGCATAACAAAATTATTTGGTCCCTCAGCAATACTTTCTTCTCTGACTTCACCCCTCGCGCGCGCGTGTGACTAAATGAGTAAATAATAACCCTCCATAGGAAAAGGGGGCTTAAGGTGATTTTTTACAAACGCATTTAAACGCAGCGTTTGAAATGCTTTTCAAACGCATTTCAAATTATTTCAAATGCATTTCAAATGTGTTTCAAACGGTTTCAAACTGAAGGCGTTTGAAACAGAAGAAACGCGTTTCATTGCGTTTGAAACACAAAAATAATTAATTAAGATGTGCATAATTATTTCAATGAGGTTAACGGCCATACACCGGCCAAATTTATAACAGAGCCGGACAACTAGGGTCTTTTTTGTAGGGAAGCTCGCGCACGAACTATTAGACGAATGAATAGAAAAAGTTTTGCAGAACCGGTTCAAGCGTGATGAAAACAAGTCCTATTAATAAATGCTAAAAGCGGGAACTTTATAGCTTTAGCTCAAAAATAGTATCCGATATATGGATAGCTTCGAAGGGGCAGCTCATAATCATGGATTAAACATAAACAAAATATTAAGAATCGATGACGTGTAAAGTTTCTAAAATTATAAAGTTCATTCGTAAATCTTGTATGCATCATCGACGGTCGTAGCCTAATTTACATTCCGTAGATTATTATCTGTTCTCTGTATCATGCTGGATACATGACGCACGCAATAAAAAAAACTGCTAACAGCTAGTAGAATTAACACACAAAAAATCCATAGAGTGCATTAACTGAAAAATTGAAACAGAACTACAAACGTATGTAAAAATCGACCGCCATTTCCTTCATTCAAGATACAAAAGAATGTCGCGCTTTTAGCCCCATTTACACGACATTCATTTTGGGTCCGGCACTCCTAAATTTTGGCACGCGGGCCGATAGTGTAGGGTACGGCCCGCTTGATTTTTGCCGTGTAAATGCAAAGGTTTTGGCACGCGTGCCCAAAAATTTAGGCGGGCCGAGACCACCTCAGGAGGTAGTCTCGGCCCGCCTAAAAAGAGGCCCGCGTGCCAAAAAGGGATGAATTCTCGTTCCCAGAGCCTTCGGCGACACGGAAAAAAAAAACTAGGGGCGTCAAAATTTCAATCACACATGCGCAAACGGTGTGTCCTGACGAGATTTGTCTTCATGCCGTAAAAGCTTGGCCTAAAGAGGAATATAAATGGCCTGAAAGACAGAGTAATCACACGGATTTCCACTCGTTTGAAGTTATAGATTTTATTATAAGGCTTATAATTAACAACAACGTGTAGTAAAACTTGTTTCTTATAGCGAGTACTGATTTTAACCGACGTGATTTGCCTTTGGACACTAATTATACTACGGCTTTGTTCGACCCTTGTAATTTGCTTCATGTAAATTACTATTCGAAGAATAGTCATTCATAGCAATAGCATTTATTTTAGAGGTAATGTACATGTATCAGTACATGCATGTTGATAAATTCACATCAGGCGTCATGCTTAATTTTGACCCCTCGGTATTTCAGTATCTGTTCCGTAAAATGCGGTTTTTAGTATTGTAATGCCGTTGTCTGCTTATATGGCTTAATTATAAGATCTTCTTTGGGTCGGCTGTGTTATTTGATACAGGTATATTACACCGTTTCATCAAGAATTCGTTTTTGAACGCTCATTTTTCTTGTTATTTACAAACAGAAGCACATGTCCCTCGTACCACAGCTCTCCGACTTGATTCAACATGTCAAACCAGGCAAAAGAATAGGGATGTGTATGCATACCTCTCTCAAGCGCAGAAGGATTAAACAGCTCAATATAGCTTGCATAAAGCCGCGTATACTATCGCTGCGTCAATGCCACGGTACAAATTATGACATGCCTCTTGTTTCGTCCCTCATTTCATTTTCCCTCATTTTTTCAAGGCACCAAGCCATAAAATTGCTTTAGGCAATCGACGTTGAGTACCTGACATTTTGATTTTAAACGAATCCGCTAAAAATTATGTGAGCCGCTGTTTAATAATCTCGGGGACTCACAAATTTAAGAGTGCCGTTCTTATTTTTGGGGTGCCGCTCAGAAATGAACATTGAAAAAAATCGAACATATTTTGTCGTGTAAATGAAGCGGGCCGTGCCCTAAACTATCGGCCCGCGTGCCAAAATTTAGGAGTGCCGGACCCAAAATGAATGTCGTGTAAATGGGGCTTTTGTGAACAGATGATCGGCGGACTGATTAAACTAAAGATAACACTGACGTCTTCGACCCGCAAGAGTTACAAGTATGTTACAGAGGAGTTAATACATTGAGGTAAATTGTTGTAACATTACAGGAAAGAAAACGAGGAGTTATCGTACTGTGTTGGTTTCACTTGGAATCGAGGCATAGAACTGATGGGCCTCCGTGACAAACGTCAGTGTTGCGTGCGTTATGCTCGATCTGCGGTTAGAAGTCTTGTCTGCTGTCAATGTCATGCCTTGTCCGAGCGTTTCTGTTTTAGGTGCACGCTCAATGCATTGCGAAGTGTTTGAAAAACGTTGCAAGATCGTCAATTTATACACATGTAATGATGTTTATACTGTGTACGTGCTCGCTTACACGTTTTTAGAACAAGAAATACACCTGAACATTCCTGTTATCTTTCTTGATATCTTTCGCGTATTTATACACGTAAACATGCTTTTAGAACGAGGTTATTCCCCAGGATTATTCCAGCGTCTTTAGAACACTTTTACGCGCTGTTCTCTTATTAAACAAATTAATTACTAGGTATATGATGTAGGCGAGTTGACTTCAGTGTGGGCGAGTTAACTTGTTGGCGAAGCGACCGGCTTCGCATACGGAACTTGATTGACTTTGTCCAAATATTGTACGAAAACCGAGTGGAAGGTTTTCGATGGTTGCGACTCAGATGAAGCTTAAATCAACGGAGACGACGCTCCAAGAATACTAATTCATGCATTGGAATGTCATACGATCTTGAATTCATACTCGAAAGGAAAGGTAATTACAGAATTACAGGAGTTGACAAATAATGTCATAGCTTGTTCACGCATCATATTTGTTGACATTTCCGTTAATTTTGAGAATACTGCTATGCACTCTATAAAAACTTTCTTGTTGTTTATTTTATTGATCGACCTAACGATGGAATATTACTGAACTTTTAATCAAAAGTAAAAAGTGTGACTGCACCACCGTGATTTATCTAGCTTTTTTAAATTTCATTAACGATGCCTGAAGTTACCGTTTACCATCTTCAGTCCAGCATTTGTTGTGTTGTCGAATAATTATGCTTCAGTGGTAATAATAATGCAGGTTGTTGGCAGATGGGCGTTTCAAATGCGTTTCTCCACGTTTCAAATGCTGAAAAAAGTAAACGTTTCTAACACTGTTTGAAATGTGTTTCAAACGGGTTTCAAATGCGTTTCAAATATAAACGCCTTGAAACGCTGATGCGATAAGCCCCCTTTTCCTATGGAAGGTCACAGTTAACGAATATCACGTCACACGACAACCTTTTACCTGTAGAAATTTCATTTATCTCTTCAGTTATCAATTGCTCGTTTTAAACAACTGAAGCTGTGCCGGAATGATTTTCAAAAATTCTGCTCCAGTAAACTAGCTCGCCGTGTTCTTTTCGTGGCTTCGCCCCTCGCGCGTGAGGCTTAAACGTAAGTCTCCTTGAAGCCTAGCCAAACAAACTGACAGCTCCCACATAAACATTACTACCTATTCCCTTTTTAGCAACTGATAATATTTATTATCTTTATTTCAGGAAACTTCAATAACGATAGTACAACTCAAACAAATGAATTGTACGAAGGACTCTAAAAGACCGGCGGTTACTCAACAAAAGCTTCAACAATGTGACTCAATCAAACGCGACCCTGTTCGTGCAGTTGTCAAAGAAATACACCTACGTAAATAAAAACATTTAAAAACAAACGTGTCTTTCATATTTATTTTGCAACGCAATTTCTCTCCATGTAGCTCACTAAATATGCCAATCTTCTTTTTGAGCATTGCACTTGACACCACTGTCAATGAAGCGAAACAATCGAACAATGCCATATCATGTTCAGTTATTCAAAGAATTGTTACAAAAAAGTCTTACGAAGGAATGTTACAAAGAATGCTTCGAGGACGACAATAATGGGCACTTGCGCAAGCGCAGTACCCATAAAAATGGAGCCGGTAAACTATTTCAAGAGTCCAGGAATCTTAACTGTCCTGCGCAAGTGCATATGAGAGAAATTATCAAATTCCCGGAGTACAAGGTAAATGAGAATAATTTAACAACTAAACTGGAAATTGATGAAACGGGAAATCAACGCTATCTATCCTCCGACTAACATTGGTGTGAACAGTACTAATTGAGTATTTGCACTGTTACTTAGATTTCGGAAAGGACGGAGTGGCGTTGTAAAAGTCAATCAAAAAAGCTGCGGAAGGCTGTAGAGGACGGTACAGCAAGTAGTGAAAGGTGGATTCATGTCCAACTCCCGTCCGTTGATGAACATTCTGTTCACCCAACTGGTGATGTAAGTTCACATGTTGTACTAGTTGTACATGTGGTTAGTTGTGTTTTTTTGTAATATGTTTTCGTAAAATTTATATAGTAGGGTAGTTAGTTTCTTAAGTGTTTTTTTCTTTTACTTCCGATCATGCATGCACAGCTATATAAATTCGTTATTATTATTATTATTATTATTATTAAATCTGTAACGGCTGCTAACTCATTTCCCCATCATGTCCATAAAGAGGCCAGGTGAATTTGTATCTACTACAAATATTTGTGGTGCTAGAATTCAAAGACCTTCAAATAGTTTTGTTAATTTTTAATCATTCTTTTCTAGGCTGGTGGTCTTTTTCAGCGCATAGACGAAAGGCTTGCGACAAAAATCCAGGAGCTGGTGTGTGCAGGGGCACGATCAGAGAAAGAGATTCGCAGACATCTAAAGATCTTTGTCCATCAAGAATTGTATCGAGGGAAGCAAGCACCTCAGAAAACCAACCGACGCTTTTACCCCTCAAAAGGAACCATAAGAAGCCATATTTATAAGTCGGTTATTAAAGAAAGGTTCTCCAAAAATTGATCAGGAAGATCTTCAGAAGAAAGTGGAGCTTTGGAAGGCTGCCTCGCCCGAGGATTATTTTGAATTTCACCCATACGCAACCTACAGCGAAGAAGAAGAAGAAGAAGAAGAAGAAGAAGAAAAGCGGCCTGAGAATAATGACGAGGAAGCTGGCAGTGACAGTGAACAGGAGGATGAAGAAATGGTCAAGACATCCACAGAAGGGCTTCTGTTCGTACACCAAACCAAGGATCAGAGACGACTGTTAGAGCGGTACGGAAATGAAATAAGTATGCTAGACGCCACTTACAAGACCACAAGGTACAGCCTCCCCCTCTTCTTAGTCGTCGTCAAGTCCAACGTCGACTACCAGATCGTGGGTTCTTTCGTTATTCAAAGTGAAACGACGGATGCCATATATGAAGCGTTGTCCATTCTTAAGTCATGGAACCCCAAGTGGAATGCCTCGTATTTTATGGTGCATTAATCAGAAGAGGAAATGTCTGCAATTGGCAAGTTGTTTCCAGGTATGTAAAGAGTCTAGCCCATACCAGTATAATATAGACCATCAGATTCGTGAGTAGGTCACTTTTCGGAACATATAATGAGGAAATAATCAATTTGCAAATATGATAATTTCTCGTAATATGCGCACCCCCACCTCCGGGGGAGGGGGTACTCCCTTATCTGGTAGGGTATGCGTTTCCGTTTTTTTTTTTGGTCTTGAACGGGGTATCCGTTGATAGGATGTAATGATACGCATACTGATGCGTCATTAATTTATAGAAACCTCACTAAAAGCCGGATTTTTACCAGTTTTTTTTGCTGGCTCAGTGACTCCATAAAGCTGTAAATCAATTTGTAATCACTATTCTATTCTTGTCTCAAACAGGGTATGCAACAGCTAATTAGAAATACAACTGCGTTGATCATATCTGTTCATCCGAATTCGGCAGTCTTTTGCTTTATTATAGCCAATCACGGACACTTATCAACCTTGATTGTATCTATAGACCTTATTCATAAATGGCGGCCGATTAATTATTCTTTTATATTCATGCTAATCAGCCTCCCTAGCCTCATTTTAGAGTAAAAATTATTTTGAATTTTGCACATACTAACGAGGCTAGGGGGGCTGATTAGCATGAATATAAAAGAATAATTATCGGCCGTCATTTATGAATAAGGTCTATTAGCAACAATTAATAAAGTTTATTATTATTACTGAATAAGGGGGAACACGTCAACGAATGTGGCAGGTTATGTTGTTTCTGTTTTGTAATCTCCTCTCAAGGGTTATTGCTTTAAAAACAATGAAATTATACCGAAAACCGTACATGTTATTTAATCTTGGCGTGGAGATCATTTTTTCAGTATAAATAATTGACAAGTTTTGCCGGCAATATTTTGTTTCGTAGATAGCCAGATCTACATCTGTGACTTTC
This sequence comes from Desmophyllum pertusum, assembly GCA_029204205.1. NCBI lineage: Eukaryota > Metazoa > Cnidaria > Anthozoa > Scleractinia > Caryophylliidae > Desmophyllum > Desmophyllum pertusum. The sequence continues at coordinate 2,033,183 of MU825406.1, read as the reverse complement.
ATCGTGAGCAGGCTTGGGAAAGGTGGCTAGCAAAATCTAGCAATGGCCTCACAGATCATAAACAGCGTATTCTTGCGAAGCTACGAGCAATAGCAAGGGCCCGAACAGAGCAAGAGTACCTGGAGAAATTGGGTGAGCTGAAGAAAAGCGAAGAATGGGAAACAAATGTTAGTTTAAGGAACTACATCACAAAGACCTGGCTCCCGCAACACAAGGTACACTGGCCAACACTTTCGCCTGAATTTCCTTTGTCAAAAGCTAATGTTATATTTTCCTTGCAAAAATGGGTATGGGCGTTTAGAAAAGACAGGTTCCTAACAACCATTAACACCAACAACGGCGTGGAGAGACAGAACAAGGCGTTCAAGTACGACAACTTGGAGGGGCACAAACATGCAACCTTGAGTGGTATGCTGTCTATTCTGATCGAAGAGTTCCTTCCTGACAAATATCTCAAGTAAGAACCAGTTTTTCTCTCAGGAATAAACAAATGCATGCATCTATGAATATGAATGGAGAAAGGAAGTAATGAATGAAGAAACAACAAAAGATTGGACGATTAAACGATTGAACGAACGACTGAGTGAGAGAATGAATGAATGAACGAACGAATGAACGAACTTTATCTTCTCTTTTAGGTACGTGGAATTAAATACGAAACTGCAAGCATCCTATCGGCGCTATAATCCAGGCATCCCGTCCTATTTGAGAGAGCGGCCATACCATATCATCAGGCATTGTCTGGACAGACTACCTCTTGCAGAGCCAATTCCAAAAAGTCACGTCGATGCTATCGACATAACGAATGGCGTGTTTTTGGTGAGAAGTCAGAGTGCTATTGAAGAAAAAAAGAGCTACAAAGTGATGTTTGGAGCTACCCAACCAAGTTGTGAGTGTTACGACTGGGAGAGGCAAAGGTTACCATGCAAGCACTTCTTCGCGGTATTTCTTCACGTACTAATGTGGTCGTTTGACAAGCTTCCAGGAGCATATAAAGATTCGCCTTTCCTCACTTTGGACGGAGATTTATTTATACCTGATATTGAAGAAGCAAGCGAAAACATGGAGAAAGGGAGCGTCGACGATCTGCAGTCCCGGCCGCGGATAGAAGAAGAAGCTTTAGAGGTTAACGATGTGGATGTAAAGGAGTCATTAAGATTCGAAGATATACCACGCACAACTCCACGGCCACAAGAGCCCCAATGTAAAGGAAACGGACGCTCACAAGAGCCCCAATGTAAAGGAAACGGACGCTTCCATGAGCCCCAATGTAAAGGAAACGGACGCTCACAAGAGCCCCAATGTAAAGGAAACGGACGCTTCCATGAGCCCCAATGTAAAGGAAACGGACGCTCACAAGAGCCCCAATGTAAAGGAAACGGACGCTCCCATGAGCCCCAATGTAAAGGAAACGGACGCTCCCATGAGCCCCAACACCTCACACTCGACATCCGATTGCGAGGTAATGTTTGGCAGGAGCATGAATGGCTGCGCCCCCAAGAATGGCCATTTCCTGCTTGCAGAGCAAGACATTCAAATTATAACGTCTGGACAGTGGCTCACCGATCATATTATAGGAGCCGCTCATTCTGTACTCCAAAATCAGTTTCCTTACGCCAAGGGAATGGAAAATACGACATAGGGGCCAATTTTCAATTTTTACGTACAAAAGGGCGAGTTTGCTCAAATCCTCCACACTGGAAGTCATCACTGGATTTTGGTTTCCAATATTGGATGTTCCAATCACTCGGAGGTCAAACTCTACGACAGCTTGTTTAGAGGGAGGATCCAGATCTTTGTAAAAAAGCAAATCGCGTCTTTACTCCATGAAGAGGGTGGTAGTTTTAAGATCATAGTACCAAGGGTACAACGTCAGAACAACTACGATGACTGTGGAGTTTTTGCTATTGCTTTTCTTGTCTCGTTACTGCATGGCCTCAATCCATCTGATCTGTCTTTTGACAGTTCAGCGATGAGAAGACATCTTCTCAACAGCCTCAACACTGCCTTTTTTCTCCCTTCCCCCTCTCTAAAGTACAGGACAAGCGAAAAAGCGAGCCAGCATCTGTTCAAGAGGTCTCTGTAATCTGCGAGTGTAGAATGCCGTGGGATAAATCGGATAAAAAATCTCCATCTCTGTGGTGTGCTGAATGCGATTCCTGCAAAGAGTCAGGTATCACAGAAAATGCGTGCCTACAATTCCACACATGATCTTCAAAGGTTCAAACGCGACTTGGTGGTGCCCAAAGTGCGAGCAATCCATCAAGGAAGCGGAAAACAGAAGACCCATAATTTGATCTCGAACATGTCAAAGTCGAAAGGGATATTTCTTCAAAGTTCCCTGCCAAATTGTTTTCCTATTTTTGTTAGATAATCCAGAGTAACGTATAGAAACTGTATAACCGCATTGCATTTCACTGCATTTGCAATGACAGTCGGAACAGTAGAAGCAGTAATGTCAGGTACGTTTGTTGAGACTTATGTTCAATGTTATTTCTTTTCTTTAGGCAGTTATACAGTCAACTCTCGTTATAGCGGACACCCTCTGGACGTAGTTTGGAGCCCGCAATAGCGGGAGTACAGTCAAACCTCTATAGCTTTCGCCGGGTGGAGGGCTGGATTTAGGATTTTGTCCGTAATAGCGGGTGCCCCGTAATAAATAACGGGGTGTCCGCAAGGCGAGAGTTGACTGTATTGACAAATTTATCACCGTCACAGCGCCCAGAGAAAATCAGAAATCAGTCTAACATATCGACGAATTTATCCGTTTCTTCGGAGACTGATATCAAAATACCCAATCCTAGCTAAAAAAACGCGTATGCGTCGCACCAATAATTTGAACTTTTTACTGAACAGTCCAATTATGAATGATTTATACAAGTTTTCTTGAAAATCTAAACTACCCTGAGACATTGTTAATAAAGTTCTTCATGATTAGACAAGTATTTTAGTGTAAATTGAAGTTTTATTTGTATTTTGTACTCATTATCATTTGTACTTATGACAGCCGTATCACATTGTTTGATGAATAGCAGTTTTGGAAAGCCCTGCTTGGAAAAACTTGTCTTGTCAGCTCAGCTTAACATTGTTAGAATAGAAAACTACCGTTCTGCCACAAACATTATTGTATAAAAGTCGTAATTGTAGTTCCGTAGTTTATAATAGCGTAAAAGTGACGGGAGTGACGTAAACGATGAATGATCCATGAATGATTTCCGGTGGTTTGAAAGCCTCCTTTTGAGAGATTGCCACGCGATGTCGCGACAACGGCATTTTAGACATGCAAACCATGACAGAAGAGCCACACAATATGGCGTTATATCCCCGCCAAAATTCGACTTCTTCTTTTCAAATTCTAACTTACATTTTATCTTTGCTGTCCGCGATTCTACATTAGAGTTTCACAATGCGGCATTGCAGTTTCACGATGCGAAATTCGACCTCTTCTTTTCAAATTCTAGTTCTCATTTTATCTTTGCTGTCCGCGATAATTCTACATTAGAGTTTCACAATGCGGCATTGTAGTTTCACGATAAGAAATTCGACTTCTTCTTTTCAAATTCTAGCTTACATTTTATCTTTACTGTCCGCGATTCTACATTAGAGTTTCACAATGCGACATTGTAGTTTCACAATAAGACACCGCCATTCCAGTTACACATTTTCAATTCAACGTTCGTCATTCGACATGCTGTTTTGGTCATTTCATGCAAGTTTCGCTTTTCAACTTCCGACACGCATGAATGGCCTTGAACTAAAAAAACCGCTGAGCCGCGATGCCGCGGCGCAGGTAGGCGCCCACAGCGGTCAAACGTGACGCGCCTGCGCAGTTCCCGCCAAAAACCCACTGCGAAATGTCCTAAGTTTACGAAGTCCTCCACGTTTCGTCACTTTAAAGCTCAAACTTAAGAAATTTACTGGAAACTTAAGCTTTATACTCGGAGTATGCATAGATAATGTAATCATTGTTATCCACCAAGTGTCTCAGCTCGTATTTTGGTTTACCACTGCATGTTCTTTAACGTTTCCTTACAAACTTCGCGGCCATTACGCTGCAATCTCTTGCAAAATCAAGGCCGCGAAAACCGGAAGTGGCGCCGGATTTTTGCATTTGACCGCTGTGTGAGGTAGGCGTTCATTCGCGGAGCCGCTGAACTACGGCGGGCGCAGATTTGTCACGCGCTTGGCTTCTCTCAAACATGGCGTCCAGCGAGACGAAGGCACGGCTGAAACGAGTGGCAGAACAGCTGCTTTTTCTTGCAAATGAAGGAAATGACGGTGAGTTGTATGAGAACTATGGTTTTCTTAATTTTTACAGTGAAACGATATTGTCGACTTTTAATTTAAACGAGATTCAAGACATAATAAATGTGCTGTGATTGCCTAATAAACTTGACTGTACCAGACTCACTGGAAGTGAAAAGCTAAAAATCTGAAGTGAACTTGTTATTATATTACTAATAAAAACGACACAATTGCACCAAGACTTGTTCATTGAACGCTGTCTCTAGACGCTATTAAAATATTGACGTTTTTTTCTTTTTTAGTACCAAATACTAGTGTTTTTAATACAGCGGGAAACTCAGGAAACCCTTCGGCGACTGAACCACGTGAAGTGAGCCCCGCAGCGAGCGCAGCCAGTGAACACAGAAGATTATTTAACTATGGCAGCACCAGATTAAGTGGTTTCACCCCGAGACCAGCAACAACGTTTTTATCAAAAGGAAAAGGTAGTGGCAATAGAGGCAAGAAAAAAATTCAAACTTGCACACTTAAATTTTTTTGTTTGGGTGCAAAAGACGATGATGCACCGCCATCCACAATTGCCGGGAAAACAGAACTGTCCAACTGTGGACTGGGTCCATCATCGATAACTTGTGATGTAACAGCAGCGACTGTCCACACTTACCTGATGGAAAAATACACGCCTCTTTCTTTAGCTGGGGGATATGAGCTGTTGTTGTTCCAGCGTGGAGGTGAAAATAGGGGATTTTACAGTCTTCCAACACCTTACTCACCATCAAGACTGAAAGATATCGCAGGGCAGGCAACCATATACATCAGACCGTTGCAAAAAGATATTTTGGCAGATGAGGCCAGGAATGCTGGACAATCAACAACTGAGGTTAGTTGTAGAATTATAAATTATTCACTACTGCCATTTATTTTAAATGGCTATTTTTTTAACCATGTTTTTAGTTAATAATTAGAGTCACTAGTCTTTGCTACACATAGTACAGTGTACCTTACTCTTTAGAGAAGAGGTGTTAGGATGGTCAAAACCAAATATGCCCATTCCTCCCTCCCAGGCATTTGTCAGGCATTGTAAAAATAATATTATGTAGCTTGCATTTCTAGACATAATATACTAATGCTTTTCAGGGTGGAGACCCCAGGATGGGGCATTCGACATGTTAGTTTGTCCAAAACAAAATTAATGACAGTCTCCACATTGTAATGGGGTATGGATGCACTTGGAATTGATAGAGAAGTAACTGTTGCTTTGTGTTGCCAGTATCCTTGTGTATAAATTCATCAAATCAAATGAAAAAATATATTGATTGCAATAGTTTTTTTTCCTTTTAGACTGGTCCTTCTGTAGAATGCCTAATGTGTGACAAGTTGGTGCCTATGCATCAATTGCGGCAACACCAAATGGAAGAACATAAAGAGATCAAGAAGGTATTAATTTCCACAGCTGTATACACTTCTTCACCAGTTATCTTTAATTTGGCAAATGAAAATTTACCATTACTTTCTCAAAGGTATTTTTCAAGCTTCTGAATAATGGTGATATTCTGAACCTCCAAACTCACTTTAGAGTGTCACATTATACATTATAGCATTGTTTATTATGTACCACAGTAAATTATTGGTTTGTGGCAAGGTGAGACATGTACCAGTATGTAATCATACCCTCAGAAACTCAGAAAGACATCTTGGCAAACAATGAACCGTGACCTTATTCTTCAGTGTACTGTTTTGAAAACTGAATACCATGCAAACAATATTGTTTAGACTGTAAATGGTTTCAACCCAGGAGTCATAAGTCAGTGAAGTATGATCGTATGGATGAGTGTAGTACTGAGAAGTACTGTTTGTGGTGCATTCATTTTGTCATAATAGACTGAGGTGCCGTGTACCACAACTAACAAAAGATGGATCGAAATGCAACAGTCACATTTTACGGTCTTTGCAGCCAATAACATCATGGCTTAACTGACAGAGGACCAATAACATCGCAATTGAGTATACCAATCAGGACAACGACCAGAGACTTATAAAATCAACTGACGATGCACAACTAACTTGATTCTGATGATGGTTTCCGCTCAGGTCATTCAATGTCACCACAAACAGTCCTTCTTAGGACTACACTCATCCGGACAATCACACATTCACCAACTAGTTATAATATTGTTTAGATTAACAGCATGCCCTTCATTTTTGTAGCTTTTTTGATAAATATTGAAGCATAGTACCAATGATTTATTTGAACTGTATTACTTGGTTTCTCATTGTACTAACTTGACTACTTACATTTGTTTTAGCGACCAGCCACAGATCAGCTGAACTTAGATGAATTCATGGCTAGGTAAGTGTCATTATGATGAAAGGGCTCAGAACGACAGTGTGACAGCCCGCCCAGGCATTTTAATATTTAATAATATTTAATAATTTCTTGACGGTCAGGCAACAAAATCCCGCATCTTGAGCCTTCAATATGAAAAATCTCACTCCCTGAACGATACTAAAATCCTGAATCCCTCCAGAATATTTGTCATTTTCCCGTATCCTGCAAATACCCTTCCAGACCCTGTTTTAAAAGTGAAACTTGTACTAAATGTCTGTTAACACTTTGTCCACAATTTCTCTCAATCCAATTATTTGACATCATCAGTGGGATCACTTGACACTCAACACTTGTTGACTGGTGAAGGGGTGGGTAGTAATGTGAAAATGTTTTGAATACTGAGGCAGTGCCTTTGAACTGTTTTAGTGGCAGTGGAAGCAAGCAAAGAAAGGATTCAAACCCTGGACCATCCACTGTGCTAACTGAAGCAGAGCAGATCAACCAGCTCAAGGAAATGTTTCCAGACTGGAGTGAGAACAACTTGAAGTCTTTGTTAGATATCCATGGTGATGCTCATTCAGTAGCCCTTTCCATATCAAGGCCCGAGAATACAAATCCAGCTGAAGCAAGTGACTATGTAATAGAAAGTGATGATGATGATCTATTAGCATCCCCCTTTACTTCAAAGGATGATGCCCCAGTTACCCTTCAGTCATTACTAAATGACTTAAAGTGTAACTTATTGAATGAAAGAGTAAAGCTTAAAGTAGATCAGGAAGATCTTCTAAATGATGCCATGACATTTTATAAAGATCCGGACTTTGATCCAAGAAAAAGATTGAGAGTAATTTTTAACAATCAGCCAGCTGCTGACACAGGAGGGGTAACCCGTCAATTTTTCACTCAGCTGCTTGGCATGATTTCTGATGAGTTTTTCCAAGGGGTTGAATACAAGCAGCCTATCTATAACTCCAACATGGTAGCATGTGGCATCATAAAACTATGTGGTAAAATCATAGTTCACAGTATTCTCTTGGGTGGCCCAGGATTGCCGATCTTCAGTCCAGGAGTGTACGATTACCTTGTAACAGGAGATGTTGACACAGCAGTTCAAAAAATGACAACCAATGACTGCTCACTGCGCATACAGTCATTCATTAATATGGTATGTAAAATTGTTGCTGTTGTTGTTTTTTAACAGAATCTTTAAAATATAAAGCATTGGGACTAATGCTTTTATTGAATCTGAAAGAGAGAGAGCCAGGTCAATGAAAGGGTGGGAACTGTGAAACAGATAGTTTCTCATGTTTTCTCCTCAGTAACCAAAGCAAGGGCATCATCCATTGCACTATGTACTCTCTTATCCCAAGGTTGGATGTACTATTCAAAGCAGTGATTATTTTGATGTCCATTTGCTAGGAAATAAACATGAAACCATTTAGTGTTAGATTGACTCTATTCTGGAACAAGAATACACAGAATGGCATGTTCAAAGCGCTAAAGTGAATACCTGGCTTCCTCTGCTTGAGGACAAAAAAACGGGAAATGTTTTAGAAAAAAACATAAGAAGCAGCTCTAAAGGGTACAGGAGATGAGACAATTGTTTTCTATGGTTTGAGTTGCATATTGTTATTATGGAATAGTTTCAATCGCACGCTCCCTAAGTCATGTGGTGAGTTTTAACCAGGTTGTTTGTTTCACATGCTTGCTGGCCACTTGGATTAATCAATGTCATAAATTTCATTTGCTTTGGTTTTAATACAGGTTGCAGAAGCAGTTGATGTAGCTGAAGTCGATCAAAACCTAACAATAGAGATTCTGTCAGAATGTGGACTCACCTCTGTCTTGACTGTAAGTAAGGGTACTAAATCTGTAAGACAGAAACAAACACACAAAACATTCATGCACTTTTTTGGGGGGGTGGAGGGGTGGGGGGGGGGGGGTGGGGAGGGGGGTGAATGTATTTAATGATCAAAGACAAGAGAAATAGTTCACTCGTTAATCGCAGAAGAGGACCATCTGACCAAAAGGCCTTGGATCAAACATAGGTAGGTTGTGCAGTATGCTAACATACACATCCATCGAAGAGAGAACTATACATTAGCTATTGTTTCTGTCCTTTATTCCCTTTCTTTGCTGTCGATTGTTTATAGCTAACTTTTGTCTTTCATCAGAATGAAAACAAGATGAACATTATTCAAAGCATCATTGTACACGATGCTATTGGCAAACCAAAGATACTTTTGGATCAGCTACGAGAGGGCTTCAGTGCATTAGGCTTTCTCAAGAAGATGGAGGAATACAAGCCCTTGTTCAAGCCCTTGTTTGTAAAAGATGATGGAAATGTTAGTGGTGAAGAAGTAGTCAATATCCTCAATTTTCCTTCTTCGATGGAAGAAAATGAAACAGCCACACATAATTTCTTGAAAGCCTTTTTACATAATGCCAGTCAGGAGATTCTATGCAAGTTCCTAACCTTCACTACTGGGTCATCATGTCTGCCTGACTTTGGTCTAGGAAAGATAGATGTAACGTTTGATAATGTCGCTTCAATTTTTGCTTCTGCATGCATGAATAGCATAACCTTACCAAGGGGTTTTGAAGATGAAGTCACGTTTTCTGCTTTAATGGAGGCAGTGCTTACCACACCTACCAAGTCATTTACAAATGTGTGATCAATTGCGTATTTTATAAGTGATTAAGTAACTCATATTTTCATTACGAAGAGTACAAGTTAAAGTTCGATTTTTGTGATGTTTTGTACATTATCAATACAGTAGATCATTCAACTGTTTTATTTTCAGGGAAAAAAAGTGTTTAAACTGAGACATTTTAGTGAACATGAAACCCCCCTTGTTTTGTTGTTTATAGGCAGGTCAATGTTACTGTTATTGGAAATAATTATACAATTCATTGTAGATTAATTTGATTTATTGTACACATGATTGTATATTAAAAGCAATGATTGTCAAACATTTTATTTAATTGAGCTCCATCACTCTGACTGGATTCTTTGTGAGACTGTTTTCAATGTCACGATAAAGATACATTGTAGAAAACAAAACAGTGTCATGACTGGCTAATTTTGCGGATGGTTATCAACTAAAGCTAAACGTTCTCACTAGTGAACGTTCTTTGGAATGCTAACTTAACTGTGACAGCCCAACAAATAATGAAATATGCTTTTACCTAGTATATGCGTGTGAAAGTCCTTTATAAGGGGGGTTACCCTTAAAGGAGCTACGTCACGGTTGGCGCATCTTGAAAAAATTGGCCATTTTGTTCAAGTTCGCCATTCGTAATCCGTCTTAATCTTCTCCATCCTCAACCATCCGTTTATTATCACCTCTTTGGTGTTTTTCTACCTTAGTAAACTATTAGTTTGAGGCTTTCTTCGGTTTGAAGGTGATTTTGCAATTCGCAAAAATGACGTAAAATATCGTGACATAGCTCCTTTAACTTCAGATCTGGTTTTGCTCGGGTTTTTGTGGGTGGTATTTTGTTAAAGGCCGTTTTTGCTTGGCTATAGTACATCATGTAGTCATAAGGTAAACTACACTGTAGCCCTCTGGACTTCAAGTAATCGTGTAACCTCAGCCATAGTGTCATTATAAAGAGAAATTCCATAGTGTCCATCATCTATTCTGAAATCAACTGCTTGCTTTAATAGTGTCAAGTTGTGGTCATCGAGTGGACATGTGGTATCAGGGACTTGCACAATATTGTCTTGATTGGTACCCACTGGTCCATTCCAGTCTATTCCATATTGATCTATTTCTTCCTAAATAGGAGAGGACCGAAAAGAATCTGATTAACATATTGGTTAACATAGTAACTTTGTATGCCTTTGAAATCTTTATCGCATGTTATTAAACAATTACTTATGGCTGTCTCCACAGACATAGAGCAGTCAAATGACATCATTATTAAAAGAGGTATCAGTACCACTGCACATGTACTATCAACAACAAAAATGGAGTAAATTCTGTTGAAAGAACATTTTTCTTCATTTATTTCCTTTATTATTTTTGGCTTAACTACACACCTGTGTTATTGGCTCTTGTGCATCTTGTAACATTCTCTGACCAAACTGAGTGAAATGAAGTCCACCTATCCAGAGCTGCATTGGTGTCTTGTTCTGCTCTGTGCGTAAAGGGTGGTGAATCCATGCATCCCTCCAGGTTTGCAAATGATTATTGAGCATTGGGAGGTATATATAATGGAGACACCAAATGTGAACATCATTGTCTACATCAAGCAGGTAATTAATTTCAAGATATTGAAATATTTGATAGAACAAAGACAAGCAGCCCCCATATACATCTCGCCACAGACGCTCTATCCTCTGGTTGTGAGTGCTTTTGCCTGAAAAATAACAATATAAATAATAATATTATAATAAATAGTACATTTAGGGTTCCATGAAGTACCCCCTATTATAACTCACCCCCAGTACAATAGAAAATGTTTCAATAAATGTTGAATTAACAGTGAGTCGGGAGAAAATTGTTTAAGCAAAAAAAAGGGTGGCCTCAATGAATTTATTTGTGTTCACTTTATTGCGCGGATGGGTGGCTGACCACACTGTTGAGATGTTGTCAGACAAATGTACACTTGTACACAAGACTAAGGATCAGAACCTTGCAAAATAAAATAAAAACCACCTGCAATGATGCTACCACGTCCTGGCCCTCGTCTGGGGTGATTAAGCATGTAAAACCCAACATCATAGTTTTCACCACCTTTGTCACAGCGTACACGTGAAGGCAGCCCAAGTGTAGACACAGCTTCAGTAAAAAGGTTGAGGACAGTTGCAGCACAGTTATTGGATGAAGCATGTAAGTAGACTGGTATTCTTGAAAATCCATCTACTCCTCCATGGATAACTATCCTCCACCTACCAAAAAGGGGGGCTTGACTTGGTAAGGACAACTCACCACAGTCATACAATAAGAATCCTGAATTCTTTCCTACAACATGAGTGTCCCCCTCCCCTCCCTCAAGCTCAAAAGCCAAATGCTTCCAAGATAAATACATTCTTTCTTGAAATATTGTCTTCCTGGGAACAGGGAGGGTTAAATAACATTATGACCATGCTAGAAATTATGGAAGACATAGTACAGGAAAGACCGCTTAAGCTGCTGACAAGACGATAGGGCAATCTAAATTACAAACAAAAATCCAGGCAGTGATTTTGAGTCTGTTTTATTGGAAATTTGAATTTGCGGGTGCCATCATAAATGCATTTACAGTGCTTTTAGTGAGGAAAGCTTGAGGCCAAACAAAGGTGGGGATCCTGTTCCTGTGTGGAACCCTTACCCCTAGCTGGTGAGTGTGGGAGGAATGTGACTCCCAATATGCCTTTCCATTTTAAACCTTACAGTGTTACAAACAGAGTACAGCCTTTAGCCCCATGACTCTCAACTTTTATCCTCTTGTTTAAATATCAAATTTAATAATAAAATTACCAAAAAAATGTAAAATATAACAAAGGAAATGTAAAATACATTATGAATCCTACCTTATCAGTTTGTGATTCCCATCAATGTGCCAAAGTGCAAGAGGGCCAGGAACACGGTACACACGGCGACGAATTGACTCTCTCCACCTCTGATGAACACCTGATGGATCAGTCCTAAGTAATGACTGTCGAACTCTCTCCCACTGTATACGCAAACCTTTACCACGTACATGTCCCATTAGCATCCTCAATCCTATTCCTGGATGGCCCCTCTGCGCATCTCTAACCATGGCGTCAAGCTCTTCATCACTTATGTTACTGTATGTACCTGAAAGGCACAAGTAAGTTTAATATAAAAGAAGACAAGTCAGGCTACATTTTAGAATACCTAGGCAATTATTTGCATTTCATTGAAAAAGAATGGATCCTTTCAAAACATGCAGGGATATGAAAATAAGTGGCTGGGAATTCTGTATAATTTGCTCCTACAAATTGAATAATAAACTGCAGGGGGAGTGGGGTGTTTAAAAAAATCCCTTTATTAAGATTAAGGTTGTCAAACTCTTTCTTTCCATGGTAACAAAGAATACATTTGGCTACTGCATTTAAAATTAGCCCCCCCCCCCCCCCCGGTTGAGGTGACTGGAGCAACATTTTTGTGGTTCCTTGTAGTTTAGGTTCTCCCCCCTTAAACTACGAAGAACAAAGAGCTGTCCCGATATTCTAACCTGATACAGAAAGGCCATACTTCTGCATTCTTCTCTCTATTGTGCGTGTGGATACCCTGAATAGAAGTGCAATTGTGGGGATTTTAAACCCCTCCTCCAGGAGAAAAGATAATTCCTCTTCCTTTATCTCGAAGGTCGGTCTTCCACGACTCTGATAGTACACTTGGGAATTAAATTCGGCGGCCTCTCCATCAATCAATCTTGAATGAGCCTCACTTGTTGCAGTTGTTAGCTCGTTGCAAGCTTCCCCAAGCTGTCGGATGATTTCATCTGTGTGCGGGTTGCCCAGGTTTACTAGCGTGCGCATAAGATAGTCCAGTCTCAAGACCAATCCATCATTCTCAAATGGATCTGTTATGTTTTCTAAGGCCATGGATACCTGATTGACTGTGATGTGAGCTTGACGTAGGTACTCACGGTACTGACGATCGCTCTCCGCCATATTGGTTTGCGCCCACATAAGTAAGTACAGCGGGTACCCTTTGGAAAGGCACATCATTCATGCGTGTCGGAAGTTGAAAAGCGAAACTTGCATGAAATGACCAAACCAGCATGTCGAGTGACGGTCGTTGAATTGAAAATGTGTAACTGGAATGGCGGTGTCTTATTGTGAAACTACAATGTCGCATTGTGAAACTCTAATGTAGAATCGCGGACAGTAAAGATAAAATGTAAGCTAGAATTTGAAAAGAAGAAGTCGAATTTCGCATCGTGAAACTACAATGCCGCATTGTGAAACTCTAATGTAGAATCGCGGACAGTAAAGATAAAATGAGAACTAGAATTTGAAAAGAAGAAGTCGAATTTCGCATCGTGAAACTACAATGCCGCATTGTGAAATTCTAATGTAGAATCGCGGACAGCAAAGATAAAATGTAAGTTAGAATTTGAAAAGAAGAAGTCGAATTTTGGCGGGGATTAATCAGTGATCGCTTCCGGCAATTCCATTTTTCAGAAAAATCTGAATTCAGAAAATATAAAAGACCACAAAAACCAGCTTCTTGAATGGTTTCCTACACACGAACCGAAAAAAAGTCATCTTTTTATTGGGTTTTACCCGCTTCCATTAAAACCTGAAATAAGTGCCATTTTTTTTCGTAAATTGTAGAGTATTTTCCACATTCGTCTAGGAAATTGGTTAAGTTAATTTTCTCGACTTTTATTGATATTTCGCTATACCGGAAAAAGTCAAAACGAGAAATTTCTTAAGCGTTTTCAGCTTTTCGTCTTTTTTTCAAAACCTGAAATAGGTGCCATTTTTTTTCGTAAATTGTGAGGTAATTTGCACATTCGTCTAGCAAATTGGTTAAGTAAATTTTCTCGACTTTTATTGGTTTTTCACTATTCCGGAAAAAGTCAAACGAAAAATTTCTTAAGAGTTTTCAGCTTTTCGTATTTTTTCTCAACCAAAAAAAGTCGAAAAAACTAAAAAGCGAAAACAAAAAGTATAAACTTGTTTCGGCTGTGTTGATTGACAGACGTCATATTTTGGCGCCAAAAGTCTTCTGGTGAGTGCTGACCTGTGTGGAATATTTGACAAGCAATGTTGAATTCATAAGAAATCAGATCAGGGCAAACAAAACATACAAGCAGATCTGTAGTTTATTGAAACAAAGCTTTCCAGAAGTTAAAAGAGGCTTTTCGGAAAGAAACTTGCGCTTGTTTTGTTCAAAACATGGAATGGAACGGAGCTAGACGTAATTATTCCATTACTCGAATGGCTTTTGTTTGACACCTGTCATTCATTGGTATCCACGTGGACAAATCACTCCAGAAAATACTGAGCAGCGCTTTAGAACGCATTTTATTTGTCTCCACCTGCTTTTCGAGATGGCGCAAGTGTACGTAAAAGTTAAACTTCAGAATAGGGTTTTAAAACTGCGGCCTGCAACAGTCACTGTGGCAAACCTTGCTATGATTTTTAAGTTAGAGGTCAACCAAGGAATCTACATCCTTTCGGAAGAGGAAGGTGAAATCATTTTACCATCTGATAGTGGTGCCTTTCTGGTGGAGGACTTTGCCAAAACATACGTCGTGAATGGCGAACCAGCAGTGAGCTCTTCAACCTCAACGCAGCCAACATCGACGACATCACTCGGATTTCCTCTTTCATATCCGGCGAGAACCAACACCAACCCACCACCTGGCCAGTTGCTTCCTGAAAGGCCAAAGTTTACAGTTAAGACGTCCCAGGGATGGAAGAAATCGCTGGTTGTTGTAGAAATAACGTCTTCTGGTCACGTGTATGACAAATATCAAGTTCATCTTGCTTTAAAGGAGGAAAACGCGTCGGTGAATAGCGTTGAAGAAATGCTCAAACAACAGCTTGGTTTTGATGTTTGTGTCCTAGACTCCAAGCAACTGCCAATAATTTCAAGCGAGACGACCAAAGGTATAATTTAAAGGTTAACTCTTTCCTAAAGTAAATATTTGCTTATTGTAGTGTTATCCAGTGTTATCGTAGTTGACCTGACCATATTTAGAATCTGAAGTTCTTAAGTTTAATCTGTTTTTCTTTCTGTATAGATGTCGACACCATCCATTTTGACAAATGTATACATGGAAAACTTCTCAGTGCATGTTTCCCTGGCTAAATCAGCAGTAGAATATTTTAATAAATAGGGATACCTTTATCAACTTCGAGTTGATAATCTTTATCAACTTCGAGTTGATAATCAACATAGTGTCTGTTTTACTTGCACGCCGCCCGCCGACGCAGCACCACAGTACAGTTTCATTAGAAACTAATCACTTTATACGTCCATGCCAAAGACCTTTGCTGGACACAGTGATATTCTAAGGGGATAGATTCATTCTAGACATCAGCAATCTGTGAATCACTATAAGCCGACTAATAAGAGAGGACAATCTCTCAAATAACTTGGGCCTTTAAGTGGGTGGAGAGGGGTGGGGGTGTAAACATTTCCAAATGTAATCGAAGAAGGGGGTATAATTTTTAACTACAAAATATTGCGGGGGGTACAAATTTTATTCAATGTTGTTTCTAGAAAAGCACCCCTTCCCTCTATTCCCCGGAGGACGTAATAAATGGTCGGTCAATCAGATAGATAGATATCAATCAATCAGATATTAAACTATCCTAAGAACAGTTTTACAATTTTGATGGCGTCAGATGTAAACCACCTATACAAACTCCAATTGGGATTCTCATTAACTCAAATTGTAATTAAGGGTTTTTCTTAGTCTTTCACGTGTCTTTGTTTACAGGGTCTCAATTCTGGAGAGGTAGTCGGAAGATACTAGTGGCAAAGAAATGCCAGATGTCTTATCTGAGGAGGGGCAAGGGCCAAAAGAGAAAGTCCAGAACAGAAGATATTCTAGATCAGTTAAAAAAGATGGTGTCTTCAGAACCCGAAGAGGAGGAAGATTTCACAGAAGCCCCTTTTCCAGCTCTCAAGCAATCTAAGCTGCAAGTAGCAAGCCGGGGTGGTGTTTCTACACAACCAAACACCGAAGAAGAAGCTACTAAGATAGTGCAGTCAATTTTTAAGTGTTCAATTTGTCTTAGTCAAGTTAACCTGCCAGCAGCAGTATGTGCATCTTGTTATGCCGTCATTGGTTGTGTACCCTGTGTGGAGCAATGGAATGAGTCAAGCACCTCTGACTCCAAGTGCCCACTGTGCCGCACTACCACTGATTACGCGCTTATTCCGATGGTGCGTGAAATTGCAAATATCCTGGGGCAGTCAATCCCTAGAAGCGATCGTGCAGTGGAAATTGAAGGAAGCGATACTGATACCATCCCTTATGGCCGCGCAGACGAAGAGTATCAACTGGAAGAGGACTTTGACCTTGGGCCAATGTTGTAGTAATTTTGTTCGGTTTTTCTTGTTGTTCACGGAAAAGTCGGGAAAGTGTTGAGTTGTTTGACAAAAGTTTGGTAAAATTGAGAATCCTAAAACTTATCTTCACAGATGCCTTTATTAATTATCAACTGAAATGGTTACACAAGAAGTGACAGTTCGAACATTTATATTAAACATTTATTGACTGTTAAAACGCAACACATTGTTTACATTATTAGCCAGATTTGTGATCAACCTACGTTTCAGAAAACTCAGGGCGACAAATTTCTAGTGATGTTAAAAAAGGACAAGACAGCTGACATCAATAAGGAACCATCCCCGTTAATTACATTGCTGTAAATTTCTTGGAAAGTGGGATTATCCCGAATAAATTCTGTTTCACGTTGGTTGTTGAGTACTCCACTGTTTGCCAGGGGATCGTCTCCAAATGATGAATCGCGTGTTATAGTGCCCCAGCATCGGTGTACATTTGTATAGCATCCTCAACGCTCGGTACCATAGCTGAATTAACTGGGTGGACTCTACTCGTCCGCTGCGCAACAACATCTGGAATTCGATCACTCTTTCCTTTGGAAATACAAGAGAGAAAAAGGGTTACGTAAGGGATGTTCCCAAATGAATACTACATTTTGTTTCTTTAGAGGAATATCATTGAAATGAATGCAAGGGGTAATCGTTTGCACAAGAAGGAAATAATGAAATTGCAAAGGAGTAAGAGAGACGCTCTTTTCTAATCATATAATTACGCAAATCAAACCTGTCTAGCTGTTCGGAAGTGCACGTGCACCCATATGCGGTATTACTATAGATTTTAAACAGGAGAGCTACACTGTAATTTCATACTTTTTAGTAAATTTTAAAAATGGAAATTAACCCCTGGGGTACTCCTTTATATAAGCTCGTAAGCACCCACCCTCGATTTAGCGCCCCTCTTCGAATAAGCGCCCCCATAGAATCATGAAATTTAATATATAAACCCACCCTCTCCTTGAAAATCAGTCAAAATGCTTACTATCTTTCGACTTTTTGTTGCTATTTTCCCATGTGTTGACATAAACGAAAGTCTGATCTAGCCATAGTTGAAGGAAATTCTGTCTGCATGTTTCCCCACCACTAATATGCATTGTTAAATATTATAAGCTTCCTTTAAGAACGCACTCCATTAATCTGTGATTACTGCCAGTTTTATCTTTATTTCATTGCGCTACTAACCTTCAATTGAATGTGAATTCCAGGATGCCACCACCCTCTGAAGTCCGACTTCAGCTACATTCATGGTTATGAAGGATACACAAAATTGTACAACAGGATCATAGAGGTTTATCAACAAGCCGTTTTCCATTCTCACGAGCACATCTTTGATTGGGTATATAATTCGTTGATTAACTTCTGGCCATTTGCGTTCTGCAGGCAAATTCTGATCAAAAAGAAGGGTAAAGTCAAATAAGACATACATAAAATTGCAGAGTAACGCTATGGTATTTTCATTTTTCTCTTTTTATAGCAAACAGTCCCTAGACTTGTCAAACACATACCTGCCTAGATTGTGTCTGGACATATGGTTCGCAACCCAGGTTCCCTTTCATTTCTCAAGAGATTTTGGACAAAAAGCATCAGGCAAGCCTCTGTACCATGGTCGACTCTTACCATATCCCAAATACCCTCATGGAGAAGGATCTCTCTGCGAAAGAGAAAAAAACTTTATTTATTATAATAAAGTGCCAATATAACACGCGCTCTGATTGGTTTAAACAGCGTGCACGCGCGTGCTTTATGAGAGTACAAAGCACGGAGCTCACGAATGCTCGCGCCATCTGCCGAGTTTGTTTTGAAAATAAAGCCAAATGTGTGAGGAAAATCATAGATTTTTTATCACAAAACAAATAAAAAAGCCTCAACTGTGCTTTGTTTTGTTATAAAGCACTCAGGAAGCGGCCAGAACATTCAAGAAGTAGGGAGAAACACTCACCTATCGGCTCGTGTTTCCCCCTACACTTCTTTCGAGCTCGCGCCATTTCCTGTGTGCTTTTCACTCCTGTGTGTTTTTTTTTTTATAAGAACCTTTTTTATAAGAACGTTGAGGCTGAGATTGACCAAAATTTTAAGAACATGCTAAGAACATAGCCAGGTTGAGATTTAGCTAAGAACATTTTTATTCACTTGTTTCTTGCATCGAGCTCTAAATACAAAATACAGTATCCTTTCAAAACATTAACAAAATGTAACATTTCAAATGTCTCAGTGAATACGCAGTTTCAAATGAGCTCGAAATACTTGAATGCCATATTTTATAGTAACAACATGATATGGCAAACATGTATAAAAACCGCTAATAGGCTGTGTTTTGGTCAGGTTTCCTGGGTTTCGCGTTCGAACTTTTTTCTTGTGAAATTCTATACCATGTAACTTAAGAACATGAACTAAGAACATTTTCAGGCTGAAATCGCCCAAAAAATAAGATATTCGGTTTTGGCTCAGCCTCAGCTCGAAAACTATACGTTCTTATATAAAAAAAAGAGTGTATAACATATAAACAAAGCACAGTTAATTTACTACCATCTCGAACCGTAAAATTCCGACTACTGGGACCCTCCCTCCCCCTAAAATAAACCCTCCCAAAGATAGGCCGACCAAATCACAGACGCAAAAATCCTTTCCATAATAATACCCCCCTCCAACCCCCCCCCCCCCCCACCCCCGAATATAAGCTCATGTGCAGTAAGATTTAGCTCCTACTTCCGTGATTATAAGCCCCTATGGTAGGACCTGTTTTGTATTTTATGTCGTTATAGTATGGTCACTCAGAGACTTGTAATCCTCATTTACGGACTGTAAAATAAGCCCTCTCCCCCTCCCCTTGATTAATCTCTTGAAAATAAGCCCACCAAAAATGCTTTTTGGATAAATACATGTACAAGGCGTACAAGCTTAATATAGGAATTGTACGCCGGTATTTATACAGGCCTCAATACTTCACCCGATAGTTTGGAATTTTAGTATTTCTGGTTTCAAATACCTTTTTCTCACGTCAAATTAAATCGTTTACAACGTGCCTGGTAGATTACAAAGGGAAATTTTGGCAGGGTCTATTGGGAAATATTCTACGAGATGTGACTATAAACATTCACAAACCTGAAGTGTGCGTATATAATGACGGCATTCTTTTTGGGCATGGAGAACAGCTTGACGATTCTTGAGCTGCAACCATCGCTAAGTGCATAAAAAGTACATCCATACATCCCCAGTTTTTCATTTGATCGCAGTGTAACTTGTTTCCGTGGTAAGGTGCATAATATGGAACCCGATTTCTCCTTCGTACGGTGTCCTCCCTTCGCCTCGCATGATTGACTGGATTCACACGTTGTAATGATTTTGATACCTGCCTTCCACTTAGTGTCAAGCCTTTACTACGCACATAACCAGTCATCATTTTACGTCCATAAGTCGGTCCGACCTAAAATTTAGTCATATAATTATTTTAATGACGTACAATTGATTTTATAACACACGTCAGGCAGTGGCTTACCTGGCTCACACAATCTTGAATAACGACGTCTATCTCCGTTTCATTCATCTTCTTTATTCCATGTTTTGAACAAAACAAGCGCAAGTTTCTTTCCGAAAAGCCTCTGTTTACTTCTGGAAAGCTTTGTTTCAATAAACTACAGATCTGCTTGTATGTTTTGTTTGCCCTGATCTGATTTCTGATGAAGTCAACATTGCTTGTCAAATACTCCATGGTGAAGCATTCAAGCCAGTTTGTTGTAGGCGCCAACATAGGTCAGCACTCCCCAGAAGACTTTTGGCGCGAAAACATGACGTCTGTCAATCAACACAGCCAAAACAAGTTTATACTTTTTGTTTTCGCTTTTTAGTTTTTGCGACTTTTTTTGGTTGTGAAAAAATGCGAAAAGCTGAAAACTCTTAAGAAATTTTTCGTTTGGACTTTTTCCGGAATAGTGAAAAACCAATAAAAGTCGAGAAAATTTACTTAACCAATTTGCTAGAGAATGTGCAAATTACCTCACAATTTACGAAAAAAAATGGCACCTATTTCAGGTTTTGAAAAAAAGACGAAAAGCTGAAAACTCTTAAGAAATTTCTCGTTTTGACTTTTTCCGGTATAGTGAAATATCAAAAAAGTCGATAAAATTATTTAACCAATTTCCTAGACGAATGTGAAAAATACCCTTCAATTTACGAAGAAAAATGGCACTTATTTTAGGTTTTAATGGAAGCGGGTAAAACCCAATAAAAGGGTGACTTTTTTCGGTTCGTGTGTAGGAAACCATTCAAGAAGCTGGTTTTTGTAGTCTTATATTTTCTGATTTCAGATTTTTCTGAAAAGTGGAATTGCCGGAAGCGATCACTGATTGGATATAACGCCATAACACAAGGCGTTCGAAATTCAATTTTGCTTAAGAATTCGTGAAAATATACAGATTTTTGTATCTTTATTCCTTTATTTCACTTAAGTTTAGTAACATTTCAACAAAGCTGACAAACCTCCTTTTCACGGATGGCGGGTGTATACATAATTAAAACATTTTCAATAATATTTTTTGTATATATAAAAAAAAATTAGCCATTAACTTTTTCTGTAAATTTTTTTTTACCTTAGAAAAAAAATTTAGCCGTAAATTAACGGCTAAAAATGTGACATATATAAAGACATGGCATCCCCAATTTAGCCGTAAATTAACGGCTAAAAATGTGACATGTATAAAGACATGGTATCCCCAATTTAGCCGTAAATTAACAGCTAAAAATGTGACATATATAAAGACATGGTATCCCCAATTTAGCCGTAAATTAACGGCTAAAAATGTGACATATAAACAGATTGTCACACCGAATTTTATTTAGCCATAAATTAACGGCTAAAAGAGTGTATATATGAAAACATGGTATTCTCAATTTAGCCGTAAATTAACGGCTAAAAATATGACCTGAAAAGGGATTATCACCCCTATTTAGCCGTAAATTAACGGCTAAAGTTATACAGAAGTGACACTGATTAAAGAAAATGACTGAAGAAAGAAAATCGGAAGAAAATCGGCCCGATTTATCAAAATATATATGTTTCAGCGCAACCAGATGTTATACCAATAAAAGAGAAATCGGGTCGACAAATAGTCCGCCGTTTGCCAATTACCCAGGCGTAGTCAATCGATAGAAATCGATATCGGAAATCAATCGATACACTCGATATCAATCGCCGATTGCTATCGATTGATATCGGTAATCGATAACAATTGAACTCACAGAAAAAAATTTATCGATTGTTATCGATTGGCAAAAATCGATTGTTCAATCGATAATAATCGATAACAATCGATAAACATCGATAATCCAAAGGAGTATTTGTTTCAAACATATTACTGAAGATGGCGTTGCTCGTCCAGGCAGAGTGTTCATCGCGTTCACTTGGTTTTCTGGGATTTAAAAGATTTGAACATGTCCATTCATTCGAACCCTTGTTTTATGATGACGAAAAACACAGAAAACTGCTTCTTCTTTTGCATGTATTGTTCCTGGTCGATATTTATGGAGCCAAAGTGATTACTGCTGTGCTACTGGATTATTTTTTATTTCTTGCTTACTCTGTGATTTATTCTTACGTTTCTTTTTTAATGCGACTAATTGAAATCACAAAAACACTGATTTTGTTGTTTATTCTGCTTCATCTTTATGGCGTTGCTATAACGAGACTAGAGGGTTGCACGCCGCTACTTTGCACACCGCAACTTCTTCTTCCGGTATTATGAACTGCGCTGAAGATCGATAAAAGACCAAATTGTTCCTGTTATTGTTTTTGTTCCTATAGTATTTTGTTGATAATTGTTAAACTATTGCATGCTATGCTATGATGATTGAATGACTCAATAAAACCATACAGACAACATTGTGTCAATGATTAACTTGTAAAATGACAAAAATCATTTCCGATAACAATCGATAATAATCGATAACAATCGATAAATTAATCATTATCGATTTCTATCGGAAATCGATATCAATCGAACTCACAACTTTTTTTCTTTATCGATTTCTATCGATTGATATCGGAAATCGATATCAATCTTCGATTGTTATCGATTGTTATCGATTGATATCAATTATCGGTTTATCGATTGACTACGCCTGGCAATTACATTGAAATGTAAAATGACCTTTGATCAAGAGTAGTCTCGTGATTTTAACTCCAAATCACACTGAATAATCTAATGTGTTTAGATTACAAAGTAAACGCTAATAGGTTGCAATTCAAATAGAAAGCTTTTTTGTTCTTCGATTTTTTTTTTCTTTTACGTACTGTCCAAAAACATTTTTATTCTGTAAAACTATGTCGGGACTATGTCATTCCTTGTCTTGTCCAGGAAACGCGCGCACGAGACGTGACTGTAATTCAGTTTACCCGGATCGTCTGGGATTCAGTGATATATCGGATTTCCAGTTACAGTTTCGTAACTACACGTGGACCTTGCAGACAAGCTCTCTGTCCGTTTTATCGGCTCTCTGTTTTACTGTATTCGCTTTGATTCAAAAGAGTAGATTAGTTGAAATCGAGATGGAAAATATTGCAAGTAGATGGTTATTTGTCAGTTTTGAGAGTTCCTGGGAGAATGGGGAAGACATGGAACTCGAGAAGGCGCTGGTGGAACATTTCACAAGTGAGTATTGCGCATTATTTTTATCAAGACGTTGATTTCGTTGCATGCGTTTCTGAATGTTAATTTATTCGCTTATTTAAACCTCCTGAAAATTGGTTACTTTGTATTTTTTTTAGGCTATGGCCAGGTTATGTACGCGAAGATTTTAAAGCCGAAGGTGAGAAAATTAATGATCTTAAGATTATAGCGGGTTTTTTTTTACGTGTAAAATGTTATTTAAACCTTTAACTAACTGGGGTGGATGCAGGATTTTGTCACGTGAGAAATATAGCCATACCAAAGTATAAGGAAACCAACTCAGTAATTCCCTCTTTTATGAAACTGATAACTAAAGAATTAGTAAAACGATGATTTCCAGAAGTTGTACCTGTCCAACGTACATTTACATATCAAAAGACAGTTCCTGGTTTCGAATAAGTAATGTTTATTTACCATCAATAACTTATACCTGCTCTTCCGCACTTATTAACCGTTTACTAGATCCGAAATTCGGCATATCATCCGCTTCGATAATTTCACAAGCGTGTCAGTTTTAAAACGGTAAATTCTAGCGCAAGAGTTTCAGCTTAGGAAAACCAGATTTAAAAGGTTTACTCGTTGTACCTTTCAAATGCATATAGCAGGTATAGTTGTTTAAACATCCGTATTCATATGTTAGTACTGTAAATAGAATGCATTGTTAGTTTCAAAGAACACCTGCTGTACTTTAGTAAATATAATAATACATCGTTCTATTCATGAGTATAATAGATTTTACATTTCAAAGAAAACTATTATTCCACTTATTCATTCGTTTAGGTAAACGTCCAAAGGTTTAACTGGACTGTTTAATTACAACCCAACCAATAAGGATGGTAGTATCTTAGAAAAGTCATCAATCCTCCGCATGAAAAACTAACTTTCATTCATGAAAAGTCGAATCCTTTTGTACTAGAATTGTATAGAAATAGACAGGTGCATTTACCTTAGAGTGATATATAAGTTGCACCAAACCTGTTGTTAATCGATTACCTTTAGCAGTACCTAGAATGGATTAGTGTGATGTATCTTCGAGGTTTAATCTACAATAAAGAAGTTGCTGAGTTAAAGACGTTTTGCGGTCTTTCCTGCCGTTGACGCTTATTTAGACGAAGGAACACGTTCCCTGTATCTCTGGCATTTTGTGACGAGTGCCGGCAGTGAAGCCCGTGTTCTACCGAGCCTTTTCCCCGTTCCGCGACGCTTTCCGGCAGAAAGTCCTATTTGCCTAGGCGTTAATCCGCTCACCTTTTAGCCAAAAGGAGGATATTTGTCGAGCTCTCAAGCGCTGGCAAATCTCGCGTACTGGCCTAAAACCTATCGTTACAATTTTAACAAGGTGGGCTCGCACTGTGAAGTGAAAGACGACCCACCAAAAGCGTGAGCTACTAGGGTGGTCTGGCTTATGCTTCCCGCAACCTCGTTCCCAGGGTCTCTATTCTTCCCGCTCAAAAAGCTATTAACCCTGTTAACGAGGTTGTGCTTCACGGGAAATTTTGAAATTTTAGCTAGGTCTTTTCGTAGCATTTTAAAGGCCTGGAGACAGGCTGCAGTAATTTTTTTGAAAATTTATTTTATTTATTTCCATTTTGCACTTAGCCATCAATGGAAATATTTAGAAGTAATATCGTAAACTAGGCAAACGTCAATTACATTTTTTCAAATGGTGATAAAATATTAAATTAGATACTACTGTAACTTCTCTGAATTCTAGAATAGGCCCTTTGCATAATACGGTCACATGACCATGTCAATCATAAAAATAGGTGGTAGTACAAAATGGTTGCCAGAAATGGATGGCAACTGAGCCTTGCCATCCAGCCATACAAATCTTTTAAATTTTTAAAACTTTCAAACCACTCTAAAATATCACGCTTACGCATCAGCGGTCTCAAAATTGGCAACCCTACTAACTTTATGATGCTCTTTGCATTTCTGGCAACCATTTTGTACTACCACCTATTTTTATGATTGACATGGTCATGTGACCGTATCATGCAAAGGGCCTATTGTGACGATCCTTTCTGGTAAAAATATAAATATATGACATATGTGGTTGCACTCTCACTTTCTACGTGATATGAAACCTTATGGATGAACTAGTTCAAGCGGTACTGCTTAACTAAACGGGGCATGTTTAGAAGAGGTTTATTCATGTTTATTTATGTCATATTGCTGATCTTTATATACCAATAGTTGTACACTCCACACAGTATATTTCTAAAACGATGATCCCCATGTTTTGTTTTTTTGCGTCTCAAGTAAATGGGGTTCGAGCAAATTACCCTCCCCTCCCCTCTCTCTGGATACTTCCCCCACGAAGTCTAAGGGTGCATTTTGTTATTAACCCTTAGTTAAGATCCAACAAATGTACGGCAGTCATACAAATGATGACCATGAAAGGAGCAGAGCTTACCTTCATAAACAGGGGCAAGCTGGTAAGTCAAGTCCTATTAACGTTTTTTTATCCTCAAGTGATTTTATTGTCGGGTCACGGTTCTATTCCTCCTGAGACCATCTCCCAGGAGAACGAGTGCTCGTGCGGCCCGAAAGTGGTGAATTTTACAAGACGTATTGTTCGGCAGTAGCGGGTGGGATTGTTCAAGTAGCTGCCCGGCCGGGAGTACCTGCTACTACTCTGTGCAAAATGGTGACGCAAAATGACTTCGCATCTTGGTCACAACGTGCATCGATCGTATGTCCACTTTGCCGTGAAAACTCTGCAAGTGAACACCTATATCCAAAGTTGCAACGGGGAAAGTTCCACGTTCCAAGAAAGCAAAGATTGTTTCATTTAAAACTGGAGCATTCAACAGATGAAAGTATATTAATAAATGACGAATTCATTATGTTTAGTTTGTGAGAGAAAATATAAAAATGATAGTTTTCCCGGTTTATTATGTCATAAAAACAGTCACAGCGTGATGACTATAATATACCCATGAATGTTCCAAATGGGTCAGCAATGACTTTTGTTAACCCAACAAATGCGCTCAAGAATGAATCATTTGTTCGTTATATTTCTATCTCAGGGGTGTGACTCCTCATATGTTTAATATTTGGGCCTGTTATAAGGGAAAAAAGTTGTATTGGTCTTGGTCTTTCAAGTTTCAAACTAACACTGAGATTGCTTTCCTTCCTCTATCCTGAATAAAAAAAATATCAGTTCTAAAACTCCAGAAAGATCTAAATGTAGATCACGAAGTTTTCTAACTTCGTTACATGCCACTAATCCCCCTATTTGAAATGTTTTTGCTTTAGGATATGTGCTGGTTCGCAGGAACATTTTTAAGGATCGCTTATATGTGGCCAAAGGAATCCACCGCAAAATTGAGGTACCATAATATAATCGGTCATTGTGTGAAATACACCTCTCACGTCTTTTAATTCTTGTTGCTTCAGTCAGGCTACGTGCACACACATCCTACCGGTACACTTTGTCGGGATCCGTGCAAATAGTTTGTATCCGTTGACACGTTACCGGTACAATTAGGATCCATGGCAGTTTTGTGCCTTATAGCTACAATAGTTCCGCGTCTTAAATTTCACATTTTCCCCATTTAAAAAAAAAAAATCCCGAAAATTAAGGCGTTCCTGTGTCTGTTGGCTTTAACTTAAACTCCCTAATGATACTACACTTGCTGTTACAGTCACTCGCTATCAAATTAATTTCGGGCGGGAAAATAAACCTTATGAAGACACCATAGACCAAAACATAAAGTAACCGCATTGCAACCGGAGATATCGTCGTTTCTCGGAGAGCTAGCCCCTGTCCCCCCCCCCCCAATAAACAATAAACATTTTTTAATTTTTTTTCGTTTTCTTCCAGCCAAGAACGAGTGAATTATTCAGTGAAACGTCGCCAAGAACGAGTGAATTATTCAGTGGAACGTCGCTTTGAACCATCGTTCGAAAACGTTCGAGTTGCTAAGAGAAAGACGACGAAAGCTTCCAAAAGAAGAAGAGTAGAACTTGCATTCAAACATTGGATACCCAAATGCTGTTTTGAAAAGGTAATCAATATCTCCATGATTTACATGCATGTTTTGTTCAAGTTATATACATCACATGGAAGGGTCTGTAAGGGTACCAGATACGAAGAAATTTAACAAATTGTAAAAAATTGAGAGAACGTTCGATTGACCTTATTCCGGAATGAGAATACACCTACTAACGAACAAATGCTGTTTACTTAAATGGGATAATGCTGAAACACAAGCAAGTCACCAATAGGTTGTTGCCATACATATGTGACGCCTAATTCATACCCTTTTTCTGTCAATGTCGGAGATATATTGGATAAAAAACTAATTTATTGCGTTTCTTTACAGAAAAAGACACGAAAAAGTCTTGAGAAAAGAAAAACGGTGGACATCAGCACGAAGGAAATGGATTTGTTAATTGCTCACTTTAAAGAATTAGACTCTAAGAATCCAATTAAACCAGTGCGTCCAGGTGAGTAAATTATTTGACTTATTGGATATTGGATGTGTACACTTTTTATAATAATTAAAATACAAAATAAGAATTGAGGGTTAAGGATCATAGTCACACACAGTGTTTTTTCAGGGGCACCCAACGGATCGTTTCGGTGGAATATCTGTTCGGGAGGCCAATAATCGCCTCAGATATTCGGTTAGGGAAATGTCATCTCGAACTTTCTTAATATGGGAAAATTAATGCCTTTTGTTTTCGGAGAGATAAAAATGTCGTTTTGGGTACGTTCCGACACCTACAGGAAAATTTTGTCGTTGGGTGCCCTTGTTTTTTGCGCATCTCGAGTAATCCAAGAAATACATAAGACAAATAAAATCATGGATTACATTGTCATAAGGCACAACAGGTATTTAAGAACACGAATGAAATATAGAAATGCAATTCTAGAAGCAAAATTTCGAAGCCTAAGAGAATAGCATGAAGATTAAACAGTAAGTGTACCAATACTCATATCAGATATTTTAACCAATGTTAATTTAGATGGGAAACCGTACACCGGTCTGATGGTATGAGCATCATATCCGACCGGTGTGCGGACGGCCAGGGCTTCGACTCCCGTTGGGAACTCAGGTTTTTTCTTTGCCCTACGCCCGGGCTACGCAAGCTGAAAACAACATCTTTCTCAATAAGTACTGAACAAGTTATGATGTATCTTCGTGTGGTTGATGCTTATACTACAATTTCTACAACTGCTTATAGTTCGTGATGTGTACGTAAAACTAATAATAACATAGAGGGCAAAATTACTGAATTCTGATTGGTTAAGACAGAGGGCATTTTTTTAGTTTGCCCGGAGCAAAATTACTGCGAAAATTTCCGAAGATTGCCCGAGGACTTCCGAAGAGTGCAAAGTTCACCCGAAGAATTCAGACGGTTTCCGAAGATGACACAAACCTTTTCGAACATTTCCAAAGATGACCCGAAGATTTCCTAAAATCAACCGAAGTCTCCCGTAGATTATCGGAAGGTCAGCAAATATTTCAGATAGTCTCCCGAAGATTGTCGAAGGCCACCCGATGTCTTAATCGCACTAATTTTGCCCTTTATGTTATTAACAAGTAATCGCATGATTCATCATAAAATTAAGGATTAATACCGGTATCACTTGTGTTTTCAGAAATTTGCAGAAATTGCCCGAGTCGCGTGATATTAATCCTCAATTTTACTTGGCCCCATGCGAATACCTATACTAATCACTAAGGATCAGTAAATGCATTACATGTTTATCGCGACATCGTCCCGTTAGCATCCACGACGAATTGTATTGTTTATCAGAAATACGATTATCTTACATGTTTTAGGGGATGCGTCAGGAGAAACGAATTTGTCTTCTAAGGAAGAAGAAAGACGAGTAAAAATTGTCGCTGGGGGCGAGGATCTAATGCTGGATCCTGAAGCTGTTGAGTTAGGGAAAGAGCGAATTGGAGGTGGTGCGACATCTCGCGTTTTCAAAGGGAAATTTACTCACATGGCTGGTAATGTTACAGTGGTGGCATGCAAAGAGTTCGTGAATTCCATTACTGCGAAGCATAGAATAAAATTGACGAAGGAGATAACGTGCCTAAAGAAGCTACGCCATCCAAATATCCTGCATCATTTTGGGGTCGATTTCAACCGGTCAATTCTCATCATGGAACTACTTGAAAAAGAAGTCGAAGTAGAAGGGGGAGTCGTAACAGTACACAGTGCTAGAGAGTTACTGGATCTCAACGAACTGACACCAGTTTCTTGGGTCACTCGTCTACGGATCATGAAAGACGTTACTGCTGGACTTTCCTTTTCTGCACAACCAAAAAATTATCCATTGCGATCTCAAGGCCGGAAATATATTCATTGGAGACAACGGAGAGGGTGGCTTCTTGGTGAAACTGGGCGACTTCGGGACTGCTCGATATGACTTCGAACAATTTTCGGTTTCGGTTATGCCAACCGGAACAAACGCTGACAACTCGATTATGTGTACCGCTGCTTTCACCGCTCCGGAGCTTCTAGAAAGAGGTGCAAGGCCATCTTTAGAAAGCGACATATACAGTCTCGGTATGGTAATGGCCGAGTTCAGTTTGCCGGATCGCTCAACTCCTTGGGAGGGAGAGGTAGCTAATTCTTCATTAATTTACGATTTTGTACGAAGAGGACAGCGACCATCTGTTAATGGAGAAGACATGTCTGGGTTAAACCCCGACTCGGCAAGGCAATGGATGACCCTTCTTCATGCATGCTGGGAGCAGAATGCTTCTAAGAGACCAACAAGTACTGAAGCTGATTTGAAGATGTCTTACCTTGCTAGCGCAGAATCAGGTGATGGTTACATGACCTTGCAACAATTTAGGAAAGAAAATCGAAATATATTGTTCGTACCCTTAAATACACATCAAGGTATGGCAGTAGAGGTAGTGGACGAAGTAATTAGCAATTTAACCGCACAAGGTGTACCGATCTCTTCAGATCTTAATCGCGACTTGGCTAGCCACCTGAATGTCAATGATGGGAGCAATGCGTGCGTCTACCTTTGCACCAAAATTGCCGATGACCTTCTTAAAAATCCCGATGCATGTTCTGAGGACAAAGATGCCATCGTCAAACGAGTTTCGGAGGAGACAATACGGGACCTTCCTAAACTTATCAACCCTTCCAGGACCATTACCGACTTTGTAGATGTGGATGAGGCATTACGCATGATGCATCAGCTGAAGATCATTACCACCCAATACAAGACTACTGAATTGTTAGGCATGCAATCATCGCTGACACTCAGGGAGAAACAAAGCTCCTTGAAATGTGCTTTAACATCCTTCAAACAGTCGATTTCCGCGGAAGGAAAAGCGTTCGCCATCTATCTGTGTCATCCATTTGCCATATTAATAGGCATGCTACGTTCTTCTTTTGTAGTTGTAGATACGCACAAAGTGCCGGTAGAGGCTGGAGACACACAGTCTGGCATATTGCTCCAGTTTGATTTCGACGACAACAGCAAAGAGAAGGCGATCGAAAATATGGTGGAATGGATTTCTCTTAGGATGAAAGCTTCCATTACCAATTATGCCACAGAGCTGCATTCTTTGCTTCTCCTAGAGACGGAAATTCCTGGCTGCGATAAGGACGTGGAGATTGTAACCTCCGACACGGAAGACCAAGAGCTTGTAAATACTAGTGTTGAAACGGAACGACAAATGGAATCTCTTAATTCCGATGTTAGCATGGAAAACAATCAGTCTGAACAGCAAAAAGAGAGCGCTGATGAAGTCGAGAAGATTGTATCCCCAGAAGAGGATGTTACGAAAAGGCAAGTAGATTCCCTTTCTTATAATTTTAAAATGGAATCACAGCAGACAGAGCAGCAAACCGAAGTAGGGATCAATGTTGGAGACAACACAACAACGACTAACGAAGAGGACTTTGCACCCTGGGCTTCAGCAAGACTAATAAAGCCTCCATTAAAAGCTACAGAAATAATTTGGAAGGTTCATCTGACACGCTTTGGACTATCCAGTTTCAAACCCTTTCAAATAGACGCTGTTAACGCCGTGGAGGCTGGAATGGACACAGTGATAATACAACCGACCGGAAGCGGAAAAAGCCTCTGCTCCCAGCTACCTGCTTTGTTTGATTGTAAGCTACTAACAATTGTTGTGTGTCCCACTTTGTCCCTAATAAATTCACAAATACAGGATCTTTGTAGCAATGGAATTGAAGCAGCGGCTGTTGGCCCTTCTTCTGGTGGATCAAAGCTTCAGTGTGCGGATATTGTAGAGGACGCTGACCTTCCGCCTCTTCTGTACACAACGCCCGAGTATTTCGAGACGAAATTAAAAACGGAGGTAATAAAAATAAAAGACAGGCTAAAACTTCTTGTTCTAGACGAAGTTCACAAAATGTTTGACCGAACGACCAATTTCAGAGAGTGTTATGACTCGATCAAGTCACTGAAAGACGACTTTCCTGGCACGCCTATAATGGCCTTAACAGCGACGCTGAGCGACCAGCAATTACGCGAACTCTGCACTGACCACTTGCGTAAACCCGTGCTCTTAAGATGTAGTGTCAATAAGAAGAACATCAAGATAAATATTGAAAAGTACAACAAAGAAACAGCCAAATCCAGCCAGAAAACGTGGACTTCAGTCGCAAAACAATTGCAAGCCACAATTCAGGACGAATATGCCATAGTGTACATGGATTTCAAAAACGACGTTAAATTAATGGTAGAAAGCCTTAAGGCCGCTGGAATTGAAGACGTCAGAGCCTATCATGGAGGTCTCGGAAACGACATTAAGATCCAAATTGATAAAGCATTTAGAGAAAAGGAGTTTCAAGTACTTGTGGCTACTGAAGCGTATGAAGTGGGAACTCACAGTCCCCATGTAAACGTCGTGTTCCGTGTTGGTTGTATGAGAAACCTTGCTGTTCTGATACAGGAATTTGGCAGAGCAGGAAGGAACGATGAAGCATCAGATGGATTTCTTTTAGTTAACGAAAGTAAAGATGATCAAAGACTCATATTCTGGACAATGGCATGTCATAGTGATGAGCTTCAGCGCCAGAAAGATAATTACGAAGCAGCCTGGAAATGGATTTATGGATTGCGTACAGGTCTTTGTCTACGGGAATCCTTGCTGAAAAACTTTGAAGAAGTCGACGTCTTGGAACAACCAGAAATTGGGGAATGCTGTCCCAGCTGCGATATTGTAGGAGCGAGAGATTTTGACATTAAGGACACCGCTTTGCTGTTACTAAAAGCCATTAATGAATTGAAAAACATCCCAGGCATTAAAGGTGTCAACGAAGATAAGCTGATTACATGGATTAGGGGAGCTAAGCGAGACTGGTTGGCCGGGGAACAAGTACAAAAGTACATTGACAACTCTGAAACGTATAGAAAGGGCCTTTTTATGGGCCAAAAATGCTTAAGTAAAGAATGGTGGTCGTCACACCTTCGACAACTGGCACATTTGGAGTTGATCGATATCAATTTCAAGATTAATAGAATGCCTATGTTCTCTAAAACATGGAGAACTTTCGTAGTTTCTACTCGCGGACAGCAGTTTCTAGATAAGCCATGTAGTTGGTATGTTTTACCACCATTAAGACAAGAGTGTCAGACAAACATTGAAAAGAAAAAGGGCCACACCGGATCTAAAACCAGAGACAACAAGCATCACCTTCCCAAAATACGAGAATGATTGAAAACGAGCTCAAGTTGGTATCATTTGACAAAGAAAGAAGATTATGAATATCCCGGTTATGGTCAAGAAAACATCGATGGGAAAATCGGCTATTGTGAGAATATAGAAAAGTCGCAGTCTTTAGGTTCAAGCAAAAGAACACACTTCATGTGGGAAGATTGTCAGTTAACGAGACGCAACACGTCAACCCAAACCATAGACGTTCTCATTGGAGGAAATACGATGAAAGTTTGTGTACGACGAGCAATACGTGAAGGTATAAAGAAATGTTCTGCAGAAAACTGTTCTTATACCGTTTGTAATCGACAGCGCCTTAACAAGTGTTCTGAACATGGCTGCACACAACCACTAATAGCAAGTGGCCCATGTCCGGCACATATAGTTTATGTATGGCCCGAGAAAGATGACGGTCAAAGGTGGATCGGATGTATTCCAGGGGAAATGCACAATCACGAAAGGCCAGCGCCACATAACATTTCCCAGGCAGTTAAAAGCGAGATCCATAAGGCGGTAAAGAAAGATTGCACGCTAACAACCAAAGAAATTCAGAAGGGTCAGGGTGTGGGATTTATCCCAGCAGAAAAGTCTCCAGCAGCAGCAAATGCAACCAGAGTTCGACGCGAGAGGCAGATGGCATTGGCGAACCAAAGCAAAGGTCATCCTGAACTGGAACCAATAATTCAAATTCTAGAGTTTGAGAATTACAGGAAGACTCAGGAAAGAGAGCAAGATCCGGAGAATGACGAATTTACGACGAGAGTGAACGAGAAAATGGGAAAATATGTAATGGAAGGAAGGGAATATTTACTGTCACCTGGAAGAAATTTTGCATTTTTTGTTGCTCCGTATCAGGCGATGCTCCTTAAAGATGCCAAGGAATTGTACACGGACGTCACGTACACCGGTAACAAATGTTTCCCGTATTTACTCAATATGGTGGCCTTCAACGATGCAACACTGACCTTCAATGCAGTTGCAAGGGTCCTCTGCAGTAAACAAGACGGAAAAGCTTATGCCACAGCCATATCGGAGGTATTCAACCACGTGAACAACATACACCCCTCGTTCAAAAATGGTTCCGGTCTGCGACAAATAATGGTCGATTTCGATCAGGCAGAGTATAATGGTTTAGAGGAGGCGATAGGAAGTGATTTGGCACATACCATAATCAGAGGCTGCAGCGTTCATTGGAAGACATCGGTTAATCGAGTGAGCAAATTGGTGACTAAAACAAACGATGAATTCGACATCTTCAAAACCCTTGCCTATAAGGTTCACGAGCTAAAGGACCAATCAGATGTTCTTTTGGTATTCGACGTCCTTTGTGCTAAAGTTCCTCCGTCAAGAGTCACGCATCTTCTACCTGAACATCTAAAGATTGTGGCAAGCACGTTAAACACGAGCCACTGGGAGCAAGCGGAACACTGGGCTGTATGGTGGACAAGGGACAGAACCCTCAGAATGCTTTGTAAAGCTTTCACCCTCCGAGATTCTGAGGAATGGGAATCTACTCCTAACACGAACAACCCTGCAGAATCATTGAATAGACAATCAATTCCAGATGGAGGCAAAAATCTATCTGTACTTCTGAAAAACATCTACTTAGAAGATAGATTACATGCTATAAAAATGGTGGCAAAGGAAGACAACATCAACATTGCCTACGAATCACGTAGTCAGAAAGCCAATCCGAACAAGAGAAAAAGGAAGCGATCTAGCCTTGCGAAGTTTAGTGACGGGAGTACAATTCTAGATCAAACCCCTCCAGACAAACGACGAAGCCTAATGAACAACGAGAAAAGCAGCAGGAAAAAAACAGGCTGGTCTTTGATAGGGTGTAAAATAGAGGTAGAGTATCAAGAAGAAAGAAATGGAAAAATGATGTATCTTGGGTGGTTTAAAGGAGAGATAGTGGCATACAATAAAAACACTGGGTATCTAGTGAAGTTTGAACCTCGCGAAGATGGAGTCGAAGAAGAGGACTGGATTCCCTCTATTTACAGCCCAGATGTGAGGTTCCCAAAATAAAACGGCTTAAACAGTAACATACATGATCAAACAACAGCGGGATTTATGTAATTTCAATTAAGAAAAAAAATATTCTTAATTTCTTTAGAAATAAAATGTCGGCACAATAACTGCCCTTACAACAACACCTTCGAACAAAAATGAAATAAGGTCGCCATAGTGTCACCCTCGTTAAACAAAAACGATTCTTATTTTTCTCATTTCTTTACCCGTTTTCAATTGTATCTTTCTTGACTTATTGAGATTATTTAGCTTTATTCTGGTTTTTATTCCGCCTTTTATTCTGGTTAAAAATATAAAATCCAGCTTCTTTAAAAGTACCTGTAGTTTGTTTACTCGGTAACGTTCATTATTATTCTCCTATCAAAGCGTCAACTTGTAAATGTAACCTACACTAAGCACTGCCACCTGTATGTTTTTCTAATTAAAGTAATAAATGTTTCATTAGGTATGATTAGTAATTTATCCAATAGGGTTTTGTAATGTTCTTTATGCTTTTGAAATAGCGTATCACACGATTAGCTTAATCTTCTTAAAATTTATAGAAGTGCATTGTAAAATAAAATTTGAGAGTAAGGGGCTTTGCTGGAGAAAGTTATGTCTGTTTTATTTGTTGGTGATGATATTACTGTAAACGATCTCAGCCTTCCCGCAGCCAGCGATTGTTTATGTCTCCCAGGATGAGCAGCCGTTCCTAGAAATTGTCATCCCAGCCAAAAAAACTGTTATCACACAGTTGTCAAATGCTGACTTCGCTTCAAGAGGTTTATATATTGGAAACGTGTAGATACATACGCCACTCGATCTCGCAGAGCGTATATTTATTCAAAAGACGGACATCGTTTTTTGCCAAGCAAACGCACAGTTGGTCATCAGAGTAGATACGCGATAAAGGTCTAGGCACGAGGTCTAATCAAAAGGCTCCTTTAAAGAGATTCTATTCAATTGCGGCGCATCCTTACTGCGCATA
The DNA here is from genome assembly GCA_029204205.1 of Desmophyllum pertusum. Taxonomy (NCBI): domain Eukaryota; kingdom Metazoa; phylum Cnidaria; class Anthozoa; order Scleractinia; family Caryophylliidae; genus Desmophyllum; species Desmophyllum pertusum. The sequence goes on along the minus strand of MU825406.1, from coordinate 1,997,223 downwards.
ATTTCCCACATCATTAGCGCGAGCATAAGCGCGCACACGTACAGAACATTACGTGAATTCTTTCGGGCTAAGCTCGGCTGGGAAAGGAATGGTCGTTTTCTCAAAAACGAGCACGGTGACCCCCCCCCCCCTCCCCTTTTAATGCATAAGTTGAAATGTCATATGGTTGACAACGATATATCGCGATTTATAGTTTTAGGGTTGAGGGCCACTAGCTCGTCGGTTAAATACTGTTATGTGTCACCCTTAAGACAAATAAAGGAGATTGATTGAAAGAAATTTAGATATTTTCATTTGAATGCTGTAAAGAGCACGTCTTTGGGTAGTGCCTTGGTATGTCGGCACGCAGCGAATTCTTTAATTTGTTTCATAATTTTTATCAAAGTCTATTTTGTTGATTACCAGGGTTCCTGATGAAAAGCTCGCGGGTTGTATAGTTACTATAATGGACATCCATGTTGTGAAAACGAGCATTTCAAGTAGTATTTTTCTAAATACTACTTCAATTTCGATGGTTCGATGGGATCACCTTAAGGAGGCTATGTGTCACATTTTTAGCCATTAATGTACGGTTAAATTGGGGATACCATGTCTTTATATATGTCACATTTTTAGCCGTTAATGTACGGCTAAATTGGGGATACCATGTCTTTATATATGTCACATTTTTAGCCGTTAATTTACGGCTAAATTGGGGATACCATGTCTTTATATATGTCATATTTTTAGCTGTTAATTTACGGCTAAATTGGGGATACCATAACATTTGTCACATTTTTAGCCGTTAATTAACGGCTAAATTTTTTTCTTATTATGTGTTTCAAGTTTAGCCGTTAATTTACGGCTAAATTATTGTTTTGTAAAATTATTATAATACAGAAAAAGTTAATGGCTAAATTTTTTTTATATGTACAAAAAAAAATTATTAAAAAATTAGCCGTTATGTAAATTCCGCACATTTAGCGCTTTAATAGAAGATTTGCGAAGCAAGAATATTTCCTGTCAAAGAACAATGATTTTCTGCCAGACTCTTAAACAGTGTGCCTTACTCTATTCAGCATTTCAAGAAAATCTTGGAAAAGATTTTTATCTGCACAAAAAACCTGATGCTAAAGAGCGAATGATGGAAATGTTTCATGCCGGAACCCCAGAGTCTGTGAAGAAGCACATTCTTGAAAATATGACCCAATCCAATGGACACATTAGGATCATAGCATGTACTGTTGCTTTTGGAATGGGAGTGGATTGCAAAGGGGTTCACCGTGTGGTTCATTTTGGTCCTGCAAAGAATCTTGAATGTTATGTCCAGGAATGCGGGAGGGCAGGAAGGGATGGACAACCAAGTTCATGTCTGCTACTGCATAATGGACTGCTGGGGGCACGTTGTATGGATGACATCAAGGACTATGTGTCAAATACTACAAACTGCAGGCGAACTTACGGTGGCCCAGAAGGGTCACGCATGCAAATTAAAAATATTGCTGCAAATTAAAATATAGAACTGCAAATTAAAAATATCACTGCAAATTAAAATATAGACCTTTAAATTAAAAATATTTCTGCAAAGTAAAAATATTGCTGCAAATTAAAAAAATATAGAACTACAAATTAAAAATATACTGCAAAATTAAAAATATTACTGCAAATAAAAAAATATGTATATATTACTGCACAGTTAAAAAATAGAACTGCAAATTAAAAATTAATTACCTTGCTACAAATTTAAACTGTCTGTTGCAAATTTAAATAGTTTGCTCTGAATATTAAAAAGAATGCTGCAAATAAGAAAGGACTGTCACTGTAAACTGCTGTTACAGTAAACAAATCGCTGTTATCTATAACTGCAATTTAAAAGTTGATTATTGCAGCAAATTAAAAAGGAAAAGTCGTGCGTGCGCATAATACCGATAAGGAACTGGTGCGAGCCATGGGACCTAGCCTGCTAGAACTGACAAGATGGCGGAGGACGAACAAGAGATAATACAACACTACTTTAATCTTGGGTATGAAAACGAAGTTATCCGTCAATTCTTGGCTGACTACCATGCCCTTCGAATGAGTTTAAGCACTTTGAAGCGCAGGTTACGAGATTTTGGCTTGAAAAGAAGAGGAAACGCTGTAAATGTTGATCAGTTACGAGATGTAATAAGAAATGAAATCCGTGGTTCTGGTGAGTCGCAAGGATACAGAGCAGTGTGGCATTCTTTGAGACTGGTACATCAAATTCATGTTCCTCGCCATTTGGTTGCAACAATTTTACAAGAAGTTGACCCAGTAGGAGTTCAGCAGAGAAGAAGGCGCAGACTCTCACGGAGGCGATATGTGAGTTACGGTCCAAACTTCTGCTGGCACGTGGACGGTAAATAATTAATAAGCTTGATGTTTGCATACAATTAGGTATTATAATAACTTCATCGGGCATTGTGGCGTATTTTGCGGGCTAAAATGGAGAATTCAGCGGGCTAAAATATATTTTAGCCCGCTGAACTGAGCCAATCAGAAACAAGAAAATAACGTAGCAGCCAATCAGAACTGGAAACCATTCAACTGTTCGCGCCGTTTTCTTGGAATTCAAAGCGCCGTTGACTCGAAGTGCTGCCATCTGCAGCTGCAAAGCTATTGTTTTTGAGCTTTATATTATCAGACTGGCTGGAAAAGCTAACGAAGAAGCAAATTTTCAGCCTTCTCAGTACAGCTAGTTGAAGAGGACTTACAGAAACTCGAGGAAGAATCCATACACGGCGGCGAATTGAATGTAAGTTTGTCTTCTTCGATCGAAACCCGCTCAGTTCAGGCAAAATATTTTATGCCAAATTGCCAGTTCGATCAGTAATTGCATGATTAAGTTCCAACACTTCTAGATGACTATTTATTTGCTGTTGATGGAATTCTGTAATTTTTCCTTTCAAGAGAACTTTAGAGCACAGATTGTTTCGACGAATTTTGCGGATGGTTTTCTGCCAAGTTTTACAATGAAATAAACGTCGACCCGACGCCGGCAGTGTTCAAGATATCGCTTACTGTCTTTGATTCCTTTTCTAAATGCCCTCTGAAATTATTATAATAGTAATAGAGTTGATGTTCTTGGGCGTAAATATGTTTTTGGCCCTTCTCAGTCTCATTTTAGCCCTCGCCGAAGCGGCTCGGGCTAAAATGAGCCTGAGTCGGGCCAAAAACATATTTACGCCCGCGAACATCAACTCTATTGTTATAATACTCGGTAATACCATAGTCTCCAGCCGTGGAGGTTTCTGTTGCGCGGGTGCACCGAAACACGGTCCACGGCTGGAAACTGAGCCAAGTAATACCGTGGCTTTATGTTATATTTCGTGTAAACACCGGTATAAGCTTAAATATCCCGAGTTATATTTCACAATCATCTTAATATAAAACAAGCGTGTGGTTATGCAGTAATCAGCAGTTTTGTCACCCCCTCGGGGTCTATTGATTTGTCCAAAATGCAAACAAACATCTAACGGTCTCGGATAAATGTCCCTGGGTTGCCTTGGGTGCCCTGAGGGTGGGTCCCTGGGGTACCTGCTGATTGCCTTGAGGGTGGCTCCCTGGGGGACCTGCTGATTGATGCATCTCATGTGTGCCACTTAATGCACATAAGCTTTGTACTGAAAGGCAATTTGAACAATCCTACAGGTCACCAAACCAGGTGTCTTTAGCTCATGCAGTTTCCTCACAATTTCCTTTTTTCCTGGAAGTTTTTTGAAGCTTTTTTTAGCATAACAACCTTGATATTACCAAGCAAATAAATATACATAGCAGTACTGGGATGTTTATTATTTTTGACATTTGAACAATGTTTAATTCCTTAGGTTATGATAAATTGAAGCCTTACGGCTTTCCCATCCACGGAGCTATTGATGGATACAGCCGTAAAATTCTCTGGTTAGAGCTGACAAGATCAAACAATAAGCCAGAAAATGTAGCTAAATTCTATATAGAATGTGTTGCGGGAAATGGAGGGTGTCCACTTCTGCTAAGAACCGATTGTGGGACAGAAAATGGTGTAATGGCTGGGATGCAATGCTATTTTCGCCAGGATGGAGAAGATACATTTGCTGGCGAGAAAGCACATAAGTATGGGTCATCACCTGCAAACCAGCGAATTGAGGCTTGGTGGTCTCATTTCAGGCACGGTAGAGCAGGTTGGTGGATAGACTTTTTTAAGGACATGGTAAGTGCTGGGCTACTGGACATTGGTAATGTAATGCAAATGGAAGCATTATGGTTTTGTTTTGAGGCAGTCCTCCAAAATGAACTTGACAAAGTAAAGCAGCACTGGAATACACATCGTATTAGGCGCTCAGGACATGGCACTGTACCAGGAGTGCCTGATGTATTGTTCTACTTACCAGACAGGTCAAGTGCTGTTGACTGTAAATGGGTCCTGCAAAGCCGAAAAATTGATGAAATGGAGCAGCATTTGAATGTGGAAAACAATGATGATGAAGCTAACATTTACCAAGAGTATTTCCATTATGTTATGAATCACCAAGGACTGCAACTTCCATCCTCAACTGAAGAGGCTTTTAATCTCTTTCAACAATTGAAATATCTATGTAGAATATGAAATAAAGGCTTTACAGTTTTTTACAAGGAAAATTCATCAATTTGTCAACTACAAGGCCGAAATAGGTGAAACATTTAGTTTTAAATAGGTTTAGTTGCTTTTCCATAACGTCTCTTTTGAGGCTTTTGTGACTGCCTAACGAGTTTATTGCAAAAAAAACATTAGCTACTGAGATTAATATCAAAATTGTAAATATGAACTAACATTGTTTGTATTTTCCACAATACAACATAATATCTTTTGTCACAAGTTAATTTTGTTTGTAACAATACTTCTGTGACCTAACTGGAACTGAACAGTTCATGGTGTAAAAGGTCAAGCTGAATCAATCTATGACAATGGATTTTGGTGTCATGAAAATATCTATATTAAACCAATTTATTTTATAATAATCTTTGGCAGCTGAAGCAATATGTCTTCCATGAAATAAAATTGTGAGTTTTCCACTTAAAATATAAAACAAAATATGTTGTTCATAGCCTAACTAAGGGCCTGTTTATATGGAGAAAAGTTGTCCTTGGTAGGAGGGTCTCCCTCCATACCAAGCCACCCCAGGCAAGAGAACATTTTAATATATTTCTTTATAAATAGCAGCGAGCCGTTTTCATGAGAAATCTCAAAGTTGGCTTGGGGGGCAGGGTGACCCTGGGTGGAGGGTTACTCACTTTGAAGGTAGGGTGACCCTGGGGGGTGAGCCAATTTTTTCCATATAAACAATTTGGCTATTTTTGCCTCGCCTACTACATAACCAGGGACAAGTCGGGGAATATAGAGCATGCGCAAACCCAAGAGGGCCAAGTTTTGGCTCAGTCAGCACAGATAACTTTATTCATATAAACGCTCGGTAAAAGATGGCTCAGGGAGGAGGGTAACCCTCCTACCAGGGGCAACTTTTCTCCATGTAAATAGGCCCTAAATTGCTAACATAAACAAAACATTATTACTCATGGTAATACTGTGAAACGAAGCAGTATTAACTGATCAATTATTGCCAACAGAGTGACAAGTTTTATGATACCATTGAGGGGTTTTAAGATTTGTTTTTGTCACTGACAAGTTATTTTTTGTAACAATACTCTGACCTAACTGTAACTGAACACTTAAAAATGATGTCGATGACAATGCTGATTCAATCTTGGACAATCAATACATCTAGATTAAGGCAAATCCATATGAATCCTTTAAAGCTGAAACAATCATGTCTTCCATGGCTTTCTCGTTGTCAATATGAACAGGTACTTCATAGTAAATATCACAGGTCGATGCTGTCGGTCGACAGCAACAACCCTGGAGACAACCATGAACAAATTCAACTGTGAACTTCTTGGGAAACCCTAGAGGCGGAATTTGCGATGATCCTGTCATCCACTTGACAAGATCCATGACGCTGACACCTTCAATGCCTGTAATGAAAAAAGGTGGCTGGTCAACAATACATGCACATGACAAGAAACCCAATGTGTCATAAAAGGGAATGATGGGGTTGAGATGGGGAGGGAAGGGGGGCTTTTGATCCTCCCCTCCTACCTCCATTAACCCCTTTTTGCTATATAGAATAATGCAAATTAAATTTATTTTTATCCACACACCTGAAAAACAAGGGGTACAGCACCTATTTACTTGATAGCTGACGAAAACCAGAAATGTAATGCATTTTAACCCAAAAATTATCATGACATAGTTCCAAGCACATTTTTAAAAAATTGATATAATGTCCATGAGATTTAAGCCTATTCACTGTGGTGTTACTTTTTATTACATATTACGTGTGGATATCAATGTGATAAAGCCGTGAATAAAATCCATACCATCAGTGAAGTGATATGATATCACTTCACTAGTGAATGATACGATATCCCTTCACCCTTTGTAAAGCCGAAGATCATTCGAAGCCTTCTGAAGACTGCCGAACATCACCCGAGCTATTCCGAAGATTGCCGAAACTTAACCGAAGACACCTGAAGAGTTCCGAAGATTTCCCAAGATCACCGAAGACGTCCGAAGATTTCCGAAACTTAACCGAAGATGCCTGAATATTACCGAAGATCACCGAAGACGTCCGAAGAGTTCCAAAGATTACCGAAGATCATCCGAGGTATTCTGAAGATTTCCGAAGCTTAACCAAAGGCTTCCAAAGATTACAGAGGATCAGCTAAGATTTTTTCACGTTATCGCAAATGTTGCATGATAGCAGGAATAATTAAAATCAAATTATACTTCAGTTGTGCTTTACATGTTTTTATATCCCCCCAAATATGTAATAAACAAATTATGACATGGTGACATGGTAAGAGCTAGATATTGTTTTTATTCACTCGTTTTTAATGCCATATCGCTCACTCGCTCGAAGACTCGCTCATTCTCGATATGGGATTAAAAACTCGTGGATAAAAACGATATCAAGCTCTTACCATGTAATAATCTAAATTTATTCCATGATACTATTATCTGTAAAACATCAAAGATACCTCCAGCATCAATGGATGCCATAACATCACTGAAGAACTTGTAAGTGTTCATCTCTGCATCTTTGCGAATCTGGGACTCACTGAAGTTTACTATCATTTGGTCCAGAAATTCATCTGCAGTAATAGTAAAACAATTCCCATTTGCAAAAACAGGTTTCCAGGTTGCTGTATTTCTTCTCATATGACTGAGAATACCGCATTCATACAGTCCACTTTCAATTTGCACCAGCTGGGGCAGATATTGGGATAACTGATCTTTGATACAAATTGACCTATAAGAAAGGAAAGGCAAGAAGTATTATGTACCTGAATAAAGGAAGGAGCTTGTATAAAACTATTTTTACAAATAAAGATTTTTTGAGCAGCGGGGAGGCAAATAACACTGCACATACAATGAAAATAAAGTATAGCTACAAAAATCAAAATTATAAGACTGTCTGCTTCAACATGTTATTACTGGATAATGGGTTGTATTCCGGCAACAGTCTCCTTTTGTGGAATGCCTGAATAGCCTATTGATTCCAAAACGTCAAGCACATCATCACATGTCAGTGTAGCTTTCACTTGCTCGTCTGTAGTTGCACTTGACAACTGAAAAACAAGATTAAAACAATAATTATTCTTGTTGTTGTTTAACACTGTAGATTTCTGGTGAGGTTGACTGGATACATGTAGTCAATAGTTTGCTGTGGAATGACATAATTGGTGTGTGAATTGAACATACATTTGTACACAAAGGTGATATGCTTTTTTAAGGGTAATTATCATCTAGATTGGGCATAAAGAATTGGTACAGATAATAGGTTATTATAACTATTACTTACCCTTTCAGCAGCTGTCCTAAGCAAAGGATCTTGGTTTTCTGATGGGGAAAGTGGTGCACCAACCAGATAGGATGCTACTTCTGGCGCCAAAAAGTTGGGTGCTGGCCCACCTTGCAGAACTGACATCCCCATGGCTTTTCCACATGTTTTAAAGTCACCTGCATTCAGAGCCACTGTAGAGTTCACGGGTTTCCCATTCTTGAAAAATTTGTCCTTTGCTATCATCAACAACTCTGTGAATAAAACCATTAAAATGCGACCAACCATCAATGATATTCCATCAGTAGTTCTGGTGTCTCCAAATCACAACCATCCCACTAGCAATTAAATGGGGATTACAGTGTGTACATGTATTAATAACAACACTGTATATATCAAATTTGAAACAGAATAAGTGAAATCAAGACTTTACTCCAGTAGTGTGTTACAAGTTTCTTTTTAGAACAGGATGTTTACAACACTTCAACTCTTGACACTCCCGCTTGCACACTCCAAATTTGTGATGTTGAGTCTAGAACAGGGTTAAAAAAATGCTGCTTAAAATCATGATGGTCTGGTATAGGGTATGGGTTTCAGTGTCCCAGCAGCACACCCCCACCCAAAAAATTAGAGTACCTTTCCTGGTATCACAAGGCTATGTGCATACTAAATGACATAAAATAAGACACGCTCTAGAAAAAGGGGCTTTATTTGGGGGACTTGTTATCTGAATAATTTTTGCATCTGATATAGGGGCTTATTCTATGGTGGGCTCATTTTAGGATGGGCTTATTATCATAATTTTATGGCAGACTGATTAAAGCTGGTATTAATTAATGAGGTTAGAATGGTCTCCAACATTTAAAACAGTAAGTGTTGGATGTCTACAACTGTCACAAAGTGCACTACTGTTCATTTTACCTGAAAATAACTCTCTCTTAGGACCTCCTTCATCTATAGCTGGCTCCCCAGAGAAAACAACTTTAAGTGTGGACTTTGGCTGTATCTTGTTTTCCATGGCTGACTTAAAATCCAACCAGATAAACTTTCGTCTGACAGTTAGACGCTTTGTATCTGTTGATAGCAGTTGGGCTGATAAGGTGGCTATTTGATCCACAAGGGCTTTCTTCTGCTGCTGGCTAGTTAACTCATGAGTCGTCTCATCATTACTGGGTGTAGTTGCAACACCTGGAATTTCATATGATTGTTCACTGGCATCATCTAATAGCCACATGGAACAGTTATCAGCATGTTGCTCGATTTCTTGCATTGGATACAATGAACGGCATATAGGGCAACTTATCAGCCTTTCATTTTCACTTCCCACTTCTTCATTTTGAAAATCTGACGATGTCAAGTGGGCGTCACTTCCCACTTCTTCATTTTGAAAATCTGACGATGTCAAGTGGGCGTCTGCACCTGTTGCCATTAGTTTCCTGCTTTCATTTTCTTTCCCATCACTACATGCAGACAAGTGATCATCTGAGTCACCTGAAAATGTGTGCTGGGGTTTGATTTCTAAAACGGGCTTCTCGAGTTCTTCATCATCGGATACCATAGCATACATAAGATTGTCAAAATAGTCATCCACAGAACACAAATACAACGTTATCCTTCCATAAGACTTGTCAATTTCTTCTTTGTATCGTTTTAAGACAAACTTCTCATTACTTCCTGGAAGTGTTTTCACTTCCGTTTTGTCTTGGTATAAAAGTCTGTACGACAATGGATGGGTCGACGAAACCACGTTGTTGTTAAAGCGGTTATGTTTGTCAACAGCTTTCTTTAGTAAATCCTCCGAATTTATGTTTGGTGATACACTCAATGGAAGTGTCACGCCGCGTTTAACGGAAAGATTACCGTCCTTCATTGCCAAAACTCCAATGTTGATTTTAACTTCTTTCTCTGGCTTTTCCGGGCCCGTTTTGAACTTCTTTGAACTTGGCTTGAAATGTTTTGCACGCTCTTCTTCCTTCCGCGATCGGAACGCTGCGAAGGACAAAAGCTGTTCGGGAGCGTTAGCCAACGTCTGCTGTATACCACTTGAACCAGGAGAATCATCCTTTTTACCTGCACTAATCTTCTTTCCACATTTATGACAAAATACTGCATCAGCCACGCAAGATTCGCCACAAAAAGAGCAGAACATGATTGTAAATATGGCAGCGACGTGACCGGCGAGCTATGTCACATGGCACATGGCTCGAACCCAGTTCCTATCGGTATTATGCGTACGCACGACTTTTCCTTTTTAATTTGCAGCAATCAACAGTTTAAAATTGCAGTAAAAATTATTTTAATTTAACGCAACAGTGTTTTGCTTACGGCAACAACAATTTGCAGTGACAGTCCTTTCTAATTTGTAGCATTTCTTTTTAATATTCAGAGCAAACTATTGCAGCAAACCGGTTTAAACTTTCCGGAAAGTATATAAAGAACGATTATTAACGGTGAAACAAACATTTAAATTTGCAATATTATATATATATTTAATTTGTAGTTCTATTTTTTTTTTAATTTGCAGCAATATTTTTACTTTGCAGAAATATTTTTAATTTAAAGGTCTATATTTTAATTTGCGGTGATATTTTTAATTTGCAGTTCTATATTTTAATTTGCATGCGTGACCCTTCTGGGCCACCGTACGAACTTCTATATACAGTCATTTCCCTGGAGAATTCTCTTCCTCTGTATCTGGTCACCAGTGTTGTGACATTTGTGCCAAAAGCTGCAAGTGTGGGCAAGAAACCTGCAGTGAGCCTGCCATGTTGCCTTCAGATTCTAATCATTATTCTGATGATGTTACATGTATGTCCTCTCAAAGTGTGCGATTAGTCAAGGAAAACAACATGCTAAATCTTAGAAGTGAACTTTTCAAATACATGAAAGACTTACTTCAACAAAATGCTTCAGGTGCTATAGCGTCTGTCAATATAATGCATGAATTCACAGCATTTCATATACAGCAGGTTCTGGACAATTGTGACAAGATCAAGACATTAAGAGACGTTGAACAATTTGTTGAAGTTTGGAGAAAGGAGCACAGCAGAGCCATACTCGCTGCTATTCACAAGATCTTTGGTGATGTGGATGAGGATGAACTGACAACACCAGCAAGTGAAGATGAAGAGATGGATGAATTTGCGCAGGAATGGGCGGACATCAGGGATGATTCTGAATTGTGTCAACTGTTGAGTGAGAGTGACTTGGAAAATGTAGATGTTCACATGGAGGAGATTGACCAGTCAGGTAATGAGCAAAGAAACTTAAGTAGTATGATTGGAAATCTTTTTAAATCCTTTTAATAAAATAAACGTCAAGCGTCACGTCATATGACCGCGTTAAAATAAACTTAAGCAGAAACCCTTCGATGACGCGTACGGGACTGGATTTTTTGTTGTTTTCCAATACAAGTTGTGACTGCTAAAATGAACGAAAAGGACAGCAAAGAGGTAAAAATAGTCGACACGGCGTCAAAGGTGCCTGGGTAAGTGATAAATTGCACTGTTTATAGTTTAGTCTTGAGAGAAAATGGAGTACCAAATAAATAAATACGGATACATGTACAATTTTGAAAGGATAGCTTATTTAATATCTTTAACTTCTTAGTGTTATAAAGTCACAATATTTCCAAAAATTTGTTTGCAGAAATAGATGAGAGATTGCCATCGCTAAATTTATTCACAGCTGTAGTCTGAGGTTTCTTAGCGGTTTTATCGGCTCGCTCTGACATGCAAAAACCGAAAAATCCGATGCAATCTCGCAGGCTACTAGTTCCAGAATTATGGTGCTAAAAAATTTCCATAGTAATACTTACAAAACAAGTTTAGACTTGAGTAAACTGTACTGTATATTACTATTAAAATGCAGGATTCTAACTGCCATCTCTAAGTCTTGTCAATTTGCTAGCACTTTAAAGTAAAGTAAAAGTTAAAGTAAACAAGCATCACATCTCAATATTTAAACTTTCTTTAATACAGAGTGAAAAAACCCATGGCCTGGACAGAGGAGCATAACGTTCTTCTCTGCCGGGAGATTATTGCTGCTGAAGTTTTTTCAAGTAAAAAGAGTACTGCCCAAAGAAGTGCGAAGTGGGGAGCAGTTGCCAACCAGTTGTCTGGAATTTCCAGACCACATTTCAAGGTGGACAAGAGGTCATTAAATTTTCTCTGCTATATTTGATTGATCTGTTTAAAGCAGATCTTGTTTTTAGGTTTATTTAGTTAAATTTTTCTGGATTTTTGTTGTCATTGTTGCTAGTGTCTCCAATGAATATTTAAGCTTAGCTATAACCAGATTCTCTCTAAGCCCAGACCAAACAAGGGTGAGAGTTGGAGAGTTCAAACTCTCCCACTTGTTTGGCCTGAAACTCTCATGCGCTCTCATTAAATTTAAACCTGCTCAAATTTTTCATGAGAGTCGTCGATAGTTTTCTCTAGTTGTTTGGCTCACGCTTCATGATAGCCGATGAGAGTTGAAGGAAACTCTCACGAGAGCCAACTGACTCATCAACTCTCATCCCCGTTTGGCCCAGGCTAGTACACATAAAAAAAAGTTGATAACAATAATTATTTATTATTGGTCTATTGATCTTATCATAGGTCAGTTAGAGATCGATACGCCCTGCTGGCTGACCGACTAAGGATGAAAGTTAAGAGAGAAGTAAAAGCAAGCGGCATAGCCACCGAGATGTCAGAGTGTGAGTCGGCGTTGGAGCTTATAATTGAGAATGAGGATGCGTCTGATCAGTTCCAGCAAGAAATCTCAGAAAAAAAAAACAAGAAAAAAGCAGCAGCAGACCGGAAGGATGCAGAAGAGGTCAGGAAAAGAGCAATGAAGAATTTGGCAAAAACTCAAAAGAGAAAGTCTGGAGAGGAGGGAGGGCCAAAAAAGAGGCGCTCTAATGGAAGTGATACTATTGATTTTCTCAAAGAGAGAAACGAGCAGCAAATGACAGTAGCTCGTGATAAGCTTGAAATGAAGGGCAAGCAGCTTGAGGCTGAAGGCAAACGGCATGAAGATCTCATCAGATTAATGCAACAGCAACAGCAGGCGCAGCTGCAGAACTTTCAGACCATTATGTCTCAGCATCAGCAACAAGTCAATGTTCAACAGCAGCAACATGCTCAACTTGTAATGAAGCTTTTGGAAAAATTTGGAAGCTAAACAACATTGACATATTTTTATTCACAAAATTTGTTGGATACACTTGAAGGTAAACAGCACTGATGTATTCTTATTTACAAAATTTATTGCCTCGATCATTAAAATAAGTTGACTTTCTGGATACACTTGGAGGTAAACAATGTTCATGTACATGTTTTTTATTTACACAATTATTGCCTCATTAAAATATCAAATGGCAATTTATTGTTGCAATAATACTTAAATTATTCTGAATATGCTTGGATGTAAACAACATTGATGTATATTTCTTTATTATTAAAATATTTTATTGTTACCCAAATGTGACATGTATTGACTATGTATTTACAAGATAAATTAAAACCTGAATTGACTTTTAATCCAGGATTAGCATTAATCGGCTTTCTAGCAACTGGGCCCAGCTCACTTAGTAATGGGCTCTGGCTTGTTTCACTACAAATAACAACCACACTGCAATATTTTATTCTTGGAATGAGAAAAAAAATTACTTCTGCGTCACTTGCAATAATTTATGACAGCAAATACATCACACAGACCTTAAAAGGGCTATGTGATGCAATTTTCTGCAATTCTGTTACATACAATTCAAACTACAGTCAAACAGACCTGTATTAAGCGGACACCCTCGGGGAATGCTCGTGTCCGTTTAATACAGGGTGGTGAATTTTGGGACTTTTGCTACTGTCCCCGTAACAAAGGGTGTCCGTTTACATGTAATACGGTGTCCGCTTAATACAGGTTTGACTGTAGTCTTAAAATAGATTGAAACCACTAAATACATACATAGATATATTTTTTTCAAATCATAGAAAAACATCAAAAAAAGAATCTGGGAACTGGGAACCCCGCCTTATGGCCACCCCGTTAATATGGCCACCTCGTTATTACGGCCATTTTATTTGGGTTGAACAAATGCTCAGTCAGTCATTTTCTGCTTTAAAGAACGACCACCCTGTTATTACGGCCACTTTTCTTTGGCCCATAGGTGTCCATATTAACGGGTTCTACTTTAACTGCAATTGGCAATAATTATGTATTCAAAACATCAAATAAATACTAGGAAGCTGTAATGAAGTGCGGATGGTCAAAATTAAGTATGTAAGTGAGATTCCATCTATGAATTTTCATAGATGGAATCTCACTTACATACTTAATTTTGACCATGAAATATTAAAATATTTCATTCACATGTTTTAGTTTCGAGCTCTAAGAATAGCAAAAAATAGCGTGAGTGACATAGCCCTTTTAATTTACTACAAATACATCATACAGACCTTAATTTACTACAGTAAATACATCATACCGACCTTGATGTAATTATTAAGTGGAGGGGGACCAACCTAGAAAAAGTATTCTTGGAGGGTTGGAGGCTCAAGGTTGAAAAAGTCTGAGGTCTGATTTCCATATAAGCATGTTAAGGCATTACGCAAGATTGCACAAACTGAATACATTTTGCCAACTGCAGTTAATCCTATCTTCAGATTCTTTTTGAAATCCAGAAATTTGAAGTAATTGATAATGTCACCAAACAGCCATTCCACAGATGTCCGCACAGCACTCATAGAACTGTTGTACAGCTGCATCTGAGGAGTTAGAACTGCATGGCGAAATGGTGCTTGCAGATGTACACGAAGGGGGTAGGCAGGATCTCCATAGATACAAAGTGCTTCGCCTGTACTTGAAAAGGCATTGTGCTCCAGTTGTTGAAGCAAATGCGACTCCATGAGCATGCCTGCATCATGCATCTTACCCTCTGAAAATGAAGAGAATTTAAAAACTTACTAAACAAAAAAGTGACTCTCCTGACATCCCAAGTAGACCCACCCTGGCTCCAGAAGTCAGTTCTCGAAATATCAAGACTGTTTAAAAACCGCATAAGCTTGTAGCTGTTAGAAAGAAGCTCGCTCTATAAAGAAATAAACCTCAGGCACCCAGGGTAAAGTAGATATAAATTTGAAAAATAATCGAATTAGAAAAATGGTGATCGAAAAACAATAGACATTGGCGAACACGTCAGCGATTTCAGTGTTTGTATGGGAATCCAATGTGAAATTTTTCCACCAGAGCATAATTTTGTAACATCAAGATGCCTGTTTCCTCGGTGGTCCGCATCATACTTTGTAAACATGGGAATATATATAATAACAAAATTAGTTATTTAATTTGTCTATATATGTAAACTTTTGGTAGCCGTTTTCCTCTTCTGTAAATTTAAATATTACTTATATACCGACCTTGAGGTAGCCGTTATCCCAATGACGTAACGGCTACTTTTGCTTTTGTGAATCAAAATATTAACATATACCGACCTTGAAGTAGCCGTTATCCCGATGACTTAACGGCTACTTTTGGATCTGTACATTAACGTTGGTCCGTGAAGTAGCCGTTATCCCGATGACTTAACGGCTACTTTTGGATCTGTATGTTAACATTTGTCCTTGAAGTAGCCGTTATCCCGATGTTAAGTCATCGGGATAACGGCTACTTTTGGATTAGAATATTTACATTGGGGGTGAGGGGAAATGAGCGGGCTTGGAATTGACGGAGCCATTACCAGATCCTCTTTGTCACTTTTCTCACCTTTAACTTTAACTGTTAACAGGAATTTGAAGATCGCTTAAAGTGGAAACATTGCACGCTTTGTCGAGTTCAGGTAGGCAGTATGCAACCTCGTTCCCAGGCTCTCTTTTCTTTTTCCTCCCTTGTCGTTTTCCTCCATCAACGACAAGGGAGGAAAAGTAGAGAGAGCCTGGGAACGGGGTTGGGTAGTACGTTTACATAAGTATTTATCTTTACTTGCAGTGCATGAAATGTTCTGGGTCTGTAATATTGTGTGTTTTTACTAAAGTACTATTTTCATTGGTTGCCATAAATGTGCGCTGTCCTCCTCAGTGAATTTCTCTGTTGTCAATTTACCCCTTTTCAATCTTATTGTGACGCATGCTTTCATTGAGCGTTAACCTGCAAGTTGCATTAAAGCTTTCTCAAAAATGGGCCACCCTGGGTAAATCAAGTCTCATCATCATCATCATCAGAACGTACAAATCCCAAAGATACGAATCGATAATTATCAGTGTTTCGTTTCCTTGACGACAGCATTGAATGTTTCAGTTTTGTTTAGAGTCAAAGGTGGCCATTTCGATTCAGAATTAGGTGGTCTCTTCTTTTGCTGTTAAATCATCTCTAAGAATCGTTACAAGGAAAATAACAGGACAAAAAAACAACAACAATGCAGTTTTGCATGAGCTCTATACTGATTTCTACGCCAATCTTTGTCATTTTTCTCGGGATAAGATGGGAAACAACAAATTGTATGGATAACATTTCGGACATGATTTGTTCTCAAAGTTTAATAAGACATCAACAAATAAAACGCTGTCAGTTCCATTGAGAACTGAGAATAATTTAATCACCATAAATCATCCTTCTGACTGGTATTCGATATCTGACTTTCCACAGATGTCAGCGACAATGAGTACTTTGACCCACGTGCAAGGTAAAAGGCACCAAGGCTTCCTAGCTCTACGGGATCTACATGAGGTGGAACGAAACTTCATTGTGAAAGGATCCTTACCAACATTCAAATCGGTAAGTAGTTTCGAAGATTAATTACTTCATAAAATTGTACACCAGTACAAAGTGAACTGTAAGCGCTGTCTTGATATGGAGGAAACATATTTGTACCTGCTTTGCATGCCTAAGAAGCGGCGGGTGGGAGTTCTTTCATCAGTTGCATTCAAAAATTAAGTAATACCGATGTGACTCACGCACGATTCATGAACTTGTTTGACCATAAATGATAGCCTCCAAGAGGAAAAGAAAACTGTTCTGATTTGACAGCACAGGTATTTAACTCGCGCTTATGTGATACATGATGAATATAACCAGCTCGGAGTCATGCCACTTGTTGGTTATTCATCACCACAAATCCAACGTCCACTCCAAGAAAAGTCGTTAAACAAATCTCGCGCATTTCTGTACCTTACAGGTGCTACAGAAAGCAAGCAAGCCTTGTAGTTTCGATTGTGTGGAGAACTCCACGTCCTCATTCGATGACCTGTTGAAACGCGCAAAGTGGATGGATAAACATTTCCCTCCTACGTATGCTGTTCACGCCACAACAAGTCGAAAAACATGCAATCCGCTTTCCTCAAAATACGTCAATCTTCCCGGAGCATTTAGACCTCGCATGACTCCGTCGGGACTCTGGGAGTACAAAAAACGTTATGTCAATGAAAATATAACAAAAACCAAATGCAACAGCCTTAGGGTTCCTGCGGGAGGAGAAACAGAAAACGCAGAAATTGCCAGTGCAGACCTTGTCTTAGATAAAATGCCATTCGATGCTGGGGCAACTTGCAACATGTTCAAAGGCTCTTTGAAAAGGAACGGAGTCAGTGTTGATGTTGTGTGTAAAGCGTACACGAATGTAAAAATGTCCTACAAATATAAACGCCGGATAGGAAAAGAAGTCAAGTGTATGATGAAGTTAAAACACCCGAATGTTTTGCAGTACGTTGGTTTGAACTTCGAGCGGTCAGTGCTTATCACCGAGTATTTGTGTAAAGAAGTCGAGTACATCCACAATGCACGGCAGCTACTCGACACCATGGAAGACGATGTACCATGGACACATCGATTAGATATAGTATATAAAACCTGCGCAGGCCTGCAATATCTTCACGACAACGGAATTGTCCATTGTGATGTGAAAGCCGCTAACATTTTTATCGGAGGTGGTAGCGAGAGTGAATTTGTTGTAAAAGTGGGCGCTTTTGGGCAGGCAAATTTTGATTTTGGTCAGTTTTCGCTCACGCAAACCAGCACTTTTGTACCAACAGGCAGCGCCTGTGAAAGAAACAAAGTTGGAACAGCGCCTTACACAGCACCAGAATTGATCAAGCTCGGTGCTAAAAGAAACTTCCCCAGTGATGTATACAGCATAGGCATGGTGATGGTCGAGTTTACCATGCCGGAGCGGTCCCACCCATGGGAAGGTGAAATATCTTCAGCTGATCTAATTTATCACCATGTCAGACAGGGAAGAAGGCCCACAATAGATCTTAGTAGGTTGAATGCTATTGAGGATCATCGTAAGGAGGACTGGCTAAAAACGATTGAGAAATGCCTAGAGCAAGATCCCGGGAAGAGACCGTATATTTCCACAGTGACACAAGTGTTAGAGAAGATGAGAGCCAAAGAGAACCACCAACTCGCTGAGTCGAGGGAAGCGAGTGAGCCTGTTAATGAGGGGGTCACAGTTGATGACATTTACTCTAAATATTCACCAGGGTACTGTAGCAGAGAGTGCAGGAAACATTGCCATCACCCTTTACGAACACAACGGGCATACAGAACGCTTTCAAGAGGACCTAGACGAATGTGTGCGAAAACTGGATGGAACCAACGCATGCATCTTTCTTGCAGTAAAAAACGTAGACAGCATTTTGTCCAACCTCGGCTGTGTCGACAAAAATACAAATTTGAAGGAACAAGTGGAGAAGGTAATGCATGAACTCCCAGAGCAAATTAATGATTTCAGGGATGTCAATGCCTACTGTGATATCGATGAAGCTCTTCAACTGCTTCAAGATAGAAATCTGATCCGGCACAGATACAACGTAAACGAATTGTGTACATCCCGAGAAGAAAAAAGAATTCAGCTAAGGAACGCACTCTTCGCATTACCTGGATATAGTCCTTCTCTCGCAATATACACATGTACCCCAGTAAGTTTGGTTGTACACGACGCATTCCTCATAATAGATACGCACTGCATCCCCGCCCATCTAGGAGGAAATGGCAACGCAATCATAAAAGTGGTGCAATGTAAAGGAGAAGTACAAAATGGAGTAAAAACTGTCTTAGATTGGCTGGAGGAACGTATGATCAGCAGCGTTGGCCCTTACAAGGGTCCAGAGTCATTGGTACGGTTATCTATACAAGAGGAATCCATTGGTAAGGAGGAAATGGATGTAGAAATGGCAAGTTCCTCAGACGTGGATGATGACGATAAGATACTTCTCAGTCTAACGGAAGATTATAAGAGGTCTGACGACAGCGGCGGCGACGACGAAGATGATGATGATGCGCTGTTAGCTAGTCTATCTGACCCTGCGGAGTTGTCTGCGCAGTCCAGTGATGTGGTTGATGAAGTATTACTTTCCAGCCCACCTGACCCTTTGGAGACGCCTGATAACCCTACAGTTAAAGAAGAGACAAACGACCTCTCTTCTAAGCTATGGGGAAATCCTTCAGCCAGACACCAAGGCTATAACAAGTAGTATAGTATGGATGGACACGTCAAGACAAATAAGCGATTTCTTAGTAGACGAATATGGAATAGTGTACATGGATTTCAAAAGAGACGTAGAATTAATGTTACACTGTCTACAAGAAAGTGGTAAACATGATGCCAGAGGGTACCATGGAGGCTTGTCGCACCTTGAAAAGATGACAGTGGACACTCAATTTAGAAACAAAGATTTTCAAGTACTAGTGGCCACAGAGTCGTATGAAGTGGGGACGCACAGCCCGCATGTGCATAGTGTAATACGGTTGGGTTGTATGCGAAATCTAGGGGTGTTGATACAGGAATTTGGAAGAGCTGGGAGGGGAGGTGAACAAGCTGATGGGTACCTTTGGTTCAACGAACATAAAGACGACCAGCGCTTGACGTATTGGACTATGGGATGCACTAGCGAAGAAGTGGAAAGCATTAAGAAGAGTTACGAGGATTCCTGAAGATGGATATACGGAGTGTATAATCGGGTTTGCCTCAGGGAAACTCTACTGAAATCTTATGACGAAACGACTATTATCCTGGACCCAACAGAAGGAGAATGCTGCAGCAGTTGTGACATTGTCGAGGAAAAAGATTTCAATGCAAAAGATACGGCCATTTTAATGATGAAAGCGATAAAGGAATTAGAGTCCATATTACCCAGCGGTGGAGGGATAAACGAAGACAATCTGGTGTTGTGGCTTCTTGGTGCAAAAAGGGATTGGATTTCCAAGCCAATCTGCCATTGATAACTCATCTACATTTGGAAGAGCCGAAATTTACGAAAATAAAAAACTTGAACGTTCATGGTGGTCAAGGCATCTTCGCCAACTTATAAGCTTGAAATTCGTTACGATTAAGGTGGCTCCATAGGGTTTTCATATCTGGTGAGGCGCGCGCGTGAGTTATATTTTGAAAGCTGGTTTTCGCGTTCTTTTTTACTACCAGTTCACCCAAACCTTCCAGAATGTAATAAGTAATGATGAAATAGTGTTCGACAACCATACCTGATAGCATATTGACTTTAGGTTTTGAATTAAAACTGTCCAAACAAAGGAGTTTGTCAATGCTTACGAAGCTTTAATTGTAAATTTCTTCAATTTCCTTCGGTGAAAGTTTCTACAATTTTCACAATATATAAAGTCTGCCCAGATAAGAATTTTAATGAGGAAAAAAATTGGGGTTGTCAAGGCAGCTCCTTCGCTTTTTACAAAATTGTGTTTTTTGCCTTTGCGTAAAAACTGGTCTTGTAAATTTTCATAAAAAACGGGCACCAAGTAAAGCAAACTAAGCATAACCTTTCCGCTAAGTTTTACGAACTTTCACCGAAGGAAACTCGAGAAAACAAAGACGAAAGTTTCTCATTTTGCCCTACAAATACGTCATAAAATAGGAAACTCGTCAAGATCGCTATTTGAGCATGCGTGAACTTTCGATCGATGAGGTTTGTTTACCAGGCGTTTTATGCAATTCCTTGGACGAAATTTACAAATTCGTCATCTTTGGAAGTTCAAACAGCAATATCCGGGCTTAAACATAAGTTATATATGAATGTTTACTTTGAAATGCTTGACATAGCTGCAAAAATTCGAGCCATGCAGTTCACTTGTTCACATTTTTTGCGTAAGCTCGCGTCAGCTCGCTTATTGGCAAAAGCTTGCGTAGCCAGCGCGCGCGCGCTCATACTCTATGCAGCCACCTTAACTTCAAGATCATAAGGAGTAAACTGTTCTCTACAACTGCAAGGAAGTACAAAGTTTCTAAAGATGGAGAAATGTTCCTTAATAATCCTGCAGATCTGCTAGTTTTAAACCCTTCATTCGACCCTTTCGAATCTAGGAAGAAGGCGTCCTCCGGAAACAAGCAAGGGGCAACTCGAGAGGGAAGGGCTCTACACCACCTCCCCAAAATACGAAATGCGATGCGTTCAACAGATAACTGTTACGAGATGACAAGGAAGGAGGATTACGAATATCCAGGTTTCTCGCAGTCCTCGAAGCACATCGCCTACTGTACGAATATAAAAGATATGAAAGGATTCGAATCCCATCAGAGACCACATTTCATGTGGGCGGATAACCAGCTGTCGACGAGGCACACGACGACAAAAAGGTGTCAAATAAACATAGAAGGCAATAATACCGACATTACTCTAAGGCGTGCACCATGTGAGGGGATTAAAGTATGCAGTTTTCCAGATTGCACATATGCAGTGTCTAATCGCCAGAGGAAAAACAAATGTAAAAGTCACTCTAAAACACACAAGCTCCAAATGACTGGTCCTTGTCCAGCTCAACTTATATATGCTTGTCCAGCAAACGACGACGGTCGGAGGTGGATGGGTATCGTCCCCGGTCCCGATTTAAAGCACAATCACAGCAAGCCTGCACCATGTCGTATAAGCCAAGAGGTCAAGTGTAAAATTGGAAATGCTCTGAAAAACGACACTTCTTTAACAACCAAAGATCTTCAAAAAGGGTGTGGCATAGGTATTATACCTGGGGAGGTGTCACCGGCTGCTGCAAATCCCGAAAGAGTTCGTCGTGAGAGATCGCATATTCTTGCTACAACAGCAACAAGCAAGTCTAGTAAAGAGCTCATGCCCCTACTAAAAATTCTCGATTTTGAGAAGATACGCGAAAAAAGTCGAAAACGAACAAGATGCCTCGGAATCGGAGCTTAGTGAACAAGTAAACGAAATGATGGGCAAGTACCAGATGGAGGGTCTGGAGTATTTATTTAAGCCTGGAAGAAAACACGCCTTTTTTTATGTCACCGTACCAGTGCAAACTGCTCGGCGAAGCAGGGGAACTGTTTTCTGACATTACTTTCACGGGAAATGATGATTTCCCATATCTTTTAAATTTGGTTATTTTCAATAATGAAACTCTGTGTTATCAAGCAGTCAGCAGAGTATTATGTGACAGACAAGATGGAGAATCCTATGGTGTGTCTTTCCATGAAGTATTTGAACAAGTCACGAAAATGAATTCAAATTTTAATCACGGAAAATCCTTGAGACAAATTGTAGTTGACTTTGACGATGCTGAATATAACTGCTTTACTCGAGTTCTTGGAAAAGATATTACGGAAAAACTGATACGGGGATGTTCAGTGCACTGGATGCGTTCAGTAAACAAAGTGGCAAAGCTTGTGTGTCATTCACAAGACGAAGAGATGATATTAGAAGATGTTATGGAGATATTTGACATTTTGTCTGGAAAAAAAAAGGATTTAAAAAATGCAACACCATATGTACCAGAGAACATGATGCTCCTTTGCAAGAACTCGACTGATGCTTCCAATAATGAATGGAAGAAACTGAAACATTGGGCAAATTGGTGGACTCGGTCACGACACTTGCAAATGTTCACAAAAGCGTATACCAGTAGAAATGTAGAAGACTGGGAGGAAACCTCTAACACGACCAATCCCGTGGAATCCATTAACAGGCAGTCATTTAAATCGAAGAACAATTTAAATGTCATACTAGAGAACATATACTTGGAGGACAGAATACATGCCGTGAAAATGGCTGCAAGATCTAGAGATGTGAACATCACTTATTCCAATAACAGCAAAAGAAAGAATAAAAAAGGAAGTGTACAAGTCTCGTGAACGACCCAGAAACAGTTGAAGAAAATGAAGGCAATGGTCCACCGGACAAAGCAAAATATGTTAATAGAGCAGCCAAAAGAGCGCGAAGAGGAAAGGGGTTGATAAATGTGACACTCGAGGTGGACTACAAAGAAAAGAACGAAGATGGTAAATTTACTTATTTAGGATGGTTAACTGGTACGATAACGGCATACAACTCCCGTCAAGGGTATCTTGTTCAGTTCAAAAACCAAAAGGACTGCAGTGGTAATGAGACTGGCGACTGGACAGACTGGATACCGTCCGTGAACTCCTCCGATGTCAGAATGTCCCACTAATTTCATATAAAACTGTAAATATTGTAAATACTGTAAATACGATGCCATTTGTTGAGTTCGACATCTGTAAACTGAGCCCTCCTCCTCAAGTATGCGAAATGATTATCAATGTCAATATCACTAACTGCATCCTCCATACACCATTATCCTTCAAGGAAATTGATATCCGTTTCACATAGCAGACGAGAACACTAGCAACCATAGCCATCCTGATTTTCCATTCCTCAAAAGTGTGATCAGCACCTCCGACAGAAACTCTCATCAAAATTTTTCCTCACCAATGTGGCAGTGCTTTGTCGTAGCGGTGAGGCTCGTTTGCAGTTTATGCATTTGCTAAATCTGCCACAACTGATTCAACGATTTGAAATAAATTTGGGCGTGACTAAAAGTATTTTCGTGGTCAGTGGGCTTTTATGTCTATTTTCAAATCGTGAAACGTAATTTAGTTTATTTACGTGAATTGTGATTGATGCGTGTGATTTTCACTTAAATCATTGCCATTTTTAATATCAAAAACTGGACACGATTCCAGAATCGCTTCACTGTTTTGAATTTGGACCTACATTCTTCTAACAAGTTAGAGAATCAGTGAGTTAAAAAACTGACCGTTAGCTCTATAATTTCGTGTCAACCCTGTCAGTAATCGTGAATGCTATATAAAGCCACCCTCTTTATTAAGCCCCTCCTCCTCTCCATTAATTACGGAACTCTAGACGTCAAAACACAAAAAGCCTTTATTCTGTCGGGCGGATGTATACAATAAACCAATTGTAGTTAAGCATGAACCAAAATGTGTTCTACACGTCGAGAAGTGCTGCATCTAGTTTTTTTCTGTAATTGGAAATAAACTTAATATTTTAAAACACTGTTGACGTTTGTGCAATGTTACTTCGATAACAGACATATAAAACAGACATATAATGTGTTACAGTATGTTAATTGGATTTTTCTTCAAAATTCCCTGTCCCCTGTCCCCCATCTTTTAGGCCGAAAATAGCTGTTAGGTCATCAGGATAACGGCTACTTCAAGGACTAACGTTAACATACAGTGTGTAATGTACAGATCCAAAAGTAGCCGTTAAGTCATTGGGTTACTTCGATAACAGACATATAAAACAGACATATAATGTGTTACAGTATGTTAATTTGATTTTTCTTCAAAATTCCCTGTCCCCTGTCCCCCATCTTTTAGGCCGAAAATAGCTGTTAGGTCATCAGGATAACGGCTACTTCAAGGACTAACGTTAACATACAGATCCAAAAGTAGCCGTTAAGTCATTGGGTTACTTCGATAACAGACATATAAAACAGACATATAATGTGTTACAGTATGTTAATTTGATTTTTCTTCAAAATTCCCTGTCCCCTGTCCCCCATCTTTTAGGCCGAAAATAGCTGTTAGGTCATCAGGATAACGGCTACTTCAAGGACAAACGTTAACATACAGATCCAAAAGTAGCCGTTAAGTCATTGGGATAACGGCTACTTCAAGGACCAACTTTAATATATAGATCCAAAAGTAGCCATTAAGTCATCGGGATAACGGCTACTTCACGTTAAGTCATTGGGATAACGGCTTCCTCAAGGCCTAACATTATTATACAGATCCAAAAGTAGCCGTTAAGTCATTGGGATAACGGCTTCCTAAAGTTCAGTATATTTAGTTAATGAAAAGTAGCCATTAAGTCATTAAAATAAAGGCTACCTCAAGGTCGGTATATTAACTTAATATTTAGTTAATGAAAAGTAGCCATTAAGTCATTAAAATAACGGCTACCTTAAGGTCGGTATATTAACTTAATGTTTACTGACCAACGTTTTGGCTTCAAAAAAGCTTGTATATATCGATGAACGTAATTACGAATTTAGCCATTGTCTAAACACTGTGTAAACATGAAGCATAAAACCAAAAAATAACATACTCTTGAAAGGACTTACCTACAGGACCATAAAGGTGAGCAATTATTCCATTTGGAATGGCCACTGACTGGAATTTCAGTGCGTGGACCCTCTTATGGCCATTATATAGCAGTCTTTGGTGTTCATTTGGGCGACTGATCGGACGCACCGTGCCATCGATAAAACCGAAACAATTATCCAGTGCACCGCCTTTCTGATGGATAGCATCAGCGTATCTTTCCAATAAATTCGGATTTAACAAATTGTTGTTCCACTGGGTGAGGCGGTGGTGGTGCTCATCGTAAATAAAGTCGACGACCTTCGAACAAATCATGCTTATTTCTGGTACTGGCCTGCCAAATCTTGGTATAATGTCACTATACCGGACTATACGCAAACCGCCGCAGCGCTATACACATGCCTTCTAATCCATCACACACACTTCTTTGATCACAAACAAACACTTCTGGGATCCCCAAGGCTTCCGCTAGTTGAATCAAATCTCTTTTCTCAAAGCGGAATTCGGCATTGCACTCCGCAGGGTCAATTGCGTCAAGATCAAATCTGTCGTATTTTTCGTACGGGAAAACCGGATTTTTGGAAGTATTGGCGTCGTAGAGAACAACAAATTCGTCTTCGTCGATGTCGCCGTTTATGTAGCTGTCCACCAATAACTCCCTGGTTTCTTTGAAAGTTGTCATTTTTCGAAAAATAAACAATGAACTTTACGTTTTCTCCATGACATGAAAATCGCTAAAATGCCGTCCGCGGGAGATTTGACGTGATGATATCACCAACAGAGCCTGGAAATTAGGAACGCCATTTCCGGTAAGATGTGTGCGTCGTCAAATTTTTCGGTGCTTAAGGTCCCTAATGACTGAAAAACAAGGGCAACGGTTTGAGTTTGAGATACATGTATAGCAGGGAGTTCGAGTTAACCGAGTTTGAGTTAGTGGGGTTCTACTGTACATGTACATGTAGCTGCACTTCACGTCCTGCATGCGCATACCGTATTTTCTCGAATAAATGCCAGGGGCATTTATTTAAAACTCAGCCTTGTGTTTTTATAATTTTGACAGCCTCGTAGTTTTGCTGATTTTGTACATAAGATGTAATGAATTTAAGGCAAAATTTAACCAAGTATTAAAAAAGCAAGACCATTTTGCAAAAATGTAACCAACTTCATCTCTAGTCAAAAGCTTTGATACAAACAAGTCATGGCGAATATGGTACTTAGTGATTTGTAGAGTGTGGATTGGAAAAGCTGATAAATTGAACTGGTATACCAATGGTACAGGTGTAGGTGGCTCGTGAACCTACTGTACATTGTAAATCAGTACACCTGCTCTGCATGTATAAGGCCAGATTCAAATAAACACTGGATGGTCCTCAAATAAACGCTGGGACCTTGACTAAACACCATTTATTTCAGTTGATAGACCCGGCATTTATTTGGGACCCGGTGTTTACAATATACATGTGTAATCAAGAAAATACGGTTTGCCCTTAGAAACTCACAATTTTCCAGTTTTATTGTGAAAGTTCTGTGCTCAGGCATGGTGCCTTGAGTCCAAAAATTTAAAGGTCACTCTACAACAATGTGGAAAGTTTAAGGAGTTGATTTTTTTAGGAAGTAGAGTACATGTAGATTGGTGGAATTTGAGGAGGCATGCAAAACAAACATTGCCTTCAAAGGAGATGAGGTGCAGCTAAAAATAAAGGAGTCTGTTGGCCTGATAGTCACTAAAACAATAATATTGCCAGTAGTGATTACACTGTAAAGAGACTATTAATTTGATGTGAAATATAACCCATTTCCCCTTTTTTTTTGGTTGGGGGTGGAGGGGGTTATCCCAAAAGAAAAAATTGGAATTTTGAGGACAGGCTGGGGCAAGTCAAAATAATTTTGGATGGATAAAATTCCATTGTGTGAACAGACCGGCCCGAACAAATCATGGCTATTTGCTAGGGGGTAGGCACCATGCCGAAATGCTGTATTAAACTTCAGCCGCGACGGAAATAAAACCTACAATGAGTTGCAAAATGGTTGAGACACTCTCTTCAAAAACGGAATTTCATTCCAAAAGCATGTCTTCGTTTGAAAAATAAACCAAAATTTCATTTCTAACCCCCCTCCCCTTTCAGTGTTCTTTCTAAATGGTTTGAATGTATTCCTGACATTATGACAACATTGATAGGGGGGGTGGGGGAGGAGGTGTACAAGGTATAATTTTTTAAATGTCTGAAGTTTTTCTCTTAACGAAGAGTGTCTCAACTCTTTATGCAAACAATAATCTTCTCTGTTTCACTATGATGATTGTTCACCAAACAAGTTTATGCACTGGGAATCCTGGGATGCGAGAATACCCAAAATACACGTAGGTAATATAATATTGAAAACCTATGCTTTGATTGCTTTAGTTTTCTGTACAAAAGATTAGCAGTGATCAAAATGATGTTAATGACTCTTATCCGAGTACTGTTTTTTTTAAATAATAATAATGATTATTAATAGATGGAAATTTTACAAGAAAGTGTAATGAATGAACTGTTTATTAACTAAGCCTAGAAAACAAATGACATTGCAGTGTAGAACCAGAACAGTAAATCACATTATACAAAGTTTTGGCTTCACGTGCTTAGCTTTCCAGCCGTGTGTGGTTGGGCAGTTTCGCGTGGCTTGTGCTTGTTTTTAGCCTGTGTACATCCGCCGCCTCCCCTCAAAATAAATTGGGGAGGGACGTCTGTGTGTTACCGTTGATAATCGTGTTCCGAGGCCACGTGACTTTTCCTGGAATGTGTGGAAAATGATCTGATTGGCTCTTACTTTGATACCATTACATCATACCAATATCGTGTTTTGATTGGCTACAATTTTCGCGGGATTTTCGCGGGCGTAGTTCAAGGTGAACCGCGCTACGATTCCAAAACAATATGGCGATCTGATCGTGTAATGAGTTCATGTGTTCTTTGCGGAAATCGTATCCTCAAAAATTCGGATAAAAATCTAGTAGACGGACGGCAGGGAACGGCATTCAACGTCTGAGGTGAACTATCATCATTGGACTTCAAAGTAGTGATAAACTCTGCCTATATTTGTCGGAATTGTCTCGCTACACTGAAGAAAAGAAGGGCGCTGCTGGCAAATCTTCAAGATGTAAACACCTCCTTACACAAGATTATCAATTCCAAATCTTCTAATTGCTCTTTACCTGTTAGTGCATCTCCAAAGCCTAGCCTGTGTACAGTGCTGCCAAAGCCTTGTTCGAACCGTGTAGAAAGCGATTTTCAAGAACAGCCTACAAAGCGAGTTACCTTGGAGGATCTCCGAGCTTCGGATCAGCGACACGATCGAGACGTGTCGAGTGGAATTTCAGTCAAACAGTTTCCAGTTAGTGGAATTACTTCAACTCCGTGCAAGGGGAAAGGCCATACTGTTGTCCTTCCAGCCGTTCCTGCATCGCCAATTGCCGCTCGTAAAGTTGAGGAGACCGTTCCCGACGCAACGAAGACACGTGTTCAGGTCACAGTCGAATGGCGGAGCAAAACCAAACACAACAATCTACACGAAGGTCTTGAGTCGCTTGGCAAGATGCTCTGCCGTGGAACATATAAGCAGATCGCTGGAGCTGTTTGGAGAAATCCCATTTTAAAGAAACACGTCCAGCAACTGTTTTTACAAGAAGTCGATCGCGAGTGCACTGCTTTGTGTTCTTTGAAGAATCCAAGTTGTCTCAGATCCCCGAAGAAGGAGGACCTTCAGTCATTTTCCTTTAAGAAGTTCAACAGCGAACTCGAATCAAAAGCGCCATTGTTCAGCGCCGAGTACAAGGAAAAATAAAAGAGAAGATGAATTCTGGACACCATCAGTGTGTATGTCCGCCGCTGTTTTGTTGAAGAACAGATCCCCCTGTATGAATGCTATGCAGTTGTTAAATACCATTATTTTGTACCACACTGGGATTATTGTGAGTAGTTACATTTGTATTTTACTATTGATCCACATACAGCATTCGACAATGACAGTCATATTTACACACGAGTGCTTAATACTTTAATAAATATTCTGTAAATTTGTTGCTTATACAGTATATTTGTATTTTTCAATTAAGCTTATATTGTTATACACATATATACATAAACTTTATTTTCACCCGAATTTGAGAGTACATTGTAGCTACAGAGCTAATGTCTTCGAGCAAAAAAATAAATTGTATGGAGTGCTTTTAATTATAACTTGATATACCGTAAATCCTCGAATAAGGACAAATTATAAGCGCCCGGGCGCTTATTTCAAATTACAGGGTTTCTCTTGTCAATTCCATAATTGAACAAGTTGTATTTTTACAAATTATTCGAGGATTTACGGTATTCATGAATGCACTCAGATTGGCATGGTACGTCTCTTCCAATTGACTTATTTATAATATATTTATTACATGCAGTGTAGGAAGAACACATTTTATGGACTTGCAAGTATTAGATAATTCCAGCTGTCAATTTTACAGATCCAAGCAGTTTCTTATCAAGCATAATTTTGTCTACAATTTATTGTTTTCAGGGCACCCTTTGTCATCTTGGTGCCTTAAGGGTAACTACGGGACACACATAATTATTATTATCGAAAGCTAGATGAGTTTGGAAAAGAGTTTGCTGCCTCTGTCGAGAAGAAGGTCAAGGATGAGACTGACCGGTTGAAGAAAAAACATGAAGTGTCTTCAATGCAGCCAGTTGTTGCTGAAAGTGACCAGCAACCCCCAGCCAAACATCAAGCAGTGGTCATTTTGCCTGCAGACAAAGGGAGGAAGTTGGTATTTGATAACTTTGATTTTAAACAACAAGTTCATACAATGACGGAAGAGCACCAAAATGTCGATGTGCACTGGGTAACACACATGGCTGTGGAAAACCATGTTTCAGGAAATCATTTGTCTGATAAGAAGCCTGATGTAGATGGTCTCCTGCAAATGGAAAATGGCCAGTGCCGACCTAGCCGTCATGACCACCACCTACAGCATGAAAATTATATCACGCTCACCGAGAGAGCCATTACCGAAATTCCTTGTTTAGCATTTCTGAAGCCAGTGGTCTGCAAACACATCCCACATCAGTACAGCAAAGAGATGAGGGAAAAATCTGAAATGGTATTATACCTAGAGTAGCCTGCGTTAACTGCCGCCTGCTCCCCGAAAAAAATCAGAGAGGAGTCGATCTTTGAGGGGGGAGATGACGGATGTGACACAGGCTATACCTAGAGTTGAATTATTGTAGTTAAAAATGATTTTATTTATTACTTTTTTCGAACTTTTATTATGACACAAAAACAGAACAAGAAGTTTATTTCAATGTATTGCAAACAAAAGCCCAAGTCAATAGCTGTTATTACAGATGTCAGCAGTTTGACATGCAAACAAGGCGATTGGGTCAATCTGGCATACTTTTGGAAACAAAAGAATATTTGACTGCAGACGCAACCGTTATAACAGCTATTAGGCCTCCTGGACTTTCACCACTTCAGAAACAGGCGAGCCACATCTCGCCGTCGCTTGTGGGACCGTTACTGGGGAAGCAGGTCGCCATCTTGTTCCCCACAAGCGACTGCGAGATGCCCCCCCCCCCGCGATTGCTTCTCAAGTGGCGAATTACAGACAATTTTATTCCCAAATATTCTGCTTTATTTTCCAGTCTTTTCTTGGAATGTTGTATCATAACGAAAATGATGTAGATGGCATTCAGCAAGTTCTCACTGCTCTCCATCAATATGTCCCATACTATGGGAGTGACGCAGACAGAGTCTATTCTTCTCAAGGTGCAGCTGCTGACCAGCTATCAGTGGAACGTGGGGTGGGGTTAATGCACTCTTTGAGCTCTCTAATGGTTTTACACCTGAAGAACAACTAGAGGGACTGCATATGGAAATTGCCGACTGGCATGCGGGAAATAAGTTTTTGAAGGTGTGAAATTAAAATAATTATTAATTTTTAAAGACCAATGTGTATTGTATCTGCTTTGTTAAAACATGGATTCAGTCATACTTGATCTTGCAAGGAAGATAACAGAGAAGACTAAAGCAGTATGGGGAAGAAATGCGATGATAAACAATTTACAGATGTTATTCTTTAAGTACTGTAAACTGCCACATAAGCAATCCCCAAAAAATATTCCAGTTATAAGTCCCCCTAATTTTTCTTACTATATACCCAAATGGAAAATGTATCTTGATATTACTGCATCAACTTGTTTATTATCTTCTGCTCTTTCTAAACATTTTTTTATTCCACTTAAAAAAGGCACCCCCCCGGATATAAGCATCCCATTTCTAAGCCCACCCCCTACAAAGCTGTATAAGCCCAGGGCTTATAAGCGATAAGTTTATGGTAACCATTTAGGTACCCTGTCTTATATTTTAAGTTTGCAAGATGTTTTTCAGAGTCATGATCATAATAATATAATGTAATAACATGTGCATAAATTTGTTTATTGTTTTGCAAGGTTGCTTTCAAAAACTTCTACAATACCAAGTCAGCTGGAGACAAATGTACCCTCTACAGCGACAGAAACTTGATAAACAGGCGAAATGTCAGGGAAGATGTCGATGCTGCAGTTAACCCATGCAGAACATTTTTCGATTTGGAAGTAAAAGCAAGGCTCGTGGCATCTGCAGTTCATGAGCTTGGGATGAGTGATATATCAGACAGCCCAAAGGGTGAATTTTATCAACCAAACCTCCCTGAAGCGAGTAACATGGAGAAGAAGGAATATTTGCGCAAAATAGCCTCCCATGTTGGTGATGGTTATGTGATCAGAAGGGAAAATGTTGAAGTCATTTTCCACAACCTTTTAGCTGCTGAGGAAAAAGAGGCCAGCAGCGGAAGGAATCAATCAGATGATGGCAGATTTATTTGCTACTTTCCAGGATGCGGTAAAACTTTCGCAGCCAATGGAAAGCGAATGAGGGATCATGAATCCACACACAACCCACCAATCCCAACTTCTGATTCACAAGGGTTACTCTTTTCAAGTGAGGGGGTGTCCTCAAAGTCTGTTCCTGAAAAGGATGACATGTTCAATTACCAGTGTTCACTCCTAGAGTATGGAATGTTAATTTTAAATTTTTTTGATGCTATCAGAGAAGGTGATGGGAAACATACCTTTAGATGCTGGAAGTTTCAATTGCCTTATCTCAGAAATGACTCTGGGAGTACTAAATATGCCCTAGAAGCCAGCATTGTTTGATTTTAACTTAGCCTAAAATAAATTTTCGCCACATTTAAATTACAACTGTGGCAAGGACAAACAGAAATGACCAAGAACAAGGCATGTCTGTTGCTGTCTGAAGAATGTACAGTGTAATACATGTATGTAACAATTATTTTGTTCTTAACTACATGTAGAAGAAGATAAAAAGACAAATGAAGCCGAGAAAGAGATTTCGAAGAAGGTGCTCTTGGAGCTGTGCAAGGAAGACCTGAGTGCCCAGGCAGCCAATCATGCCTGGAATACATACACACATGTACAAGTTGGGTAAATATACCATAATTAAACAATTAAGGAAGATTATTGCACCATTAGCAGTATTTTTTATAAAAACAACATACAGTGGAACCCTGCCATACGACCACCCCGTTATTATGACCACTTTTTTGTGGCCCGAACAAAAGCCCACTCATTTTCTTATCTGAAAACCCTGTTAATCCGACCACCCCGTTATTATGACCACTTTTGTGGCCCGAACAAAAGCCCACTCATTTTCTTATCTGAAAACCCCATTATTACGACCAACAACCACCATTTGGAGTCCCCAGTCGTTATTTTCTTTCTAATATTACCCCGTTAATACAACCAGTCAAAATGCCTGGTGAGACTGCTGAATGAAAACAGACGCAATTTGACAAACAATAACGCATTTTAGTGAGTGATTAGCGTCTTCTATTTATAGCGGAATTAAAGGTATAGTTGTCATGGCATTATTTAGAAGGGTGTAGCACCATAATTTGACCCTACCCCGTAAATACGACCACCCCGTTAATACGGCCAAATTTTCATGGCCCGACGGTGGTCGTATTAATGGGGTTAAACTGTACATTATGAGCACTAATGGTTTTCAAATTTATAAGTTGAAAGTTGAAATCTCAGTGCTGAAATGAAATAAATTACTTAATAAGTAATATTTATTGGATTATCTGTGAAGGTAAAAGGTTTTTAAAACAAATGTGTTTTTTTAAGTGGCAAGAAACAGGTGGGCTTAAAATATGCCTAGGGACATCTCAAGAAGAAGGCCAAGTGAACCTCCAGTTTTGCAATGAGATCCTGGAGGATCCAGAGCTAAAGATGTTATTTGGGGTATACAAGATTAAAGACAGAGGATTTGTAAAGTTGGACAAGCTAAGGGCAAAGAAGCACATTGGCAGCATAATGTGCTCCCTACGTAAGCCAAGTGCTTACAGTAAACAGGTAAGTTAAACATACAAATGCAAAGTTCTCAACGCTCCCTTGTGAGAGTTATAGTCACAACTTAAATGACAAGTGAACTTATGAGGACATGTACAGTACCTGATGCAGTTTGTGTTGAGATCCTTTGTTCTTTATGCATTTCTCTCTTAGCCACCCAAGCCACCCAAGGAACGCTCACAAAATAAATCAAAGGCTCTGATGAGCCAGCTCAGAATGTAATTGATATTAATGACATTCATCGAATGCAGTTGTTGGCCCTTCCCAGTGAAAACCCTTGAATTGGAGGCTTGATAAATAGGGATTCCACTGTATTTATATTGGGCAACAGCCCAAATCTGACAAAAGGGAATTATTTTGAAGCTCAAATGCATCTGTAGGTTCCACTATTGCATACCAAAACACAATAACTTTAAAATAATTATTGATTAGTATTATTTTTAATTTCTGGTTTGACTCTGGTATTTACTCTGGCATTTAGGAGGGGGGAGGCTGGGCATATTAGGGGCATTTGACCTCCATTGCTGTCCCCACCCTCTGGAATTTGACATGCTAATCAATGATTCATAAATACACAACCAATACTTTTATACTTATAGGGACATAATTTAGTCTGCGGTCTGCATTTGTCGCACACCGTATAATTTGCCAAAGGTGGGGGAGTTTGATCCGATTTGAAATGCAAGTGCAAGTAGAACAATCAAAATGTTTTAATACTTGTGCTTCTCAGTTTACATGTAATATGGACACTTGCACTTGTGTGCCAAGTAAAAACCAGGCTTTAGATGTGAAGGTGCATGTAGGCTTCTTAGTACAAATATTATCTACAATTCATAAGTATATGTAACAGAGGTAATGAATGTTTTGTGTTTATAGACTGATTTAGATAGGGACTTTATTCATACAATATAACTTAATACAACTATAGTAGAAAAATTCATCAAAGAAATTCAAAATGATATGTTCTATTATAAACACAAGCCTCAGATCGATGAAGCCTGCTTTTCTCCACGAAAACTATGAATAAACTTAAGGTCTATACAATAACAAGCAAAAAGGTTTTGCAGCCAAAATATTTAAGCTTATTCAAATACCTTACATTTTATTTGTTTTCGGTTCAAAGCCTATCGATCGATGATCGATCGATCGATCGAATTGTACACCTTCGAATGCCAAATTACAAAAGTTTAAATTTATATTGAAATTGGAATCAAAAGATTAGTTCAGTTAAACAATAAGCAATAAGCTTAATTCATTTTTGCTATAAATCAAACTTAGAAATATAAACATTTACCGTACATCGATGTTTTCAATGTAGTTTGCCTAAAATATTCCCTGCTGGAACCGTCCTGTTCCCGGTGCTTCATTGAAGTTGTATAAACCCCTTGATTCATCTCCAAATGTGTCGATGTACTTCGAAAAGAAACATGATGTAAATTCGTGAAAGAAGGATTTCTCAAACCGAGGAACGAAAGAATTGCAGAATTTATGCGTTTGTTGGCATCGGAACTCCTAAAAGGTCTATCTTTTAAATGTGTAAGACGAGAAAATTCAGAGAAATACGGTCTTGAAAAATCGTAAGCAATCCGCCATTTTGTTTCGTTGTGCAATCGGGCTACTACCCCCGACCCACCCGACCCCCAATGACTACCAAATATTGCGCCCGCAATGTTGTTTAGTGTTGTGATTTCCCATGCATTATGCCCTGGTCAGCGGAATTACCAAGAAAAGTTTACACCTATAAACTAACACATTTTTCCCCAACCATAACAATTAGCTCATTCTTCGCTAAAAACGGTCATTGAGAGAAGCCAAAAATAACAAAGAAGTAAGCCTACAGTATATGTAGTTTAAGTACAGTCAACTCTTCATTGGGACCTGCATCAACTGTCCATCTTAGAGAGGTGTCCAGCTTATAGAGAGTTTAGATACAGTATTGAGTAAAATGACTGAAAAATGGCCCGTAGGGACTAACACCAGGTGTTCGTCTTATACAGTGTAAAGGTGTCCATTAAGAGAGAGTTGGTTAATTACGGTACTGCCTAGAGATAAGCGACCAACACAAATGCAGCATTCATTTTTAATGTCACAATAAAATATTAATGTCCTTAGCTAATGAATGACATTATTAATGTTGGGCGTGTTTAAAACACGAAATGGCGAAATGACTGTGTGTGAAACAGCAATGTCAAGAAAAGAGAGATCCAGGCATTTGTTGCTCCACTGAACAACGGGGCAATAAATCCTGACAAAAGTCAAGCATTAATGATCGCAAGGGGTGTACGTAGAAATAACACTTACACACTTTGACAAGGTAAACGAACGAACCACCATCAAACGATTCATTAGAGACAACGGCTATTTATCGTTTGACCGTCATTATGCCACGTACTTGGTGTCACGTGACCTCTTCAGGGCAGTGGAGAAGGGACTTGCACTGTGCAAAATGCGCGCCAAAACTATCCCCACAGTCACAGAACAAATTATGAACTATGGTGAAATATGTATAGGCAAGTTTATGAAAGACCAATTAGATCGGGTGGTTAGTAAAAGTCATTGCATTACAATCATACACCGCTTCAGATATTCATGTAGCCATTATTCGGGTCGTCACGCAACGCTTCTGCTGCGAAGGAGACCACTTCATGACTAGGTCTGAAATATGGTCATTACTGAAACTAAAAATTGTTGCGATTATATACAGATGTTGAGCCAAGCAAAGCCTGATACGATTGAAATTGTGCACTGGGTCTTTAATATGAAATAAAAATAAAAACAACTAAGAAAAATTGATGTCGATTTCATTGACACGTGAACAAAGGAGGTGGCGGGAAAAAACCGCTGACTTGGCTTTTTGACACTGTGATTCTATCTCCGTTCAAATATGGCACGGAAACGGGATTGTAATTTTTGTGTTAAAAGATGAGGACGTCAGCAGTCCAAATTCGAAAAAGGAAACCTCAGATGAGAAAAGTCCTGTTCAAAATTTTGCCAGGCGAGACCTGACGAAAGAATTTGAAGGAAATTCAAGCGGAGGCGACTCTATCGTCGAGATTAGGGAGTTTAAGCAAATCGCTACGGCTGGCCCTACTACGGCTACAGTAACCGAAGAGATCTGGGGAGAGTACGTCCCGGCGGTCTGCCAAATTTCAAGTGTAAGCCAAAGTGAAATACGAATAAAGAGTTGAAACAGTGTTGAAAGTCTCTTTTATTTAGTTTCTCACAACTGAATGGCTTCGCTTAAAGGAAGATGGCTTTCATTTGTTTTTCTAGGACCAATCGATTATTTCTGAACGAAAGCTGGGAAAGCTGCCATACACTTTGTACATGACTGAACAAGATAATTAATCTTTTTGATCAATGCATTGTGTAAGCTGAAGATGAGGAATATCTCAACGAATTTCGTGTGAATAACAAAAATATACCAGTACTCACCGAAGCAGAGCGCGTATCGTATCCACTAAACTCTCAAAGCAAGCTTTCACCGAAAAAACAACTTGGTGCTCAATACGATTATTTCTCTTCGCCATGCCGATGTCACCTTCATCAAACCTATTCATAAATTACAAGCGTATGAGAGGCAAACTTGACGAAATGTTCGACCGAAATTGACTTCAAAGGATATTAAATCTGTTGGAATGCTTAAAATGCTGAGAAATCCATTGGAAAAGGATGGAGAAGCGAAATAAACCAGACGTACTAGCCACTACGGCAAAACCTCCCGACTCACGTAGTCAAATTTCACGCTACGGCTGGATAGAACCGACTGACATGCGCAGTGTCTCATTTTTTGAGAAATTGACTTCCGGTAGCCGTAGTAGCGCCAGCCGTAGCGATTTGCTTAAACTCCCTATTGTGTCGGAGGACGACGATGCACGTGGCCATGGAGGAGATTATTACGACGAGGCAGAGCGCCTACCCGTTTTTCAAGACAGCATCAATTGGCTTGACGTCCTTAGAAATAGTGCAAATAATTGTTGGAGGAGATTTCGACCAAAGAGTGAAGTGTAAAGTGAAGCCAGTGGCCGTCCACCACAATGTTTCCTTCATTATAGATTTAAGACATGTTGAGCTAAAGGACTTAGGAGCCGATGACAATGGAGCTTGGGACATCAGTTGCCCTAAGCAACGATTCCACTGTTTTCGTGAAGATGGTTGTATTTCATCAATTTGTCATACCAAGGACAATGGTGAAGGCGTCATCACACTTCGTCGGCAGTATGGCCATCACAAAGCGACCAAGAAAAAGAAAAATGTGACCTTCATACGAGTGATTTCATCACCTGTCGATCACAACAGTGTTGCATTTCCCTTTGCTGTAGTACAGGTATGTTTTCATATTGATCTATTTTGTATTTACTTAGACTTTTAAACAGTCTCTCTTTTCTCTCAAAACAACAAATTGTAGCGGGAGGCAAGCACGAGTTGCGCAGTGCCTCATGAGCACGCCCGCCACGAGCTCATGCAAACAAATGACATTTTTCAGACTCTATTTAATACTAGTAAGTAAGTAAGTAAGTAAGTAATATCTTTATTTATAGAGGGTAGCACGTAATAGCTAGGCTAATAAACTTGTGGCCCTCTAATAAAAAACTCTAAAAACTAATGATATTTATACTATTTACAATACTGAATTAATAAGGGATTACAATAAAAATGCTTAAAATACAATGATAAAGTCATTATACAATAAAATGATGTTTAAGTTTCTGCTTATTAAAAAATTCTCTATACAAGCTGTTTTTAAAAGACTCCAAGGATTTCGATTTTCTTAATGTTAAAGGTAAAGAGTTCCAGAGATTGCAGCATTTGATCGTAAATCTTCTGCCCCCTTCTGTTGTTCTTGTGTATGTAGGGCAGACTAGGTTATAGTTAGAGTATCTGGTACTGCGAGAATGTACTTCGTTATTGCATTTAAGTAAGGCGTTGATGTAAGATAGTACATTCCCATT
Source organism: Desmophyllum pertusum (assembly GCA_029204205.1). Lineage (NCBI taxonomy): Eukaryota > Metazoa > Cnidaria > Anthozoa > Scleractinia > Caryophylliidae > Desmophyllum > Desmophyllum pertusum. The sequence continues at coordinate 1,958,681 of MU825406.1, read as the reverse complement.
TAAGCGTTTATAAACAATACAGCATCTCGAAATATCGGCGTCCTCATAAAAAGGTAGCCAATGCAGTCAATGCATACTTGAATTGTTTTTATTATCGATATTAGTGTGACGAAATAAAAGTAATGGAATTTGTGGAAATTCTCAATTCCCAGAATTCAGTATGCATTTACCTTCTCTATTATATTTTTGAAGGCTAATTTACACGCTACCGTTTGTCGGCCCGATTTCTCTTTCGATGAAATTTTTTATCATCGGGCCGATTTTCGTCCACTCAGTCATTTTCTTGATCAATTCAGGCCAAATCGGGCCGACGAATCGTAGCGTGTAAATACCTTTTATTTTAACTAAATTAATAAAATTGGGGTATTTAGTTATCAATTCATAGTGTCTTCAAATACTTGTCACGTGACTAGTGATGACTTTCTTCATTGGGTGTGGCACTAAATCAGTTTGGATCAAAGTGCACCCGACAAAGTTCACTAAAAGTAAGAGTTATTGTTAACGCTTTAAGTTTATATCATAGGACAATACATTAAATATGTTGAAAGTCACATGTTGTATTAGATAGCTATTGTTGGCCTGAATGCTATAAAACAGTGTTTGAAAGGGTGTGCCTGATTGCCATTTAAATATTTATGGTATTATTAATTAATTAATTAATTAATTTAGTTAGTTAGTTATTTAGTTATGTAGGGCCTAGAAGAATATTACGTTTTGTAATTATGGGTACCCTGTTTAAATGAAGTATTTTTTATTAATATTATATTACTATTATTTATCATGGTTACCATTTTCAAACAAAACCCTTCCAAACATTTTCTCAAAGTGAGTATAGTAACATATAATTAAAGAAAGTTCACCAAAAGTAAAGGAATTTTTTCAGTCATTTTTTTTTTGGGGTGGGGGTACCATTCCACCTCACAGCAAGGAGCCCAACAGTGTGACCACTTTTAATTTATCATATTCTTTCGTGTGCACACACTATCCAATCAGAAACCGAGACAACTATATCCTCGGCTTCTGATTAGATGGTCTGCAAGCACGAAAGAATGTGAATTAAATAAAAGTGGTCACACTGGTTGGGGCAGGGCTCCGTGATGTAACATATTTTTATTGTTTTGAAATAATTTTCGATCAATTAATGCGATTTTCAGACGTCATGGAAGATGTTGGATTCTATGACGTCATATAAGTTGAATGACATGTTTTCTCACGGCTGCTTTTCCTTTTTAACTTTCCTTTTAAGTATTTCTTCAAAGACAGTGAAGAAACGGAGATATGCATGGCGCCTCATGGAAACAGTAAAAGTGGTACGACCAACTACTACCGAACTCAATCCACGACACTGAATGCTTTAAAGGGTGCCGTCGACAAATCCGGGGCGAAAAAGGCATGCAACACAGTGTTTCAAGAAGCAGGAGGCTCTTTACACTCAAGAAGTATGTCTGAGGATCCACGGAATCAGCAACAAGCACGCTCATTGAAGCACAGATATAGCGCACAGAAGGATGACGACGAGCTTTATTCTTTAATCATGCAGCAGAAGGAGCACGCTTCCCGAGATGATAAGGGCTACGTTCATGGCTTAAAAATGGAGAACACCCCCAATATGTCCTTGCAAATAAGAGGCAACTGCAGGACTTGGAGCGCTTTACTACCAACCCAATCAAGTTTTCAGTTGTTGGAATGGATCCAACTTTCCGTCTCGGACGTTTCTACGTCACACCGCTGGTCTATGAGAACTTGACTTTAATCAAACGTCGAGATGGAAAGCATCCCTATTTCGTTGGTCCAACCTTTGTCCACCAGACACGTGTCACAGAAGATTACAGATACTTCATCAGCCAGCTGAAGATAATAAACCCAACGTTGAAGCTAATCCAGGCAGTGGGCATTGATGATGAATTGGCATTATCAAATGCTGTGCTTGCTGAATTACCCGATGCGATCAGATTGAAGTGCAAGATTCACAAACGAGAAAATATCAAAAGGAAGTTACGAGCAATGAAAATCAGCACAGCTTATGAAAATGAAATTCTAAAGGATATCTTTGGCGAGGTTACTGGTGGAACTCTCTTTCGAGGTCTTTGCCATGCAAAGAACCCCGATGCCTTTGATCAGAAATTGGCCAATTTGCAAGAGAAATGGGAGCAACTTGGCACCAGGTTTCTTTCGCTGGTTTAAGAAGGAGGAGGCCGAAACCTTCAAGACCTCTATGATCGAATCTGTTTGCAGTGCAGCGCAAGTTGAAACTGACTTCACCATGAATCCAAGTGAGAGCCTGAATGAGGAAATGAAATCCTGGGTGGATCGAGAGAAGAGTACCATGACCGTCTTTAATGAGAAGTTTGAAAATCTTAGAGTGGCCCAGGAGAGCGAAGCAGAAAAAGCGATCTACAGGTGTGGAGAATATGAGTTAGCGGAGAACTTCAGGAACCTCCAAGTAGAACCACACAAATGGAAGCAACTGTCACCACAGAATCGTCAAAAGCATATCGCTAAATTATGGTCCACTGGAATTGAGGATGCACAGAACTTCGAAAATCTTGTAGACAAGGTTCTTGGCGAAACGCCCCCAGAGAAAACATGTCAAGAAATTGAAGTCTTTGATTTTCCGTCTTCTTCGACATCAGAAAGTGGTAGCTGTGCAGCTCTTCTCCATGAGGAGAATCGGCTATCGCAGGAAAGCTGTGGAACGGAGTTTCAAGACCTCATAGCAATTTCCGTACCAGTAACCAGCCTTAATTTACCTTCAATCCCCTCCATGGCACTGAAAGCAATATGGCAGAAAGCCGGTGAGTTAATGGAAACACCTGGAATGATCGAAAAATGTCCCGGAAATCCTAAGGCAAGAATGGTTGCAAGTAGAAGAGGAGGCAGACCTCATCAAGTAAAGGAATTGGCGGGTGGGAAGGTCACTTGCGACTGTTCCAACTACACTATTTGTGCCCATTCTGAAGCGGCTGCAGAGCAGTTGGGCTGTCTTGAAAAGTTTATTCAGTGGAGGGAACGATGCAACTCAAAGACCCCAAACTTTACAAAATTAGTTATGTCAGACGCCCCAAAAGGAGCTGGCGAGAAGAATGGTCGTACCAACGCTAAGCGAAGAGGACGAACAGCACGGAGAACAACTGTGTATGACCGTGATGAAGAAAGGCCCTCTCAGCTTTCTACAGCCTCTGGCTCTGTATCTCTCACACCAACTAGAATGTTCACAGAAATACACCAGAACGAGAACCCATTCGTTCTAACATTATTTCTAGAAGACACCGAATACAAGAAGAAAGCAAAGGTAGCAGAGAACAAGGGGCGTCGAATGCAGTGTGAAACGTGCGACAATGAATTTCCGTCAACATGTATTCCGCCGTATGATTTGGCCTTACCTCATTACGAGCGATGGCGTTATCCAGACCCCGACAACCACCAAGGGCCGTGGAAAGTATCACATAAAGAAACAGCAAAGGTTTATCGTGTCAATCCAGAAAATTGCATTAAACCACGCCTTCCGCATTTCTCAGATGACAAAGTGCTCATTTCGGAGGACATGATGGCCAAGTTACGAACTGTTCATCAAAACTTTCTGAGAATGCACCTCAGAATCTCACTGTTGGATTGACTATATATGAACTACCTGTTCCGAAAAAGCCAGAAAGGCATTTTAGGATACATGTATAAAGACGTTTATCTTGATTGCTAGTAACGATGTTTCCCACTAGTTTCGAATGTTCACATTTTAAACCCGTAGGGTTTACCATCATCCCCTTCATGTTGCATTTTAGTTTTCAATAGTTAACAGTTACTTTATCGCATACATATATATCTATATGGACGTTTCTTAAAGGAGAAGGTCACTCCAGGAAGCACATTTTTGTTCTCACTACCATTAAAAAGTATATATGAAGATGAATTACTGACCGTAGTTTGAAGTTCCAAAGACCCTCATAACCTCGCGAAATTTGCCTTCAAAGTGTCGAAAAATTTGACTTGACCGCCGCCATTTTGAAGACTACTCAGCAACCTGGCCGCATAATCGTGACGTCAAATAGTCCAACCTAAATTGGCGGGAAGGGCTGTGTGATTTAAACACAGTTGCTGTTTTGGTGTACCTTCGTTCAATGTTTTGAGTCCACAATCGGCGGCCTCTTGTGTAGCTCCAAACTGTTGTAACAGGTCGCAAAGGGACAGAAGAGGAATTATATTTCATCGTTTGCCGTTATTTGAAAAGATCTTGCCAAGAAATGGCTAGTTAAACTCGGCCGCGATAAGAGATTCTTGCCAAAACCCGATAACATTTATGTTTCTTCCAACCACTTTACGCCATGACTGCTTTGAGATTGATTTTAAGTCAGATCAACTTCTTACTGGTAACACTATAAAAGAAAGCAGAAACCTGATGCTGTTCCGACAATTTTTAAACACGAAAAGTCGGTTCGCTAGTGAAAGAAACAAAGACATGAAAGAACGACAAGAGGTTAGTTTGTCAGTATTCCGTAATGATTCAATTTAATTAAGTCGCTGTGACACTAAAAATGTTTCGTGCAACTTGTCTCGAAATTTTGTTAAGCCGTCGCGAGACAAATTGAAAGAAGCGTTGCTTAGTGTAACACCAAAATGCTGCGTTGCCGCGATCGCTTCGAAAAGTTATTAGAACTTGATTCTGTTTCGTCGAACGGGACTATTAATTTTAGGAGGTTGAGGGCGCTGGCGGGCGTTACATGTTAACGACAAACAATGAAATATAATTCCTCTTCTATCCTTTTGCGACCTGTTACAACAGTTTGGAGCTGCACAAGAGGCCGCATTGTGGACTCAAAACATCGAACGAAGGCACACCAAAACAGCAACTGTGTTAAAAGTCACACAGTGCTTCCCGCCAATTCAGGTTGGACTATTTGACATCACGATTATGAGGCCAGGTTGCTGAGTAGTCTTCAAAATGGCGGCGGTCAAGTCGATACTTTGAAGGCAAATTTCGCGAGGTTATGAGGGTCTTTGGAACTTCAAACTACAGTCAGTAATTCATCTTCATATATACTTTTTAATGGTAGTGAGAAAAAAAATGCGCTTTCTGGAGTGACCTCCTTTAATGTCGTATATTTCAGAAAAAGTATGAATAGTTACACGTTCAGTTGCATTTGTTGTAATAACTGTGTTCTTGGTTTGGAAATTTGAAGAGTGCAAGAGCGGGTTCAAGTTAAGTAAGCCATTAACTTAAAAACCGCACATGCACCTTCAAATTGCCAAAACAAGCACAGCTAATAATCTATTGCGAACGACCATAGCATGGAAACCTGTGGTTGGAGGTGTTATTTTTCATCTAGTTGTGTTTAGCAATTAAGTTTGTAAACACAGGTCACTGACGTCATTGGCTTGTTCACATTTGACGTACCTGTTGTTGAGTTCTGGCGGCGTGTACGATGCCTGCTTCATGTAGGAACAAAACTGAGTTGAAGAAGCCAGCATTAATTTAGGAAAGAACTCTTGAATAATACAGTTAACGTTCACTTTGATCAGGGCATTTTGTGTTTTATGTTGAGAATTATTTGGGGGTTGTAGCGGAATAATTATACTATGTACTGTCGAACCTCCCGTAAGCGGACACCATCGATCGGGACCAGAAAATATGTCCATGTGTCCGCTTACGAGAGGTGTATATTAAATACTGGTTTAACATCGCAAAGGAATATTGAATGTATTGTTTTAAAGCCAGGAATAATGAATACTTCCAATAATGAAAAGCCATGGATTAACTATTGTGTGGTTCCAGAAAATATCCATACCCCCCCACGGAAGATATTTTGGTTTTCACCCCCCCCCACCCCTCAGGAATTTCCGTTCCAAGGGGGTCTTTGATGACCCCCCCTCCCCCCAGGAATTTCCAGTATTTTTAAACATGGACCCCCTCCCCCCCTCGGAAATTCCAAAAGGTTTTGTACCTAAAAAAATGAAGACTCAGTTACGCAAAATATACGTTACAATCCGATCGCTTTCATCAACACGCACACGGCTAACAGAGTTTACAGAAAAAACAAACAATGAACGTGAATCACAAATTTAATCCAAAGAAAGAAAGAATATCTTTCTTTCCAATCAAAAATTTAACTTACTTGTCTTGAAGTCTGATTATGTTTTTGTTTTCAAGACACTGCCATTGCTTAGCGCTTGCACGACAAAGGAAAATATTCGAAAATCGTTCGTGTTCGTAACAAAGCTGAGCAACCTGGCTTTTCCAAGAAACAATGTCCAGGGGACCGGGAAGAGTTTTGGTCGGCCATTTGATCCCGTTCCGTTCAGTTCGTGCTTGCAACTTCAAGAGACATTTTTTCTCATTTAGAGAGGCGGTAAACTCAGAAAATAAAAGATACATGAAAGAACAAGATGTTTTGGTTTATTTCAATGGCCAGAATGTTTGATTTGGCTTGGTTTCATTCCTCGAAAATAGAGACAAAGTACGTACATGTAAGTATTTCTTACGAATTTGTTGTGTTTGTTCAGAAGGGAACCCTCTGGAAAACAAGCTCTGCGTGAACCCCCCCTCTCCTTCGGAATTCCTGGGCCTTTAACCCCCCCACCCCCTCGGAATTTCCAGTTGTCTTCCATGGGGGGGTATGGATATTTTCTGGAACCACACATTCCGCTTCAACTCTCTAAATTATACGCCAATATAGCGATGTAGCAATACAGTTGAACCTCCGCTAACGGACATCTCCCGTGGGCGGACACCTCTCGTAAGCGGACACTTGGTCATGTTCCCAGCTATGTACAAACACTACACTTTTAACCTCCCATAAGCGGATACCTCTCTTAAACGGACACTTTTGCTGGTCCCGAGGGTGTCTGCGCACAGGAGGTTCGCCAGTTGGTTTCTGAGTCCACTGTGGTTCTGTGTATGGAATTGAATCCGCTGTTACAAGACTGTCAAACATGTCTCACAACCCGTGTATTTTGGATTATTTGTGTAACGTCAGGTGGCTATTCTATTAGTTTACCACAGTTTTGGCGCGCATTTTGCACAGTGCAAGTCCCTTCTCCACTGCCCTGAAGAGGTCACGTGACACCAAGTACGTGGCATAATGGCGGTCAAACGATAAATAGCCGTTGACTCTAATGAATCGTTTGATGGTGGTTCGTTCGTTTACCTCGACAAAGTGTGTAAGTGTTATTTCTACGTACACCCCTTGCGATCATTAATGCTTGACTTTTGTCGGGATTTATTGCCCCGTTGTTCAATTGTACTCCAAAAATAAGAAGATTTCAGTGGAACAACAAACGCCTGGATCTCTCTTTTCTTGACAGTGCTGTTTCACACACAGTCATTTCGCCATTTCGCCGTTTCACCATTTCGCCGTTTCGTGTGTTAAACACGCCCATTAATGTTCTAGTTCTTTTTAATAAATTATTGTTGTTTATGATTAAGTTTGGCATAATACTTGTACGGGACACCGCTTAACAAACATTTCGAAATTAACTGATTACGAATAACATGAGACAGTACAGCAGTATCAAAATACCTTTTCCATTTACTGGTATCCTAATCGTGAAATTAAAGTGTTAATTGCAATAATTTCATGTACCGGACGTAGTTTCTCGATTTAACACCAGGCCATTTATTTAAAATTAAGCCTTGTAGACCTGTTATTTGGGGCCCAGCGTTTAATAAAAAAATTATGGTAATAAGGTCTTAGGAGTTCCCCTTTATTTAAAACTTTCTTGATCAAGCTGTTCAGTGTTGTGTCTGGGATTTTGCAACTAAGAAATTACACATTTACGTTATTTAGTGAAACACCCACAGCCAATATTACATGCCATAAGTTGACAATAGAAAGATATGCACATGTAATAAACACATAACAAATTAATGTTCCCTTTAATGTTGATTTAATAACAATTTAGCATTGAAAGGTGAAGCTAAGGAAAAGTGCGGAATAATACTGTACTCATTCACATTCCATCAATATACATATTACATCAAACTTCTCTTCCTAACTTGTCTTTGTGCCAGCTGCAAGTAAATCTATCTCCTTTAAACTTGAACTTGTGCTACATGTACCATTCCACACCATACCCATCAACTATATTGATCTGTTTAGTTTATCCGTGATATAATGACTGTTCCTGAATTACACCCTATCAGTTGCTACATGTATAGACCTTATTCATAAATGGAGGTGGATTAATTATTATTTTATATTCAAGCTAATCAGCTTCCCTAGCCTCACTTTAGAGTAAACATTCTTTTGAATTTTGCACATACTAACGAGGCTAGGGGGGCTGATTAGCATGAATATAAAAGAATAATTAATCGACCGCCATTTATGAATAAGGTCTATAAGGTTGCCTGGCCTGACCAATCAATGAAAATCGATGATCGGAAATCAATCAATCAATCAATCGATAATTGTTAGTTAATTGATATCGATTGATTGATATTGATTGGTATCGGCCAATCTATGATGAATTGATAGTCACAAGTAAATTTCCTTTTGATTGATCGATCGCTATCGATATAGCCAGATATAGATTTATGCAAACATATACCAGGCATATATAATTAACATCGATGAAAATCGATCATGTTAAAAATCACAACATTTTCCCTCATCAATTAGTTGTCAATTTCCAATATCAATCGATTAATTTGCATCGATTGATATCAATTATCGATTTCATCAATTGGTCAGGCCGGGAAGGTTGCCAACCTCTCCTAAGTGGACACCTCCTGTAAGCGGACATCTAGAGGTCCCAAGGTGTCCACTTATGGTAGGTCAACTGTACATTGATAAATTAGCCTCACTAACCCTGTTCTTGAGTAAAAAGTATTTTAAATTATCAACTCAAAAACGAGGTTAGTGAGGCTAATTTAAATGAATACAAAATAATTTTAAATTGGCACCCATTTTTGCATTCGGTCTATACACTGGTCTGTCCTAATCGTTCTTTACTTTGATTTTTTTCTTAGGTTCCAATGGAACAAGCATTTATTGTTGGCCTTCATTTCATGAAGGTTAAGACGCTAAAAAGTAGTGTTATGACCAAACTAAAAGGGGCATGCAAGGAACATTGCATTCCTTTCACAAAATCATCTACAAAAAAAGATCTCCTTATATCTCTCGGCCGTGTTGTTTTTGAAAAAGGTGTTATAAAAAGAATAAACGGGAGTGAGGTAATAACCCATGAAAACTTGGTACATGTAACTGTAGAGCAATCTGACGTCTAGAGGTGTGGCTGGATTATCCCATTATTGAGTTGCATATTGCAAATTTGAATGAAATAATTAAATCTGTTATGGGTTAATGGAAAAATAGATCATTATTTGGTTGAACGCTTGTGCAATTTGGATCCACGGAAGTCGTTTTAACAGCACCATGTAAACATAGCCTAAAAAATAATGGTGTATGAAGCCTTGGCTAAACAGTAAAATCATTGCACAAAAGGTTCTGCAATGTGTATTATTCCTTTGTCCTCCTAGTTTTATTGTAGCATATGGTAGTAATTGTTTTATATCTTTTTGTGTTGTGTTTATTTCAAATGGTATATCTATGAATATAGTATTACTTTTAAAAGCCTATTTTCATCCTGCAGTACATGTATTGTGTGACGAGGTACATTTTCATATATATTCAAGTTGCTCAAGCTATTGATTCATTTTTTCTGGAGTGAACACACGATGGGAATATTGAACCAATCAAGGCACATGTCGATCAATAGAGATTTGTTTTAAAGGGAAATGGGCACCAACAAAACATGTAGGATCATAGTGGGCTTTTATAACTGATAGAGTGGTAGTAATAATATTACTATTTACAAAGGAATACAGTGCTGTGTACTTAGACAGTTCTATCATTTTATCATACATACATGTAAGTTTATCATCATTTTATGTCATATATGAATTTATTTGAAATAAGTAATAGTCAAAATATTGTAAATAATATTTAAATTGCAAATTTTTACTGATTGAAACTGACTAAACTATAGTTCTTATTGATTATATTATTTATTGAAAGACAAGAATATGTGTTGTTCTATTACAAGATAGACAAACTTTATTCATGGAGTAATATAAATTATTTTACAAAATTAGTATATTGATGGTCAAAATGTGACAAGCAGCATGTTTGAAACTACATGTATTCACTGATATTTTATTGATAACAAATATCTGGACTGATGTCCTTAGAATGAATGTATAGAATAAAAAGAATATTTATGAACAATAAAAATTAAAAGTGCCAGTGAAATTTGTTTTGTCAATATTTAATTTCTACACCATTATTTCCATGTTATTTACAGCTTTCCTTTTTGATTTACATGATATTTAAAGGGTTCCAGACAGGCACCCCATTTCGATTTACATGTTGTTTACAGGATCCTAACAGGCCCCCTTTTTCAATTTACATGCTATTTACAAGGGCCCCCTTTTCAATTTACATGTTATTTACAAGGCCTCCTTTTTCAATTTACAAGGATTTACAAGGCCTCCTTTTTCAATTTACAAGGATTTACAAGGCCCCCTTTTTCAATTTACATGTTATTTACAAGGATTTACAAGGCCCCCTTTTTCAATTTACATGTTATTTACAAGGATTTACAAGGCCTCCTTTTTCAATTTACATGTTATTTACAAGGCCTCCCTTTTCAATTTACATGTTATTTACAAGGCCCCCATTTACAATTTACATGTTATTTACAAAATATTTACATGTTTGGTTGGCAGTTTGTCCAAAAATTTACATGATCATTCTCAATATTTACATGATCCACTCCAAATATTTACATGCTTTTTACAAGATCGACAAGATCATGTAAAAGGGGAATGATCCTGTCAATTATCATTCACAGTATCTTTACATTAACAACACATTCGCTCTCACATGCACAAATAATGACGCAACAACTCTGGCAGTAAATGGGACTATGGACACTGGGTGCTCCCTAGGATAACAACGAGCGTGGGTGGTAGCGACACACCCTGGGAGGCGTAATTGGGTGGTTAGCGAACAGCACCCTGCAAACTAAGTGGGGCGGTTAGCGGACACAAACCCCAAAGCACAAACTTGGGCGGTTGGCGGACACACCCAGTGAATGAATTGGGGTGGTTAGCGAACTCACCCAGCGAACGAAGCCCCCCAACCCAGCTAGGTAGCTAAAGATAAGGTGGGATAAGGGACCCACCCGACCTGCAACGGGCGATAGCTAAGTGGAAGGTGTGCACCCAAATACTGCCAGGTCAATCAATTATATAACAATCACAACTTCAAAAAGGTCTACATTGTCCCGTGCTTGGATCCCAAGATTGGAGTGGAGTACTATGGGTGGTGGCTAGCTTGGCAGGGACTGTTTGTAGTATTGAAGCAGGTGTCCTTATATATTGGGTGTAACAGTTGCTGGACCATCGGCCAAGGGTTTGAATAAGCCAGGGAGGCAAGCCGGCCTCTGCAGCGGTAGTTGCAGCCCCCAATGCGGAAACTGTGTGATGCATAGGACTCTGTGGCGAAGCCTAAATGTTGGAGCAGGAGGCGCAAGATAGAGGTGACTTTGTCCCTGGTGAGAAATTGCCCAGTTGAGAAGAAATAAAGGGGGGTGGCACTGCGGGGAGGCTGGTGATCCAGGTAACGACGCATGGCCCGTGCCGCGCATACCGACCGGCCAGAAGGAGCGAGCATGATGGAGCAACCCTTCCGGAAGGGATCAGTTTTGGATGATTTCAGCTGCATTGTTAAGGATCCATCAGTGGTAAAACTAATGTCTGAGTGGGACAGGTGTACAAGTGAGTTGAAGGAAGTTGAAGATGGTGAGGTGAACTCACTTGAACGTAAAAAACCAAAGAAAGCCAGAGTAAAGGCTGACCAGAGCATGAGTTTGTCTTGCGAGGCAATCTGAGCGTCAGCTGCCAGTGCTCCTTTCAATTGACGCATGACTGACATAGTGATGGGGAGACAACGGCGAGAAGAAAGTCCATTTGTGCGCTTAATGCCTCTTAAAAGTAAATGAAGGAGGGGGGCATCTGCAAACGGGTCTTGGAGGCTGTTTTCGATGTGGGTAAAACGGAGCCCTGCCAGATACAGCTTAATGGTTGGGAAACTGACTTGATCAGAGAGCCAAGAGGCAAAATAGCGTAGCTGTAACTCTGATGCAGGGAATGGATCCCATTGTCTGGAGTAGCAGAAGGTAGTGTACCTGCGAATTCCAGCTTGGTAGGCATGGCGTGTGGAGGGTGCGATGGCCTGAGACTGTAGAAAGGCTAGGCGACCAGCCAGAGGGTCGGGGCTGAGGGAGGAGCTGCAGTCTGTTCCAACTCTGCCTGAGGGGCGAGGTGGCAGAACCGGGACATCTGAAAACGGGACAAAGCATCAGCAATTGAGTTGTCAGTGCCACGAATGTGGGAAACAAGAACTGAAAATTGGTGGGATGCAGCGCAAAAGAAAATTGACCGGACAAGGTGCATGAGGAGGGGGTCGCGGGAAGAACCCTTTGCCCAAATGTCCACAACTGATTGGTTGTCACAGTGGAATAACAGTTTTTTGCCCCTCCACAGGGGACCCCAAAGGAGGCAGGCAAGAGCTATGGGGTATAGCTCCTTCCACTGGATGGAACGATCTGTCAGGTTAGGAGGCCAGGGACCATTGAGCCATCGGCCATGAAAGTAGATACCAAAACCAAGACCTCCAGAAGCGTCGGTGAAGAGCTCGAGATCCGGGGATCTTGACCAAAATGGATCGGGAATGATGGCACGGCCGTTCCAGAGAGGTAGAAACTTCAGCCACCAAGCTACGTCCCGACAAGCTTCAGTGTTGAGTGATATATGATGGTGGGAAGGCGAGCGGTTGTACTCAGGTCAATCAGGCGCCGGAGGAAGATGCGACCAGCTGGGATGATTCGACAGGCAAAGTTAAGTTTACCAATGAGGGAGAGGAGTTCTCTTTTGATGCATTTCTTACAAGAAGACCAGGCCTGGAGTTCAGCTAGTAGCTCGGTGAGTTTATCGGGAGGTAAAGAACATTCCATGAGGTTGGAGTCAATCAGTATACCAAGAAACACCAGTCGAGTGGTTGGACCCTCCAGTTTATCAGGGGCCAAGGGGATGCCCAGACGGTCAGCGGTTTTAACCATGGTTTGGACTTGAGATGCACACAATGGTGACAGTGGTGGACCCACGGTAAAGTAGTCGTCGAGGTAGTGCATGAGAGCTTGGATAGCGTAATTGTTCTTCAGTATCCACTCAAAGGCATCGGCTAAACGATTAAATAGGAACGGCGAGGAACGGAGACCGAAAGGAAGACGAAGATCCACATAGAATTTTCCCTGCCAATGCATGCCAAGGAGGTCCCAGTCAATGGGGGACACGGGACATATTCGAAAGGCATGCTTGAGGTCAAGCTTAGCCATTAGAGCACCGGTGCCAACTGAAGATACTAGGGCTAGGGCTTGATCGAAGGAAGCGTAATGTAAGGTGTAGTCCTCTTTAGCGATAAAGTCATTGATGGAGGAGCCCCGGGGCGAGGAGAGATCCATGATGATACGCCAGGAACCATCCTTTTTAGGAACAACCCCCAGGGGTGAGCACTGCAGGGTTGGAAGGGGAAGAGATGAGAAGGGTCCTGGTGTGTGGCCTCTACTGATCTCTTTCTGGAGAGCCTCGGTAACTGCTTCGGGGTGAAGGAGAGTAGATTTTAAATTTAGGGTAATTCTGTGGTAACGGGAACCCTGGTAGCCAATGCGACAGCCAAATCGAAGGTCATGAACCAGATCCGAAGCAAATTGTCGGTCAGGATAGTGTTTCAATTCTTGAGCCAAGTTGGCAATGCAAACAGGAGTTGATGGAGGAAGGTGGGAAAGACTGGATGGCAAATTGTTATACCCCTTTAGGGCATTGGGTACTGGGATGGGTGCCGCCGCAACCTTGGTTACTGCAGATGTGAATAAATTGGCAGTTGATGCGACGGCAGTAACGACGGTTGAAATCCCGACAGGTGAGGTTTGGCGAAGGGGCTGAGAGGCTGACCTGCTGAGTGTTGGCGGGTGGCTTAGGGATACTGGTTGTAGAGTAGGTTGACCCTGGAGTGAATGGCTGGGTTTGGGCTGGGGGGCGACGAAAGGACTGGTTGGCCTGGGAACGAGTGGGGCAATTAATGGTGCGATGGCCGTAAGAGTGACACGAGATGCAGAAAGGGAGCGTTTCCTCTTTCAGGATGTCATTATAGAGCTGATCGTTGATTTTCCCCCATGCCAACAACGGGTTAGCGGCGGCCATGTAGCGGAAGTCAGTGTCGTACATTATCCAGGCGGACGCCCTAAACTTCCTGCTGAATTTACAAATCTGGTCTTGGTAGGCCAGGAGATCAGGAGCGAGGAGAGGGAAGTGGTGAAGGACTATTCGCAGGTAAATATTCCAGGCCTCCAACCAGGAATGAAGTCCATCAACCCGGCATTTGCATTGTTGTGAGGGGACTATAGCCAGGGCTGAGGGGTCTTGGGAGTTGACCTCTAACTTATATTGATTCTGGGCGGTCAGAGATGGGTGAGGGTATAAGTTGTCAGTCAGTAAATCAGCAAAATCAATGTAATCACGTTTGGTGATCCGCTGCAGGATTTTTTGCGGAAGAGGTGGTAGATTGTGAGCTGGGGCGAAAGTGCCAGGCGTTCCCGCCAAGTTGGCTGATGGGGGATTGGGACCAAGTGTTGACGATTGACCGACGCCATGTTGTTCTGCTCCTGAAGGGTTGATTGGAACATTTTGGGGACCAGTTGGGATGGCCATCGGGGGAGGCTGTAGTTGCGGAGTCGCAGGAGAAAGCAATGATCTTGCAGGCGGAACTGGAGGCTGTTGTGAGCCAACACGGTCGCTGTGAACGACTGCCGAGATGAGCGATCGCAGCTGGGTGATCTGCACCTCAGAAAAGGCGGTCGCTGGTGTTGGATTTTCGTTCACGTTAACGGTCAAGGGCGGTAGAGCAACGTTGTTTGAACCATCAGCGGCGGTGGAGCCAGCAGGTGGTGGAGTAGCGTGCTCGAATGCGTGAATCCGTTCGGCGAGGCGTGCCTTTGAGCCAGTTGTCACGAGATGTCAAGCCGAAGCTAACAACACCAAGTTCTGGCGCGGTAAAGCCAAGAGTTGGCCAAGCTCCAAGGATGCCGGATTGACTGTAGCATCGGAAGCACGGCGACGATTTCTGGTTACACGAGGCATGCTAAAAAACAAACTTACAAGGGAAAAATAGATCGCGTGTCTAGCGTGCTACTAGTACAAAGACTGGTGTAACAAAACACATGCATGTAAGTAATGTTCATTTGAGACCTGATATGCCACAGATGGCTGCACTGATAACATTTGGATAAAGCACGGGCACGCAATTGTAAACGATTGACATGGGCACTAAGTGCTGATAGCGATACCAAGTTAATGGAGCTAATAGCATCCATTGTTTGGATATCAAGTTCATTGGAATGTTTGTAACACATTATGTCGATTAAACAGCGTCTCTGAGGCCAAGATATATGATAGGCAATAAAGCTAAGCTCTTGTAGTTAACTATACTTTACAAGTAAAGTGAACAGTATCTTTACAGGTTATTTACAAGATTTACATTTATTTACAAACTTTGTAAATTTTCAACTTTTCCAGTGGTTGTTGCTGTTGATTTCAAAATCCTGAAAGGTGAAGTGAATAGTCACTGTAATATTAATATGTTTCTGAATTTTTTAGAACATCATTCATTGTTTGTGAAGCTGCTAAGGTGTGGCACGGTAATCAGAAAGTTCACTTCAAAAACAATGTTACACAAAAGCTGAAGCTGGAGGAACTAGTGTCAAGACTTGAAAAGAGTTGTAAAATAACACAGATTGGCTTTGGAAGGGGTATGTGTAACAAAAATTACTAATGTACAATGACTGAAAAGTGTTGTGCACTCATTTATTATAGTTACCTGTATTGCTATCAGATGCAGTTTATAATATTACTCCATACATGTAAATTGGTGAAATTGACAAACGTTTATGGAAATTTAAGATACCATCACTGAGGTCCCTTATTACATTGTCATCAACAATAAAATATTTATTGTGTTATTTTAGATTGAATCCCAACAGTGATATGCATTATGGTAAAGTTAATTACTCCTACCTTTCCACACAGAATGCATAAGAAGTCATATCATACAGTGGGCACAGGAGAAAAATCGTAGGCTGAGCGATGGTTTTGACTATGAGGTAAGGCATCAGTAATGGCTGAAAACTACACAAGAAGATTTGTACAGTCATCAATATACATTGTTCTTCTGATGAATGTTTTTTTATGTATTTAATGCAAGGTTTTCATTTACGTTTTTGGCAGGAGGGTGAAATATTTTTGGACTTGGGTGGACAGTTTTTTCCCCACAAATTATTTGACTGGGTAACAAATAGTGGAAGAGGGTAATAACGTCAGAGAACACAGGTGCTGGTATGTGGGTTCCAGTGTGCATTGAAATTATCTGAATCTTTGTGTCTTTATATCTTGGTAACACTTTGTATTTCTCTTTTACAACCTGGCTGTAAAAAGGCCTGCCAAAAGGGCAAAGAAGGCTTGTATACCACAGAGTGAGGATGAAAGTACAAGCACTGAACAAGGTAGTTACATGCATATCATTACAGTTCGTGGTTATCTCTTGAGAGTTCTTGAGCTAATTTGTAAGTTGTTATAATAGTGTTGATGACCTGCTCATGTTTATTACCAAAAGACAAAACCTCTGAAATGTTGTATTGTATTAGTTAATTATAATATATAGCCATAGAATATTTAGACCTTAGAATTATTTTATCTTCCTTTTAGAACCAGATCTTGGTCCTTCTGCAGAAGAGTCATGTTGTACAAGTGCAAGTCTCAAGGACATATCCACACAGAGCTATGTGATAGTTATTATGTGTTACTTTGATGTTATATCCATGCAAAGCATTATGGCTAAGAGGCACCTGTACAAACTAGCCAACAAATTAAATGTAAAACATAGGTCAAAGGCAAAGTATGAGATGTGTGTTCCATTATCGTCAGCTTTGATTACAAATGGATATGTGAAGGTGAAACCTGCAGAAGCAGGGACCGCGCAGGGGAAGGGGCTGGGCCCCCCCCCCCCCCCCCCCCCACTTTTCTAAAAAATAATAATAAAAATTTCCAGAAATCATTTCACTAGCTAACGTTTTTAACTGGAAGTTGGTGATAACATTTGCTTTTTGATCTGCAGTAGTTCGCAACGGACAAAAGTCGCAATGACCATTAGCACAGTAGACGCGATTACAACTGAACAAATATCAAGAGTTAAGATAACTTTGAGTTGACTGACTTTATGCTACTGAGCAGTTGTATCTTGTGTTTTATAGAGAAACGTTTTTATGACAACATTTTATCGCCATAGCCTACTTTAAACTGAGAATTATACACAGCTCTGGATAACGCGGGAGTCCTGCGTGATAACCCGAACAGAGAAGCACGCATAGTAAAATGAGCATAATTAACGAAGGCTTCTGGCTGTTGGAAAGAAAATATCTACAAAAATCTCTGATTGCTTTTCGAAAAATGGACAACTCTCTCTGAATTTAAAGACCGGATAATAAAAGTTGATTTTTGTATTAAAACAGTCGCTTTTTAAGTGCTGAAAGTTGGTAATTTGCACCACGCTTGTTAATTTTAGATGCATTTCCAGCCATTTCAGAGGACTTAATTCACAATTTTCCCTGGACCCCCCTAGATGGCTAACGCTGACGCGTTCGCATTAGCCCCCCACTCAAAAAGAGCTGCGCGGACCCTGAGAAGGTGAAGAGAAGGTTAACTTCTTAAGACTTAAACGAGAAAACATAGTAGTTGTAAAAAGGGGTGATGTAGATGGTTGCTCTTCACCCGAAAAGGGTGCTATTAATGTGCATGAAGGAGCAGACACGGATTCTGTGTCATCAGAATCCACATCTACCTCAGCCTCTGATTAGTGATATAAGTTTGTGATGTGGTTGTATTCTTGTTGGTTGTTTGATGACATGACCAGACCAAATTTGTTAATAACTTTCAGTAAAGTCTTGGTGCCATTTTATTTGTTCAAGTTAGTAAAATAAAGATGGTTTTCACTGTTCAAATGTTTTTCAGTTGGTTTATAAATATATAGTGTTATAGTTTTCCATGAATGGTTGCAAGCAGAGTTGCTAGATTCCTATTATTGGTACATGGAAATTGCATTACCAATGTTGTTACATGTTACCAATGTGGGTTACTGTTTTCCCATCATTCATCTCCCAGAATGCAGCGACACATCCGGGACTCTTATTGAGACGCTGGCGCTAAATTTGAAAGCTAATTAAGGAAACGTGCGTCAAACAATAGAGAAAATGGCCTAAAAATGTCCAGAAGGGCTTACGTTTTACTTGTTTACTGACAAACTACTTTTTTAAACGACTTTTCCCATATGGCTTTTATAGAAGAGATATCAATTAAACAGTGCACCATTGTCGTTTTCTTTTTCGCTTCTATAAGAAGTCGCAAATTTGCCACAAAAATTGCCTACTCCAGCATCCTGCTTGTACGAGAAGTCGCTTTTGGCGCACTTTGAGGCGTAATTTATCATTTCGTAACTGCTGGATTTCTATTTTCCCATATGGTTATTTTCATGTGGCATCCCAAGAAGTGTCATAGAAATTTTCAAGGGATTGCAAAATTTGGAAGTGCCCGCAAAACGTGAATTTCAAAAACGTCTACTCTACATCTTAGCTTTCTCTCCAAATTTGTTGTATGGAGACTCCCAGGAGAACACCAGTGACCTAGTTTAAACTTCCCGCGGGAACATTAATATATTCTAAACTCCGCCTTCGCAAACACTAGTGCGCACGCCGCCGCAATTAGCATTGAAATTGACGTGGCAAGCAGACAATGCTTCATAAACTCGAAGTAAGCATTTTATATTGCCTGTTATAAAACATACTGCATATTAAAAAAACCCTGTATTTTGTAAAAGAGACTATAGTCAAAGCTCTCTGAGTGAAACTCGTAAGCGGCCTTAACAAAACCCCGTTTGAACTCTCGCTTTCGAGAATCATTCCCGTAAACGGCCAGCTCCACTTTCACTGCTTCGACTGCACTTCTAAATCATAAACGAAAGACAAGGCCGAAATGACAAATTTACAGGCATGCACGCATTTAAATAAAAAAGAACGTCCGGTAATCGAGCTCAATCCTTGGATGGAGGTTAATCGAACGTATAACTTTTTTGCAACTTCTATTATCGAACTGAACCGAAATTAAAAATAACAAGTCATGCACTGTTTTTGAAATTTATATAATTATTTAAGGAAACTTTATTTAAAGTCATAATGAATTCAAATGCGTAACCGTTGACAACTGTTGTCTAATTGGTTTTATTATCACAACTATTGTTCCCTCGTAACAGTTAGCTTCGGAAGAAACTGTTGTAATCAACAAACCCTCTTCCTTCGCTGTTGTGACGAAAGTTTCGAAAAGTCTTAGAATTCGAGTCATGTCTTCTTTGCAAGAAATGCAGCGCATTGATCGGGAGCTCTCTCTTCAGAGATCGTTGAATCCCCGATCATTCCTGCTTTCTTACACATTTCTACGCCGTTGATGAGCGACAACAACCCACTGTTTTATCTTCGACTTAATGGAGAGACCCTTTGGCAATGGAGAAAGCTTCATAGTCACAGCCTGGTTTTCGATCACCTCCAGGAAAGCTTGGTTAAAATCGGGTACGCATTGTCGTCGTCTGCTCGCTCTCGAGTTGGGATGGCCGTTTACAAAAGAGTAGTGTACATCGTGAATAAAGCGCGCAACATCAAGAATAATGCAGCTCGCCGAGCAGAACGATCGCAGTATTGGTGTAAGCTTGCTCTGCACCCTGACGAGATATTCCATGGGCCTGGACAGATCATCCATCAGCTAATAAAGAAACAAGAAGAATTGATTAGCGAAAATCAAGAGTTGCGAAATGAACTGGAAGGTTAGAAAGTAATTCTCCTTGTGTATATCAGGCCCTTAGTTCAAAGTAGGATAAAGTTAAACCATGATTAACGCCAACTTTAAGTTAAGTTTCTGAACGGTGAAATCAGCGAAATGCGTTTTTTTACTCTCGACTTTACAAATTATTTAGATTACTAACCTGTGATACATTATAGTAAAGAAAATGTAATTTATTTCTGCTGTCTGACTTCCAACTAACATTAATTATTTCAACCTTTTCTTAGATAAGGCATCGCAGCTTTACGACACCATGGTCCAGCTAAGAAGTCTCCGAGAACAAAACGGCCATCGAGGAAAACACACCGAAGATGTCGGGCAGCGACAACAACAACGACATCTCAAGGAAATAAGGTACCATTTCTTCAACATTTTAGAGATTTGACTGATTTTGTCCCTAGTCTGCATTTTTATGTTTAAGTAATCTTCTCATTAAACAAAATTTTAAACACCATATTTTCGACATTGTTTACAGAGAAAAAGCACAGACTGCACTGTGGTTTGCAGAGACTTACGGGCTGGTCCCAAAATCGCTGAACCTGGAAGACAGCACTGGCCAGCAGATTAATGTAACCTTTCAAGATCGAAACTTTAATACAGGTAACAGCCACTACATACTGTAGCTTGTCACTGATTACTAGGGCCAGCTAGGGCCAGGTTGACTGCTAATCCAAGATTAAAAGTTCACCCCAGTTTTAGTAGTGTTTCTCCAGATACAACAATAATATTAAATCGAGGTCCAGTCTACAAAAGTTTGTTATATTGAAGTCTATTTTGATAACTGTTTATTGTCCTAATAATTGTATACCTCTACACCAGGAGGCTGCACTTTACAACAACTTTTAATTAATATTAATAATTTCTGCCTTTCTTTATTACAGAGAATATTCTTTCTTCAGATGAGAGACGGGATATGTCATCTGAGCAAAACAGAAGTACTGGTATGTTAAAAGCAACATAAATCCGACAACTGAGTAGCCTTGTAATAATATTAGAGGCCTGGGGTATGTCCCGATTAAAATTCACTCTGAATAGTATTAATGATCAAAAAAGATTATTAGAAACTAATTTTCCCTGTCAGAACTTCTTTCTATTAACTTTTGCTCAGAAATGCTACATGTATATATTTTTAGTGCATGCAATTTGATAACTTAGCAGTTTCTGTTTTCTCTCACAGGCCAACCCAATGAGCCCTATCACAACCTTGATGAGGAGGAGAAGGAAAAGGTCAGAGCCCTCCTATTCATCATGGATAGATTTTCAATTTCTCTGGAAGGCTACCACGAATTGACGCAAATTGAAAAGAGCCTCCCAGGACGTATCTAATTGAAAGCTGCACCAAGGTTTTGGACAGTAAGTGGGAAGTAACGAGAACACCAGGAGAAGCTCAAGGCGCAGAACTGCCATTCAAACTTCTACTGGAGCTTGAAATTCGAGAACATGTAAGTTGTACTTCAATCTGTGATCATTCTCAGAGACAAAAATCTCTTCTACATATCAGCCCAAACATTTTTCAAGATTTCTTTCTTTAGTTAACCAAATATCTACATTGTAATAATGTTATGTAATTTCCTCTCATGTTGTAGCTGAAGAACAATAATGGAACACCAGTGCAAAATATTAAAGTTAAGATCTCAGGAGATGGCACCAGGATGTCCCACTCTAGCAATGTCTTTGTATGTTCATTTGCCATCGTAGAGGATGGACAAGATTATTTATCAAGTTCAGGTATGTTACTTAGTATTCAAACCAATTCAAACCGATACTGCATAAAAACAAAATAAATTCACACGGAGACGGTTAGCGAACTATAAACATGCAAAACACTTGACTGTGCACCTTCACAGACTGACTTCACTTTTAAGATAAATTGATAAAAATTAAAGTTTTTAGATGAATTATTTTTATCAGTCTTAGGTTTCAAATTATTAATAAGCACAGATATTTTAGCAATGGACAAATTTTTGGTTACTCCATTGAATTTCAGTTGTTTGGCTCGGGTTGATCAGTATTAATTTTATTATCTCCACATTGTAATATTGTATTGATTTTTTTTAAATATATCTGGCAGGAAACCACACCATTGCTATCATCAAGGGAAAAGAGGAGTATCAGACTCTGAAAGCGTCCCTTGCCAATGTCATCCGTGATGTGAATGCCACAATCCAGGAGGGTCATTTAGTTGTTGATGGGCAGAAAGTTAACCTGGAATTCTACTTGGGTGGAGATTACAAGGTAAATTAAATTTGTTGAAGTATTATATCAAAATGTGCTAATTTAGGCTAGTAAAAGCTATAGAAAAGTTTAAATATTTCACACTCACTATATCATAATATTGTTTTATACAACAGTTCCTACTCCTGGCTATGGGTATGAAGGCTGCCACCTCCAACAACAGTTGCATTTGGTGCAAAATCTATAAGAATGACAGGTAAACACAAGATCTAGCAACTTTCTATCTAACTTAAAATTATTTTGCAAAAACTTCCATCATAATCTAGATAGAAAAAGTGAACCATAGGCAAAATTACAAGTTACATGTACAATTTTCATTTTCTCAGATGTCCCTGACATTATTAATTATTCTATTGATTTTTAGGTGTAACATGTCCCACAATTGTACTCACTTTCAAAGTGCTGAGCTGATGCGGATAGTGGAAGCTTCTTGGTCCAAACAGCCGGGATGCCACGCTGAGCCATTGTTTACAATCCCTGTCAACAATGCTGTCCTAGATGAGCTTCATCTAATGCTGAGAGTAACAGACCGGTTAGAGGAAGGACTAATCTACGACATTAATAAATGGGATACGGCAAATATACATTGAGATTTCATTTAAATCTAATCTTTAAGGAAGGCATTTTAAAAACCCTGACTGCTGAGCTTTTGGCGGGTTTTGGTGGCACATGGGTAGAAAAATAGAAACAAATTTTAACTTCCAACGTTTGTTTTCAATGTTGATGAGTGTTTATTTGAATGTGATTTAGAATTTCGTACAAAATAAACTCCACAATACAGAGTGTCTCAACTCTTTTGCAATTGCTTGTAGAACATTATTATATTCAACCTACTAAGGTAACACAATAAACATAAAGAAATTTCTGTATTTAAAACCAATAATTATTTTTGAAGGATGATAGCTACAACAAACCAGGACGGCAAAAGTCTGAAGACCACTTGCAAGAATTTCTTGCAGCAGTGCGCTCCCTGGGTGTGAGCCTACGAGTATACTGGGTTGCAGATAAACTCGAATGGACTTCTCTTTTGGGTGGGGAAAAGAGGATGCTCCTAAGGAAGCTGCCTGATCTGTTCGAAAAGTTCCTTCCTCCTGAAAGAGTTGAAATAACCCGTCGACTCTGGATTGTAAGTATATACATTTATATTAAATTACAGTATATAAACTTAATTTAAGTTACATGTAAAATAATAATTATGCCCTTGGCAGTGTGATCCATGATAATTGTCCTATCAATCACTAATAGACAATGGTTCTCAGCCAATGGATGTGCAATAAATTCAGACAGTTATAATTACAAAAACAAACTAATCATTTTGCTTGCTTGTGATTTCAGAACTTTAGAGTGTTGTTAGACATCCTTAACAAAGACAATTTGTCAGATGATGACATTACAGAATTTGAAGCCAAGGTTAGATAAAACACAAAATAACATCTGTTTGTACTTAAATATTGTTGTTGTTGTTGCTTTTGGGGGTGGTGGTTATTATCTACACCATGTTACTCTAAAAATGTGTGTACAGGGTTTTCAGTAGCCTTGTAATAAAATGTTTCCTTTCTCTTACAGGCACAGAGTTGGGGAAAACAGATGGTGAACATATCTGGCTCTGGTCCTGGGTATGCCCATACCATAATCATCACGCCCTACATGCACAGCTTGGTGTATCATGTCCCAGTTATGCTGAGAAAACAAAAAGTTTAGCGGCCAAGGTATTTATTTCCTATATTTTTATTTTTATTTCTGAGATGCCCCATTTTCAATTTGAGTTTTGGAAAAATAATCACTTTAATTTTGGACAACTCAACCAGAGTACTATTAATTAAAATTATAGTTTTCACTATTAATAAAGTGAAACAAACATTTCATTTCACAACAGGTGTAGAAAAGAAGAATGACGACTTGAGGCGGTATTTCCATCGCAAAATTAACAGATGGGATGCTGCCACAAACCTCGTGCTGGTAGAGAAAAGACAGGAAAAGCTGAGGGAGAAAGAAAGACCAAAGCGACCTTATGAAAAGAGGGACAGCACTTACTGGATAGAAGGCGGGAAGCAGGAGGCTGCAAAGAAAGTTCCAAGAATTTCTACATCAGCGCCACCAGCAGCACCAATGCCAACAGCACCAATGCCAACAGCAATGAGTGAGAGCATTTAAAAGCGAAGAAAATTCCTGACCTCATTGCCCTACTAGAACAGAGAACAGGGAGAAAAGTGAACAAGAAAACCAGAAAGCAGGAAATAATAAATGCTTTGTTGAGCTCAGATACCCTGCCCAGGTCTGAGTAACCCTAAGTCAATCAGACTTAAACAAAAACGGCTCCTTTAGGAGCCACCAAGTCTGCAAAAGTCAATAACCAACCATTTGCAAAGTGTCCACTAGATTACAGTATGTCTCAGTTCTCAGATTGTAACAACATTTTACAGTCAATCTATGTCACGCGCGACCAGTGTTTGCAAGATTTGAAACAAACATGAAACAATGGTCGCGCGTGACGCAGATTGACTGTAAAGCATCCAATCTTCTCTCGGATAATCCTGCTTTGATAATTTGTCGGCATTTTTTCGACTTGGTTTGAGTTGTTAAGACTGTCAAACTGTTCACTACAGCTATTTTATATTTGTCGGGTTTCTCAACTGCCATTGTGTGGTTCCAGAATATATCCATACCTCCCCCACGGATGGTTTTTTCGTTTAAACCCCCCACCCCCACCTCTCAGGTTACGATAGCTTTCATCAACATGCACACGGCCAACACAGTTTACAGAAAGAACAAACAATTAATGTGAATCACAAATTTAATCCAAAAAAAGAAAGAATATCTTTCTTTCCAATCAACAATTTAACTTACTTGTCTTGAAGTCTGATTATGTTTTGCTCCGAGGGCGCATGTGACTGGTGATGCTGTAAAGCATGGGGGTGGGAAAAGCAACTACCCATCAATTGAAATTGAAACCATAAATTATCTCACAACCTGCAAAGCAATCCTTGCGGCTATAGTGAGCAGATTCATCATCTGTCTGTATGTGTGATCATATTTCATATTTCATAGGATCAATCTTACACCATGTAAAGCTCTCCCATACATTTTAACAAAAACATTATATTTCTGAATTAGAAAGAGTTTTGATTTCTCAGCTTTGGAATCAAATTTTTGACTTGAGAAAGTGATCTTCACAGCTATAAAAGCAAACACAAAAAAATTAAACACAAAGTTCACCAGGCGATTATGTTACTCAATTTCAAAGTCTGTCATATTAAAATATTTAGCAGTTTAATATAACTTAAGCTTACAATTTTTCTGTTCGGATTCTTTGGCATTTAATTTATAAATGGACTCGTACGGAATTCCCGGGTATACTGTTCTTACTATATAAGTGTTAAAATACATACGTACCTTTGAACTTTCTCAAACGTCGAGAGCTTCACCACTTCATCCGTTAAGATTAAAAGATTTTGCAAGTAAGCATGTCAATACATGTGGCTCCATGAAAAAGCCGCCATTTTGACGTATGAAAAGCGCGTGCGCAGGCAATCCTGTTGAACGATCGCTGAACTCGACCTCAACTGGGTCAGGTGTCAGGTCGGTCAGATTACTTCCCGTGACGTTTTACCTCTCCTCTCACGCGCGGAAAACGATCAGAGCGGAAAGCTGAACTTCCAACCGGTAGTTCATATGTGTCGGATCAGTTAAAAGAACGGTAAGACAGGTTTATTTCCACTACGACTATTCGGCAACGATTAAACTACACTGTATTATTCCCGTTCAAACATTGGAAACAGTCTTTCTTTTGAGACTCATGAAACGTTTCATTATGCAGCTCACATTCGCAGACGACCAAGTAGCTGACCTTCTTGAGGAACTGGGGGCATATTTAGAAGGGCACTTGGCCCAAGTAGATGCTGTAAGTAGAAGTCACTTGTGTAAATGGAATTCAAAATGATAGGGTAAGATTGCATGCATACATGGAAAGAAAAAGTCCTGTCTGTCACTTGTGAACTCATGCACGCGAGAGTGGTGCAATTAGTGCTATAATCGACGGTCACTGGTATTTGAACTAAAGCTTTTTAATTTTGCATTTATTTTCAGGACAGACCACAAATGCATTATTTGACCAGATGGTGAGTAATATTGATTAAAGCGGAGTTTTTCCTTGAAATTGAAGTAAAACCATTGCGTTATCGCGACTCATTACATTGTATCTGTCAACCTTTAGGGACTGCATGGTTATCTTGGCTGTGATCTTTCTGAGCCAACAGCCCACCATCGTCGAAATGCTACGGGACAACAACCAGTAGTACCGGTAAATGTCCAATTTCGTCGTTTTGTCTTTACCATTTATCAGACACGTATTCAAGCATAAATCAACTTCAAAACGTTTCAGCTAAACTGCGAGCAGTATTTGTCTTCTTTCTTTTGATCGTTGGCGCAAACGCGAAGCCGAAATTGCTGGCCGGAAATTGAACTTCCGCTAGCGCGCGCTTCGCGCTCACACCAACAATCGAAAGAAAGAAGGCTTGTAGTCTACTTGTGTCACTTTTCGGCCTCGATGCAAACTTGCGTGTAACATTTCATTAGAAATTCACGTCGTACAAAATATTTTTTTTAATAGGGTTGCAGACACAGAGTGCCACACTGAAACTTCCGAGAAAGAAGAAGAGAATTTGTGTAAGGGAATCGAGGGGGCTACACAGTTTATGTAAATACACTTTTCCGTAGAGTGGCAGTGACAGAGATTACCACGGAGCGAATCTTGACGTGAGAGATGTATACTTGAGAAATGTTGTAAAAGTGAATTGTAAGGGAGCGAGGGGGGTATTCAGTAAGATGTAAACTTGAAATGTTGTAAAAGTGAATAAATTTTATGGCTTTATAATGTCTCCACTCATCTTAATGAAAATATTAATCCTAAGATTAGAAGGGTGACTGTGTTGCTACTGAGAATATCAAGTTGGTCATAACTTTATTGCATTTGGTGGCTTCTAAAGAAGCCGTTTTTATATAGCAGCTTTCAGCTCACTGCATATTTCCGGTGAAATAACTCTTCGTGAACTTTACTTGCACTCTCTCCACCGGACGGGAAGCTGTCTTGCGGCCTTGTTCATCCAGGAAGGCAAGCGACTTGCCAAGAAACAACTTGAAGTGGACAGGAGCGTGGACGCGACAACCACTGCCAGTTACTGTCAAACATTTCTTCAGACTAGAACCAAGGCCTGCTGTGATCAGCTCCTCTTCACTGGTGAGGTACGGAGTCCCTCGGAGGTCTGACGGCAAACCAGGAAAGATCGCTCGCAGTACATCATGCCGCATCGTGATGGTTTCGTTGCAGGCCATGGGCGCTTTTAAACCCTTCTCGAATAGAAGAGCGAGTCTCTCTCTGCATTCATCGGCGCGAAGTGGATCTACAGATCTGCTCTCGAAGGCGGCGACGAGGTCTGGTTCCCATGTATTTTCAGTCGGGGAGTAGTTCTGCCATTGGATGAAGTACTCCGCTTTGCCTCCTGTAACTCGTTTTGCAACAATACGCTCGACTTCGTAAATGCCCATAACAGTGGGCTTCACCTTTGGTCGGTATTTCGAGCTACAGCCACGATCGCAAACTTCATTCAATAACGATGCGTAAAGATATGCAAATTATTATGCCGCTCGTTGGAAAACTGGGCGCTGTAAGTACATGTCGTGAAAAACAATGGCATTCTGGGCGATGTGGTAAAAGAAAATAGTGTTACCAATGTTGGTTACTGGTTTCCCATCATTGGTATATGAAAATAGTGTTACCAATGTTGGTTACTGGTTTCCCATCATTGGTATATGAAAATAGTGTTACCAATGTTGGTTACTGGTTTCCCATCATTGGTAAAAGTAAATAGTGTTACCAATGTTGGTTACTGGTTTCCCATCATTGGTATATGAAAATAGTGTTACCAATGTTGGTTACTGGTTTCCCATCATTGGTATATGAAAATAGTGTTACCAATGTTGGTTACTGGTTTCCCATCATTGGTAAAAGAAAATAGTGTTACCAATGTTGGTTACTGGTTTCCCATCATTGGTAAAAGAAAATAGTGTTACCAATGTTGGTTACTGGTTTCCCATCATTGGTATATGAAAATAGTGTTACCAATGTTGGTTACTGGTTTCCCATCATTGGTATATGAAAATAGTGTTACCAATGTTGGTTACTGGTTTCCCATCATTGGTATATGAAAATAGTGTTACCAATGTTGGTTACTGGTTTCCCATCATTGGTATATGAAAATAGTGTTACCAATGTTGGTTACTGGTTTCCCATCATTGGTAAAAGAAAATAGTGTTACCAATGTTGGTTACTGGTTTCCCATCATTGGTAAAAGAAAATAGTGTTACCAATGTTGGTTACTGGTTTCCCATCATTGGTATATGAAAATAGTGTTACCAATGTTGGTTACTGGTTTCCCATCATTGGTATATGAAAATAGTGTTACCAATGTTGGTTACTGGTTTCCCATCATTGGTATCTGAAAATAGTGTTACCAATGTTGGTTACTGCTTTCCCATCATTGGTAAATGAAAATAGTGTTACCAATGTTGGTTACTGGTTTCCCATCATTGGTAAAAGAAAATAGTGTTACCAATGTTGGTTACTGGTTTCCCATCATTGGTATATGAAAATAGTGTTACCAATGTTGGTTACTGGTTTCCCATCATTGGTATCTGAAAATAGTGTTACCAATGTTGGTTACTGCTTTCCCATCATTGGTAAAAGAAAATAGTGTTACCAATGTTGGTTACTGGTTTCATATCATTGGTATATGAAAATAGTGTTACCAATGTTGGTTACTGGTTTCCCATCATTGGTATCTGAAAATAGTGTTACCAATGTTGGTTACTGCTTTCCCATCATTGGTATATGAAAATAGTGTTACCAATGTTGGTTACTGGTTTCCCATCATTGGTATATGAAAATAGTGTTACCAATGTTGGTTACTGGTTTCCCATCATTGGTATATGAAAATAGTGTTACCAATGTTGGTTACTGGTTTCCCATTATTGGTATCCTTTTTTCGTTTTCCAATATTGGTATATATAACACTTTACCAACATTGGTATACTACTTTAAGACTCCAATGTTTCTCCAACAATCTTCCAATAAAATTCCAACCTTTTACCAACATTGGAACCTCTATTTTTTTACTGTCACTGATTATAATCTTGTGGAATGTAAATAAACAGACAACGAAACTTTTCATGTGTTTGCGGATAGCTTTTCTTGAAAGAAGAAAGTATTCTTTTCTTTTAATTTTTCGGTTTCTATAACTGAAATATGCTATGCATTGAAAATGTTTTTCGAAGTAAATGAGCTTCAACCAGCTTCACGACGTCACTCAAATTTTCACATCGAAATCATCTAGCCTGCGTGCAAACGTCTCCTATTTCCTTGCTTCACGCGGAATCCGGCGGGCATCACAAATTTGTCTTTAGTCAACTTTCCCCATGACAGAGAAAATTCTAAACGAAATAACACATGTATAAAACATGTAGTGGAAGTAACCAAGTAAATTTTATTTTTAATGTAACATGAAAGCGAAAGTTTCCAATTTGACTAAATTTGATAATTAGGCGGCCAGACTTTGGGTCACATTCACGTTCACGGCCAGATGACACGCATTGCAATTATTGAACATTGCAAGTCTTCGCTTTCAGTGAATAACAACTCTTTTATAATGCTATGAACTGACGAAGAGTGGATTCATTACGATGGTGAGGCATCTAGATGAGAGTGGCGGTGTGATGTTTTTGCGGAATATGACGAATATCTTTCATTCCAAACATGCAAATCCGACATGAAACTATTAACTTCACGTACAAATTCAACCACTGCCATGAACTCCGGTAGGTGTGTATACAGTTTTAATACATACGTACACTGCCGTAACCATGCGACTTTGAGTGAACAAAATTTTGATTGTTTTTAAAAGATGTCAGGAAGGTGATAACCTGCAAACCAAGACGTAGTCTAGTTCGTCGTCCGATGGGACGCTAATTTTCTTAGTCAGTTTTCTTCTATAACGAGATCAAAATTGTTCTGCCATGTTAATTTTTGCTCTTGTCGTAGTATGCAGAACTCGCTACTGTTGCGTTACGTTTATTATGTCACGTTATAGGAATGTGTACCTAGAACATTACCTTATATGGGCATATGAGTTTTCAGGTCAGAGCACATGTACTTCGAGCCAAGTGATATTATTAAAGTAATGGAGTTGGTTACACCGCTCTCCTCCTGCTATTTTCCGACATGGTGTCAGAAGTGGGATTACTGATACTCCAGGAGTCGAAAGACCGTATTCAAGTTTTCAAATATTCAAATATTTCAAGTCTTCGAGTTTCAATCGGCGCGTTCCGCAATAGCACAACATGGCCGACAGATTCAAACCTCCTTCCATAGACTGGACCAGTCTAGGAGATGTACACAAGAGATTCAAACTCTTCAAGCAAAAATGCGTACTAATCTTCGCTGGGCCACTTGACAAAGTCGAAGAAGCAAAGAAAGTCAGATTGCTGCTGCAAGAAGAGCTGTTGAACAAATTTTCAGTGTGATTGTGTGAAAGATAAGCCTGTTTTCCATTACTTAAAAGAAAAATGTGTCTTTCACAGATGCTATCAAGAGTCATTTGCTGCAGTGGTTCCATGAAAAAAATAGGAAGATTGAGGATGGATATGACTATGAGGTATTATGGTATTTATTACAATTCTATATAGAACCCTTCAATTATTTAAAGATTTATAATTATTGCATATATATTTTTGAACTCCTAACAGAGACACGCTCAGAGCAAACCAGACATCAAAATGTTGTGTCTTGTGGCATATATATTACCTGTGACGTACCAGTAATATTGCAATTTGTCGTTTGCTCAATAATTCTGTTTCGATGCATGGGAATGTTGATCGTAGATATTTGGTCCATCAGTAATCTGCTGTAAGAGTGTTATCCATTGTCAGAAAGAAGTATTGTGTCTTTCAGCCCACTCTATAACTTTGAAGACTCAACATTGTTTTTAAAGAGCCAACTGTTTGCAATTACTAGCTATAGGCCACTCACAAACCAGCAAAACGTGCTAGAACATCAACATCTTCAGGAAACAGTTCAGATAGCTCCGGCTCAACACAGTCAGCAGCTTCCACATCAAGCACAAGCACACTATCTGAAGGTTTGTCAATGACATTATATGTGACCCTCCACGGGAAAACAGGGATAAAGGTGATAGCACGCTCACAACACACTTCCACTTTAAAACAAAAGAAATTGGTTTTAGCATGCTTAAAGCGTGTTCAGGAGCACACTTTGGTAGAAAACTCCGTTGTTTCGTACAACAATAAGTGTGCGCATACGAACAATGCAGTCAAACAAAGAAGCGTGTTAAGCTTCGAAAACAAAAGCTAGCGTGCGAAATAGCACAACACGCTTAGCGTGCGAAATCTCACGCAAAATTTAACTAAAGAGTTTTCGAAAGAGAGAGAGAGAGTATTGAGATTACACGTTGATGCAAACAAATACTTACCGTTCTGTCTAAGCTCACTGACGATAAAATGGCTGCATGTCAATAGCTTCCCGGATTTGATTGTAGCTCGACACTGGCTCGACCTTGTATTTAAACTATCGGTCGCTGTTGTTGCGATGCAGTTTCGAAATTAAAGGCGAGATTCAGTTTCAATATTCGAACTCAGTGTTTTATCCGTCTTAATAAGAACGTGGTACAGTGTGAAGAAGCAGGTAATACTTGACCCAATGCTGTTAAAGAACTCACTGTTCCTGCCCCCCGCTTCGATTGAAAAGAAAACATTGAGCAATAAAAATTGATACAATTCGTTTAGATTCTTCTCCAGAATATTTAAAAGAAGCCTTGATATGGCTTTG
This sequence comes from Desmophyllum pertusum, assembly GCA_029204205.1. Lineage (NCBI taxonomy): Eukaryota > Metazoa > Cnidaria > Anthozoa > Scleractinia > Caryophylliidae > Desmophyllum > Desmophyllum pertusum. The sequence goes on along the minus strand of MU825406.1, from coordinate 1,926,564 downwards.
TGCAGAGAGTCCTTCTGATTCCGCTTTTTAATACATGGTGACAACATGTTTATCAGACATTTCCCCCTGCATGGTTAAGTTTCAGTTCCAGTGTTCGCGCGGTTCATTGACGACTTTGGAATGCCTTGTAGTTACAAAACAATACTTACATCCCACAATATATTTTTGTTTTGAATTCACGTGTTCGTATGAATAATGGCGACCGCGGATTTGCAGAGCAATAACAATCACGATTAATGTTTAACACAAAGTAAAAGAACATCAAAGGTAATAATAACTGCGTATATTTCACATACATCAATATTTAAAATAAGTAGGGCGATCAATTTACTAAATTTTATGTCTGTTTGACCTTTAATATTCGGATAGTGTCTCTCTTGTTCGTCGTTCGATAGGACGCTAATTTACCTAGTTGTTTTCCGATCTCTTCCTTCTTCCTTTATAACGAGATCGCAATTTTTCTGCCATGTTTATTTTTACTCTAGCGTGTTCTAGTGTGTTCTAGCGTGCCAATTCGCATGCTAAGCATGACATGTTTAGCACGCTAATTCAAACAAAAGGTTTAGCGTGTTAACATCTCCGAAACAAAACCTAGTGTGTCCTTCATTGTCCTACGAATTAAATATGCACATGAAGCGTGTCCTTGGACACACTAAGCGTGCTGTGTTAGCGTGTTGTGAGTGTGCTATCACCTTTATCCCTGTTTTCCCGTGGAGGGTCACATATGTAATTTGCAGTGGCGCATTCCTATAATTTAGCATCACCCAGTGACCAACACACACAGGTCTGATTGGCTATATGTAAGGACAACCCAGTTATGGTACCCAGGGATGGAGATTAAAGCCGGGAGCCGGGTAAAATACCTGGCTGTTGCATGAAGTTTACCTGCTGACTAAAGGCTGGGAAATAATGGTACCCAGGGATGTAGATTAAAGCCGGGAGCCAGGGAAAATACCCAGCTGTTACATGAATTTTAACTGCTGACTAAGGCTGGGAAATGTCAAAATAGGGAAGATTTTGAAGCCCTTTCCTTGACTAGTACCCACCTATAGCAAAGAAATTTCTGTGTCCTGTTTCAAATCTTAACTACATCCCTGGGTACCATGTGATGTGAGCACATACATTAATAATTGCAAAGAGGACAAAAGGAAACTGAAAATAGAGCACTTTTATCACCATGCAGTGTTTGATAAGTTGGTCACTGAGCTATGCTAACAGTTTATTGGATTGCTCTCTACCCATGTCTATTGTCTTTAAAAGTGGCTTCCTTACCATAGGTTGATAGAAACCTCGAGCTTGCAGTGTAATTCGTAATATTATTATGCAACCAGTAACATTTTATGTCAATGTGTGGTTCCAGAAAATATCCATACCCCCCCCCACGGAAGACATTTTGGTTTTCACCCCCCCACCCCTCAGGAATTTCCGTTCCAAGGGGGTCTTTGATGACCCCCCCTCCCCCCAGGAATTTCCAGTATTTTTAAACATGGATCCCTCGGAAATTCCAAAAGGTTTTGTACCTAAAAAAAGGAAGACTCAGTTACGCAAAATATACGTTACAATCCGATCGCTTTCATCAACACGCACACGGCTAACAGAGTTTACAGAAAGAACAAACAATGAACGTGAATCACAAATTTAATCCAAAGAAAGAAAGAATATCCTTCTTTCCAATCAAAAATTTAACTTACTTGTCTTGAAGTCTGATTATGTTTTTGTTTTCAAGACACTTTGCCATTGCTTAGCGCTTGCACGACGAAGGAAAATTCGAAAATCGTTCGTGTTCGTAACAAAGCTGAGCAACCTGGCTTTTCCAAGAAACAATGGCCAGGGGACTGGGAAGGAGTTTTGGTCGGCCATTTTGATCCCGTTCGGTTCAGTTCGTGCTTGCAACTTCAAGATACATTTTTTCTCATTTAGAGAGGCGGTAAACTCAGAAAATAAAAGATACATGAAAGAACAAGATGTTTGGGTTTATTTCAATGGCCAGAATGTTTGATTTGGTTTGGTTTCATTCCTCGAAAATAGAGACAAAGTACGTATGTATTTCTTACGAATTTGTTGTGTTTGTTCAGAAGGGAACCCTCTGGAAAACAAGCTCTGCGTGAACCCCCCTCTCCTTCGGAATTCCTGGGCCTTTAACCCCCCACCCCCTCGGAATTTCCAGTTGTCTTCCGTGGGGGGGGTATGGATATTTTCTGGAACCACACAATGTACATGTAGCTTAATTTTGAAGTAAAATTATAACGTAAAATTTTGAACGCCAATAAGCGCAAGTTCTTTCAAGGTATAAAGCATACTTACAGCATTACTTGACGTCTTTTCCAAAGCTTTTCTTCCCGGGTTTTCTTTCGATTTCTTTCAGTGCCACGGCCGAAGTAAAAGTGTTGATGACTCTGTCTTCAGTAAGCTTATGTAGTTTTTTGCTACTTGCCGGAGTTCTTATAATTACTGACAAACCCGTAAAGGTCTACAAATAACGTTTCCGCAATTAAAATGGAAAAATCTCCACTAGGCTAAACCACTACCACCACAGGGAGCCCAGGCTTACAATATGGTAATCAGTGGAAAATTAGAAGGATTTGTATGGAACTTTATCAGCGAACCAAAAATAGCTTAAAATGATACTAAACTGTCATTAAATTCTACAAACCACATCAAATGTTGTACATGTGTTGTTTATTGACTGTCCTGGAGCCTTTAAGCCACATTTCAGCCGGTTTCACCATTACCTAAAAAATATAAAGGGAGAACTGAAATTCACTGGCTTACACTCGACTGCCCAACGAAAAGACGTCAAAAACCTACCTTAATTGATCCTTAATCCCTACCTTAATCGAGTGTAGAAGGAATGTTAGAGTTCCCAAACAGCGAGATTTCAATCCGTAAACTTTACCCAGCGCTTCAAGAATACGGAAAATATAGTTCATAAACTCTTAACTTGGCATTTCTGATGGTGCTTGTGACCGAGAGGGTTGACGTCGCTGCTGTGGAACCTAGCCTTTCATGACCAGCGCATGCTATGATTGGCCAACAGTTGTCAAGGTGATGAAACAGAAACCTCACACTGGGGGCAACGAGCACGGCAGCCACCAGAGTTACCTACAGGAGACTTTGTAAAATTCCCGCCAATACACATACCAGCTGGAGCGGTTTATTAAACAATAGCCCTTTTCACGGTTAACTTGTGATATTTGCATAACAATACACTTGAACATAGAAGCGAGGCAATTTCGGGCACAAGCAGCAAAACATCGTGTTTTTCTTGTGCTCCTTCAACTCTTTTAGTATAGAAACAGTTTTAAAATGTAAAAGAACTAGAATTCTTTTAGTTTACGTTGTTTTTAGAAAAAATTGTAAAACGACTTTTCTCTATTAATAAAGTGTACATTCGCATAAGCAACAGGGAGAGCGGGTTATGATCTTTATGGCAAACTTTAACTAAAAGAGTTGTATATTTAGTTCTTCTCCGTTTTAAAACTATTTTTATACTAACATAGTTCAAGGAGCTCAAGAAAATCACGATGTTTTACAGCTGCAGGTAAGAAACTGGGTGTGGTGTGTTCAAGTGGAATTGCAACTCAGGTTTTCGAAAAAGGCGTTGCTTCAACAGTTCACTTGTATTACGGTTTCCAAACTGCCGAACTTTCTTGTGAGAAATTGATAAAGCGCTCCCTGAACAACAATGTTGTAACAGTGAAATGAAAGCTGTGGACACTATAATCTGGGACGAGGCAAGTATGTCTAGCCAGTGAATGCTGGAGCTTGTGAAGGTGTCACATCATCACCTCTCCACAGAAAGCACCAATGCTAATCCATTTGCACGAATGCAGCTGATACTCGTTGGAGAGTTTCTTCACTTAAGGTGGCTGAAAACTGTTTATAGCACTTGTGCTTTGATTGATCGCTACTGCCATCCTATATTGTTGATGTTAAAATAATGGTATCAAATGAATGCCCAATTATTGGTGAACAAGTTATAATCATCTGCTTCACATTAAAGGTTACCATAGCAACAGTATAGCCCGTATAAGGTGACCCCATTTTTTATTTTTGAAAAATAATCAGCACGCTAAGATACAACTTTTTGCAAAATTTAAAGCAGTCTTCAAAGAACACCTTCACTAAAACCCTCTTGAGCTACTATCTGATCGTGATTGCTGCCAAAGAACTTGCAGAGTTCCAAGCTAAGGGCTTAATTATCAAACGATCAATCAGCCTAAAAAATGCTGTGATCTGCCAATGTCCCAATCCTAGCGGTCATTGTCAAAATGCCTCCAATCTCAGAGCTGGCTGTCAAAATTGTATCTGAGGCAACTGAAAGAAGACTTGATAAAACAAACTTGAAAAACAACTCTGCATTTTATCAATGGAATGAACTCTCTTCGCTCAAATTTTGACAGCCAGCTCTGTGAATGGATGTATTTTGACAGTGATTTCTGCTGATTGGTCACTGTGGATGCACTTTGATCTGGCAACGTGTCAAGTGCCTAGTCTACTACCTGTAGCTTTGTGTTCTTGAGTTTGATTTTTTTCATAAATATGACGACTAGTAATTTGCTTTCGAATGATCCTTTTGACCAAAGATAATAGCTAGGATCGATTGTATGATTAATAAATTATCATGGACAATTTCACTCCAGAAATAAATAGCTGGACATGACACCTATTATCAGTACACATAAACTTACATTTATACACCACACTTAATTTCAATTTTGTAAAGTAGCACAAATTACATTATATACTAAAAATAAAATGTGTGGTTTCAGAAAGTATTTATACCCACTCCAAGGAAAGGAGGTGGGGTTTCCAAATAATTTTTTTTATAAAGGGAAGTATGAAGATAAAGTGGAATTTCCAGGGGGTGGGCCAGGGGGGTGGAGATATAACTAGTTTATTGTTATTAATTTTTTAGGAAAGCACTTTTACTACTGTTCAGGTCCAGTTTTTGCTTTAAAAAGTTTATCTTTTCTTACTGGCTTTTCTACATGTTATGTGCCTTGAACTTTTCCAGGTCTTACAATTGATGAGTTGCAGAAGAAAATGTCTGGCCTGCGTACTTACTATGGGAAAGAAATTGGGAATGAAAGAAACAGCAAATCAAGTGGCAAAGGAAGTAAGGATGTCTACACATCAAAATGGCCCTTTTTCGTCTCATCCAGTATCTGGACATAGATTCTGAAGAAACAGAAAATGAGACAGTGCTGCAGCTAGTGGACCCGGAAACACAGGAAACTCAACCTGATGATGTTGATCTTCAAGGGAGTGTTTTCCTCTCGATAACCCTCCATCAATTAAAAACAAAAAAAGGGCATTAGTATTGGAAGATGAGCTTCTTTCCACCTGCTTAAAGGAACTGAAGCATCCAAAAGAGAATGTCACTAATGCTGACATTGCATTTGGCCATTATGTTTCTAACCAGATTAAGAAAATACCAGATGGTTATGCAATGGAGGTGTTGAAAATTGAAATCCAACAAAGTATTTTGAAAGTCATGTTAGCTTCAAGACAGCCACTTTCTAACCTTACAACCATTGCATATGAGGACTTGCATGAGAATTAATAACAAGCGATATTATTTATTTTCTTCATTGTGAGTCCCAGGCACTCTAAAATTAACTTGTCATTTTATTTTATTGATGATTCAAAAGTTACTTGCAATGATGCCACTTTCATAGACATCAAAAGACAATATTTATAAAATTGTTACTGTTAAATAAAGTACTTTATACTTGAGAGCAAAAAATACATGTACACATTCGATATAATAAATCGATTAATACAAGTAAACCATGTATGTACATTTTTGTGGTGTGTGGTGAACCCTCAAAATCTATAAGTAAACCACATGTGCACCATATAATTTAACTTCAATGAACACCCTCTCATTTTTTCAACTGACCCCTTTGGATGGCCGAGAAATAAACAACCTGGCAATGCATTAAACAGCAAAAGAATCATCTTGAATCATTATTTGTATCAGTCTCCAAGTACCACAAATTCAAGTACATCCAGACTGTTCAATAAAATCATCCACAGCAAATTTTTCGTGGAATTATCAGACTCAAATTGATTGCATGCAACATTGTTATTGGTATTGTACTGTAATTATTGTTATTATAAGCAAAAGTTACCAATTCAAATGTCTGAAATGAAAACAATGATAGTAATGAAAAGTCTGATAATAATAAATTATTGTTTTACTGCCTTCATTTATCAGTAATAATCTTTTTAAGTAAGAACAATCCACCCAGCCCCACCCCCCCCCACCCCCCACCCCCCCCCCCCCCCCCCCCCCCACCAGTGCTCCCAACTTCTGCCCAATCCCTTATCCGGAACTAAAGGTAATTAATTTTAGACCAATACATTCCACTGCCATGGGACTTTTTTTTATTATTTTTTTATTATTTTTTATTTTTTTTATTTTTACAGACTTTATTTCATCACAAAGACAAAAAAGTTACAGAAATTACAAAAATTACAAATTATTTCATATATACAATAGATTAGCTACAACAGCCACGCAATAGCTGCTGTGCATTAACTTATAATTATTAGGTTCTAATATAGTTTAAAATTTAATTAATTATGATGGAAACAACTAATTACACAAATAGAGAATTGAATTACAATATACTTACTATACAACAAGTAATGTAAATCTTAATTATAAATACTATACAGTCACAAATACACGCGCAGTAACAAAAGGAAAATAAAAATTATAAACTTAGAGTGAAAAATTATCTGTCCATTTATTATAAAAAGTTGTTAAAGCATTATTCTTGGTGGAAATGTATTTTTCTATTTGATATTTGATTTTAACTTTTAAGTTTGAAACCTTCGATATTTGGAAGTACATGCATCCTCCTGCAATCCCATAAATATACTTTACCAATTAATATTAGATAATTTTGTAAGGGGCATGACGATGTTATAATACCAATGATGATGTCTTGTAGGCAGAGGACTTGATATTGTTTTGTTATTGTAGTGGTATTGTTCAAAATTTTTCCAAAATAAATTTGAATACGGACAGTAGAAGAGAAAGTGGTGTAATGTTTCTGGTTCGTTGTTGCAAAAAGTACATTCATCGTGCTCACTATATCCAATTTTAAATAATTTCGTATTATATAAAGTATCGAGTTTAAAATTTTGTATTGAAAGGCTTTGACATAAGGCTTGTGCGCTATAGTATGGGGAAGAATGAAGGCAAGTTTCAAATCTTCTAAAGATAAGTTAAAATCATGTTTTAGTCTCTGTGCATTATTAGGTAGTTGAGCTTTTTTACTAATTATCAAGGCGTAGTAGTCTTTTGATTTCTTCTTTGTTATATCAAAAATAATATTTCCATACTTAAAAGAAGGATTACCTATTGTGGAACTGCACTGTACTGTTTTTAAGTTAGAAGGTATTGAGTGTCTAAGACCTGTCCATGTGAGGAAATTGACCTTTTTTATTTTGTTATTAATTGCGTTGAAAGATTCAATATTGTTAAGATTCAATAGAAGGTCACTAACTGTATGAACTCCGGAATCGTAGTATGTCTTATAAAAAACAGGTTTTCCGTTTATTCTTATGTCTTTATGATTCCAAATTATAGATAGCCAGTCTTTCTCGTCAGAAAATAGATCGCGGAATTCTAACCACCACTGCAGAAGTTCTCTATAGAAAATTGAAGTTATTGAAATATCTTTTAACGTGTAATTACAATTAAAAATTAGAGCGCCTCCAACGTCTTTTAAGCCATGCATCAAGTAAGTCTTCCATGTACTTTCATTATTATTAAATATTCTTTTTAACCAGGCTAGCCTTAGAGATTTAATCATACTTTCAATATCTATCATTCTTATACCACCTTCTTCAAAACTGTTTATAGCTGAAAGCCTTGTCACCTTATCTTTCCCTTTCCACAAAAATGTGTAAATTATGTGATTTACTTTTTTGATAAATTGTGTTGGAGTTGGAAGTAACGAGGACGTATAGACTAATTTGGGGATGAGAAATGATTTTATTATAGTAATTATAGTAACTTTTTCCATATAAGAGAGTGCTCTAGAAGACCAAATTCTCAAAGACTTCTCGCTTCCTTTTTTCTTTTTCTTCTCTTGTTGCAAAGGACAGCCACAATGACCGCAGCCAATACATTCCATGCGTCCGCCATTTTGGCAACAAATTGTACGCGATTTGGGCATGTCGTAAGTGAAAATGTTGTGCGCGTGTAAATGGTCCTAAGTCAAGTTGTAGGCTTGTCATAAGCATGTCGCATGCGACAAAATTGTACCATCTAAATTGGCATTAAACAGTTACCAGCCACCTTAAGGTCTGTACCGAATTGTTTTGACGAGGGCAATTTCATGTTCCTCTCTCCACTGTTTTGCGCTGCCATTATTCATCGGTTCGAGTTGACAGAAATAATGCGGCAGTCACCAACAGGCCAAAAGTTATTATCGTGTCTCAAAGATGTACGACTTGGCCAATGCAGTGTTGAGACGGAAGAATACCTAAGATCACTTCCGCGGCCATTGGGTGATGAAAAGAAAAGAGATGCGACTCACATCTTTAAAAAAAAAATACCAGCTTTGCTGTTCAACAGAAAGATGCTTGAAGCGTTGCCAGGGGAAATCCACACCTTTCATGCTCTTTCCGACAATGGGATGAATTGGCCTGGAGAGAACGTTCTTCAGTTAAAGGCGGACTGTCGTGTCATGCTGATTTGGAACAAAACGGAAAACCTGAAAAATGGTACCATGGGTGTTTTTATTGGGTTAGAAAACGACATGTGCGTAGATTTTGGGGGTATCGGAGTTGTATTTATTGGAAGAGAAATGTGCATAAGACGAAATCATCATGGAGAAAACATTGGCACTGTAACCCAATACCCTGTTGTACTGGCCTATGGAGTAACTTGTCACAAATCCCAAGGTCTTACATTGCCTTCTGAAGTTGTTCATTGTACCCGAGAGTTTGTACCTGGTCTGATTTATGCGTTTTCTACATGCTATTGGATATTTTTGCCAGCTTCACGCTACAAATTGCCAAGATTGAAATTAATTTTAGAATTTTATGGGACCACTTGAAGTTCATTAACCTCAATCGTCTCTAAATCGTGCATTATTTGCCCGAACACATTACATAGATTTTCGATTTTTTTCGAAGGGAAGCGTTTCGAGTTCGACCCTGAAACTTGGCATGGTAAATGTTCCATAATGATATGTTAGGGCTGTAAAATAAAATTATCGAAAAATGAGGTACCAGCGGCATTTTTGTGGTATTAAACATTAACGATATTCTGCCGCCATTTTTAGCGGTCTTCAGAGGTGTTTTTAAAATGGCTTGCAAAATTACAATATCAACGTACCTGAAAATTGTTACAAGTTAACAATATATAGGAATAGTTGTTCCGACTTTGTGTGAGGTTTGGCGTCAATTGGATTTATTTTAAGGCTTCGGTGGTGCTTCGTCCTTGCACCTTATTTTGGGCATTTGATGAAGCGAAAAACTGCACTTTGACTGCACTTTCAAATTTTCGCAATTTTCTGAAAATTAAAAAATCGCTGGAACTTTTAAATATGATTTTTGAAAATAATTCACTCAAGGGTATCTTTGGGCAAAATATCAGCGATTCGCCAAATGGGTCGTTGACGGACCATTCTCAATCCCAACAGGCAGTCACTCTTAACACAGGTTGCACAAAAAATTCCACCACCACCACCATTTGATGTTGTTTTAAAAAGAGAAGAGCTTCGGATGTACCACAAACCTGGAGGATAACTAACGTACTCGGTGAAACCGCAAATTGTTACTATGAAATGAAGAAGAAGTGTGTTCTTAAGAAAAATAGCCACTTTACAGGGGAGCAGAATGAAATCCCCGATATGTGATTGGGGAAAATTATCCCCAACTCATGTTAATCTGTTTAAAAAAGAAGTTGAAATCAAGAGGTTGTGTGTTCTTAAGAAAAATAGCCACTTTATCGCGGAGCAGATTGACATTTAAGAAAATGATTGGGGAAAACTAATCCCAACTCATGTTAATCTGTTGAGAAAGGAGTTGAGTATCACAAAGCCGTGAAATTTTGGCTCAAATTTTCAGAGTAAGGCCCAGTTCAGACGCCAAACTTTTCATGAGCCGAACCTAATACCTTGAATTAAGTACATGGAAATTTCGGCGTCTGAATCAAGAGGCGGGATTTTCTTAATTTGGGTCGACCCAAATTCGAATTCAGTTAGGCTCTTGAAAAGTTCGGCATCTGAACTGGGCCTAATTTGTGTTGTAATGGTCTGGCAAATTGTATTGCGGTAACTCACTGAGTTAATTTTTTCTTGTGCGTTGCCACGAGCCCACGAGGTGCAGTTCATACTTATGGTTGCTCATTAATCCCACTAGCTCGTACAAATTGTATCACTAAGAATTTGAGTTACAAGCTTACTAAAGCCTGGTTTCCACATGATCGCAAGGATCGCAATGCTGCGATCTCGTTGCGATCCTTGCATTCTCGATCACAGAGATAGAAAAAAATTATATCTCTAGTACGATCGATGCGATCATATGGAAACCACTCTTGCAATCTTTGAGATCGTTGGCGATTCGATTATATGGCCGAAACCAGGCTTAAATGCAACAATAGGGTCATATATATTGTTGCATTTAGTAAGCTTGTGATTCGACTTATTAGCGATACAATAGTCAGAGCTAGTGGGATTATAGTATAGCGTTATTGGGTTTTTATCCTTTCTTGTATCGAGGTATTTAGATTTACTTGTACCAGATCGAAGTTGGCCCAAGTATTGCGTCTTCTAGTCGAGATGAGAGATGGAAACGAAAATATCCACAAGACAACGACTTCAGGCACGCAGCTTATAGACTTGCAGTGACAGGCAAAAAGAAGAAAGATAAAGCTCACATGGGAAAAAGCGGGAAACGAACGGTTCCTGTGGCAGGAACATCTGATAGCGCCGGAGATTTACAAGGTTTATATCTTGACTTCATAAACGCTTTTCGAGTCACAGAAATGCAGACTCAGAGACTCAAAGGAGTAGTACAGGATGTAATTAATGGACACCCCCTCCCCTCCCCCCCAATCAATATACATGTAGGTGGCATGTAGCTGTCAGCCCCCCTCTACTTCATTCCATCTCAACCTAACGTGGTGGGCGAGAGTACAAACCCCCCATTGCTACAAAAATATGGGTCTGATCAAGTCGTTACATACTTCTTCCCTATATTTGCTACTAGACAAATAAACAGATAAGAATGCGTGACAGCTGAAACGAACATGTGCGTTACACGGGACAACGTCAAGAAAAAATACTTTTTTCAAATTTAAAACATTCACCCTTTTAGTTCTGGTTTACCAAGAAATATTCAGGGTAACAGTTTTCAAATGGGTGGTAAATAGTGAATTTTACACCTTTGTATCGGAAAGCGTTCCAGTAAGTCTGCTTCAAATATCCATGTAAATTTCGTTGATGACCTTTTGACCCAGGCATACAAAACATTTATCATTTATATACTAAAGTGCTTGAATTTAACAACATTCAATACAACAGCAGTACACTAAATAAAATATTCAAACACTTCAATTATCTTGAAGAACTGAAAACAATTAATTTTTTCTTGACTTCACTGCCCACAGAAAAACGCCATCTGATGTTAAAAAACACAGTTTCACTCACAACCAGTTTAGCAAATTCCACAAATGAAACAGGTTTTACAAGACAGAGCAATTATTTTAACGAACTCTTTGTTTAGAATTTAGCAATTTTATTCGTAAGCAATATCACTCACTTTCCGTGCATTGTGGCGTTCTCCTCGTCTTGTGTTTCTTGGCTAGCGCTTTGGTGAAATGTGAACCGTGGGAACAGGTGAATTTAATTGGCTCAACTTTAATATAATTACGTTTGTTGACTTAACAAAAGGACCAAACCAAACAAATACATTTCTAAATTGAGCGGTGAACGTAAACATCGAAATAACCGATGGAATTAAAACAAATGCTTTGAATCGGATAAAAATAATTCTGAATCGAGAAGACAACAATAATTATTTAGAACCCATATTCTTAACCTACCCCTATTTTAAAATAGCAAACATGATACTTTAGTTTTTCTTACACAGGAATGTAACATGATACTTTTGTTTTCCGTACGCAGGAATGTAACATGATGCTTTCGTTTTTCGTACAAAAATCCCGATAAGCTCGAACCAAAAGTCATTTCTTTTGGATTTGTTTCACTGTAATCTTAACCCCGAAATTTCGAACTCCCGATTTCTCCAACTAATTTTCGTTTCCTTGGAGAAATGGAAAATTCTCTCCCGTGAAATTAGAGGTGCCTCAAAGTCTAATTTAATTAATTTGCGGTTTTACTTGGCGTCACGGACTTTTGTTGAGAAGTGTGAACTTTTGAAACATTTTCTTCCACAACCTGTGGAAAAATCTCGGAAAATATAGTTTGAATTTTTTTTGGAGAGCTACTTATTAATGGCGCATGCCAAAAATTATAAACAGCGCTGCTTACCGAAAATTATCTCCCGTGAAATCAGAGGCGCCTCGAAGTCTAATTTAATTAAACTAGGCGTCACGGGGTCTGCAGTAATATTTGGTGAGAACTTTTAAAACATTTTATGCTAAAATCTGTGGAAAATCTCGAGCAAATGTAAATAGTTTGAACTATTTTTTTCTGTTTGAATTGCTCACTGGAGACCGGAGAGAAACGATAACTTACTTTCTTCAATACCAAACTGTTTTGTTATCTACCTCATTTACATTGTACTTGTTGTTAGTAATGCACTACAGAGCTTAAGCGCATGCGTAAAACGGTGAATTACATGTAAGCACCTTATTCTAGAAAGAAAGCTACCACAAGGAGAGCAAAGCGTTGCCAGAAACAAATATATATTTTGCTAAATACTTGTAATAATAACGCAGATAGATAACCCACGTTTTGCGTGGTGTACACGCGTGCTCCACGCAAGAGTTATTAATTAATATTAATTAATCGATTATCAAAGTTTACGGCTTAGGGTGTTAGGGTGTCAGGGTGTTAGGGTGCTATCGCGGACGACTCCACAATACATCTTCACAATAGTACATCCTGTACTAAAAATGGCGTTTTAGAGGGTAAAATCAAAAACATTTCCGGGGAAGCATGCCTCCGGACCCCTAGAAGCCTATGGCGACGTTACAATCCTACGGCGACGTTACACACCTTCAGCGTCGAACCCGCCCCAGCAGTCTGGTCCATTTAAAGAGGAAACAAAGCTATCCAGTTGAAAACAAGCCTACGGGACTGTAAAGTACTGATGAAACCCCGCTCCCGCTATACAAGGCTTTTAACAAACTACTTGACCCCCAGGGCGGGAATAATTAGCGGTGTTTTAACACCGAGTTAATGTTAAATTCCCCGCTATGTCCTGCGGTCGGTGGGGGGGGGGGGGGGGGGGGGGGTGCCATCTCGTAGCCATGAAAACGTTGAGACAAACGCCTGTGCAAAATTATGTGAAAAGGTGGAAAGGCCCTGGGTACGAGAAAGACTCTTCTCCCACGGTAAGCCTCAGCCCGAGGGGGTTGGGGTTTGGCAATGATCCCTTCTCCACCCCACTTTTTCTGGTATCCCCTACCTGCTAACCTTTTATCTCCCCACCCCCACCCCTACCCAGGAAACAAAATCTTCCCATAGGGAAAAAAGCCTTGAATTTCTGATTTCTGATTTCCAAGTTTTGGGATTTATGATTTATGATTATCGGAAAAACAATAATCCTTATAATAATAATTATAATCCTTAATGTTATTTCCTGATTTTAAATTTGAGCGTAATTGGAAAATGGATTGACCGCAAAAAGAGCTGATTGACGAGCGTGCGAAAAGACCTGCGAAACGCGAATAGTGGCTAAGGTAAAAAAGACGAGGAAATTAGGGAGAGCTTTGTGCGTTTTTTCGCGCCGCTCCCTCACTATCCGAATGCCTGGAATATAGGCTAGTACCGAAATATCGCTTATTTTATATTTAGAAACCCCAAGCGGTACCAAACCACAAATATTACCCAATAAAAGGTAAGACAATCACCTCTGTCACTTTTATTTGAAATCAGAAATCGGAAATCGGAAATCGGAAATCGGAAATCGGAAATCGGAAATCGGAAATCGGAAATCGGAAATCAGAAATCGGAATTCAGAAATTGAGAAATAAGAAATTAAGAGAATCCGATTCCCGAAATGCCACCTCTGATAATCCAGTTCTGCTAATATTGGTTTATCCCTGTTTCTGATGTCAATATTGAGAATACTGGATCGATAAACTCTTTAACATTTCCCGTCCGGGGGGGGGAAAGGTAGAAATGTTACTTCCGGTTACAACGTTTAGCCTTGCCTCACCCTTACAAGTCAAAAATAACTCGCGTCTCGCGGGAGGGGGGCGTTCATATCCATTTCGCACTCAATCTCGTTCCCAGAGCCCTCGCTACCCTTGTCCAGCGGTGGAGCGGCCAACAAGGACCTCTGGGATAGAGTGATCCGCCTGACTTACACAGTAAGACCGGAAGCCCAAAACTCTTGGCATTCATTAGTTGAAACATGGGGTCGAACACATGCGCAGTAGAGCCGGAAGTCCAAGAATCCTGTCAATCTGTCATGATGGGCCACTCCACCGCTGGACAAGGGTAACGAGGACTCTGGGAACGAGATTGTTTCGTGCTAAAAGTGTCACGTGGTTTGCTTTGGTTCGAAGACTTTCGAAGACAAAATGGATAATTGTGAAGTGAAGTACGGCCAGATATCTCGCACTTTGGCCATACCCAACACCGCAACATGCTGGCTTCGAGGTTTCTCCGATACCTGTCTTTGCTGATGAAAACGGAGTGTTTCCACAGCTGGAAAGTTTCAGCATATATGACATGGAAGTAAGCGAGAGAAGAAACGCGAAATGAAATCACGAGTGCTCTGATGAAGACAGCTCGGACACAGAATTCAGCGCGAAACAATCTCGTTCCCAGAGTCCTCGTTACCCTTGTGCATTCGAAACCCAACCATCCTGATTTTCTTGTCCCAGCCAGTGATCCGTTTCAAACCAGTGCGATAGTATTTTTTCGCAATACATGGGATCACTTGTCCAGAGGTTAATCTTAGGACCTAAACCAAGATAGTAGTACGGAATAGTTCCCTTCTTGTTACAGTGAGGACATAGGTCATCTTCTGATGACATTAAACCAAAGTGTGGCTCTCATCAAGGCAAATCATGTACTTTTTAGCATCCCTGTAGCCAGCAGAATGCAGTAGCACCTCTGCATCCTTCCAACACTTTGGCCACAAATGTTCATACTGCTCACTAAATGCCATCATGAATATTTTTTCCTAGTCCGGCGGCATAGCTGGAAAATTGTGTCATTTTTGTTACTAAAGTTATATTTTGCAGATCTATAGAAATACGCAAGGTGACTAACTTCTGCTACAGAACCACTCTCAGTTCTCACCGTATTGCCCGTAAACGGCTTTGCAGTTTTCCTCGCTGAGACCCCCCGCGAAGATATATGGTCCTCTTTCAGTAACTCAGAAATGACGAGATAATTTGAACGAAAAAAGCAAAATGTTCGTATTAGTTAAAACATTTACTTCTAACAATGATAAATTTTGTTGCGTTAATGAGCCATTCATACAGAATACTAAAAAATAGTGCTTTAATTAAGCGAGCAAATAATAGAAACTTGTTACTTGCTTGTGTGCTGTTATTTGTCTTCCCTTGCGCGTGTTTCGGCGAGATTATTTTCATAGTAGCAATATAATTTAGCACAGGCGAAAGGGAAAATGGTTAACCTGATTTTCAGTGACCAGCTGGTATTACTGGGCCGTGATGTAGGCCTGTCAGGTCAACATGATATAATCCAATTAGAAAATATGGAGGAATCAGGCCAAAATGTAGACTGTTCACAGCCTCTCTATTTTCTCAGATCGTTGTAGCCGCGAGCGAACTGGAACTGAGCGCGAAGCGCGAGCGTGGGGGTCAGTGTCCAGCAGCTTTGACTGGAACATAAGCGTATTTTGCCAAGAAAATACAAGCGAGAAAAGGGAATGCCCATTAAACTCGAAACAGAGCAACCGTGGCGTTGGATACATCACACTTCAAAAGAATTTGCAGGGATTTTATGAGGCTGGAGAACTTCACCTTGACGTAGCGGAGCTGGATGAAGGGGAGGGGATTGCTGAGACACTTTGGAAGCATAATGCTTCATGGCATAAGTCATGCCGCGTTAAGTACAACACAACCAAATTGAAGAGGCTGGAGAGAAAAACAAAGCCAACTGAAGGAAATGTATCGCAGCAACCCGATGGTAGTAGCAAGCGTACAAGATCTAACCTCGCTAGTACGCCTGTAGGACAGGGAAGTCTGTTTCTTTTGCGGGGGACCAGCCACTGAGGGAAACCCATTATCTCGCGCAAGCACCATAGAGCTAGATTCTCGAGTTCGAGCTGTTGCCATGGAAGTAAATGAGTTCATGGGGACATGGTAGCACTGAAAATTCAGTACCATGAATAATGTTTAGTTGCACTATATGCGCGTACTAGCCAACAGTCCGTTGTGAACCAGCTAGAGGAATCAACGCCGCATAGAGAGAAGCCTTTTCTGAGATCGTACGTAAGTTAGGGGCCTACAAAATGTGTACCTCTGACTGTAAGGTGTTGCAACTGTCCGATGTCAGTCAAGAGGGAATATTTGACAAGACTGCAGAAACTAGGCGTACCGACACAGGATCAGTCTGTACACTCAACGCGATTTAAAGACAAACTACTCGCTAGCATCCCAGAACTGAGTGCACATGCGAAGGGGAGGGAGGTGTTGCTGGTGTTTGAAAAACGATATCGCGCAAGTACTGTCCGAAAGTCTTGACGGAGAGCAGGATTGTAAAATGACTCTCGTACGGGCGGCCGAAATTGTAAGGGAAGATATGTTCAACAATCGTGACCTTTTCAATGGGACATTTCCCCAAGCATGCCAACAACGCTCTGTATCGCCGTCCTTGCTAACATTAGTCAATATGATTCTCGTAGGCACCAATGAGCAATCTCATGAGCAGGAAATCAGCAAGCTGCTCTCTCTATAGCGCAGCTTCTAAAATTAACAGTGTAAAACATGGGCGGAAATGATGGAAACTGATGGATGTGTTAGGCATAGTAGAAATCAGGAAACACCCTTACCTTTATACGTATTGATGCACGTCAAAACAAGGAGAAAGGAATTAGTAGAGAAACTGTGCACGTTAGGTTTATCTGTATCATACGACAGGGTGCTGCGCCTGTCATCAGACCTTGCTAATGCTGTGTGTGAACGTTATGAGGAAAATGGAACGGTATGCCCTCCGAACCTACGTGGACAGGTTTTCACTACTGCTGTTGTAGACAACATAGACCACAACCCTTTGTCCACAACAGCAACAGGATCTTTCCATGGCACAAGTATTTCTGTCATTCAACATCCAAGTATCACTGAAGAGAAGAAGGCCAGGATATGGGGAAAATTATCTTGCGGGAGTCGTCGCCTGAAAAGGGCATTAATCCCTTGCCTGCGAGCTACACCAACGTCCCAAGTGTTGTTTCCAAGAGCGGCAAGCCTGCTGTAAGCCCCGTATCAGAGTCCATCAAAGAATTTGAATGGTTAGAGGACATAAGCAAGATCTACTCAGCTGGTAAGACCGAGATGGGGACAATTAAAGATCAAAGCAAAGTCCGAAATAAAACAGCTGAAGCTAATTCGTGGTCTGCGTTTCACGCTGAGAGACAGACGCAGGTAACCCCTAAGTGAACAAGCTCTCTACTGCCTCTTTTTTCTGATAGTGCTTATTCCGTGGAGATGATAAGTCACGCCATAACTGTTATTAGCAAAGCCGTAGAGTACCTAAACCCGGGACAAACTGTGGTTATTGCTTGCGACCAGCCACTCTTTGCTTTGGCAAAAACAATTCAGTGGGCTCAAAAGGACAGTGCAGGGGAGGATAAGCTGGTAGTTATGCTTGGTGGACTCCACATCGAGCAGGCGGACCTGGCTCGCTGGCAGTGGATGGGTAGAAGTTATGTCACAAGCTGAGATCACTACAGCAGGAAGAGCGGAGTCGCTTATCAACTGTGCACACATTACGCGCACTAGGTACGCACACCAGGTAACTGCAGCAAGTTTATTCATTCTTCAGAAACAGGCATACAGGAACGGTACGTCGAGTTTGTTAAAGAGGTAAAAGAAGCTGATTCGTTTTCCATGTGGAGAGGTAAGAAAGAAACCACGATCCCACAGTTTAAGTACTGGAACATCACTATACAATTTGAGTTGCTGATACTGACCCCCTCGTGCGATCTTTCAGAACTTCACCCTATACACCGAGGCATTGGTAGGAATTGCTGCTTTGATGTTCGCCCTCGACCGAACGAACTACGCACATCAGGGATATTTAGCTCTACCATCAAAGCATCCAGAAATCTACAGAGAGTTGCAGAGTGGGAAGTTTACAGTGCAGAAGACTGCAAACGCCTTCTCTGCCATTCCATTGGACCATGTGCATGAGCAGAATAATGAGCTCATCAAAGGGGACGGCGGGGCGATAGGCCTAACATAGAGTCAGAGTGCGTTGCTCAGGTGGATGGTATCTGGGCCTGAACTAGCGAGGTTGGTTAGAGCGTTTGAGGATAGTGATGAAGACAAGCATGCGCAGTTGCCCCATCACGAACAGCCTCATGCAAGTCAAACAAGGTTCAAGAATCATGTCAACACTCTGGTGTCAACAATAGAGGAGCTGGGCAATCCATTTGAGGAGACCAGTGAAGATCTTGTTTCGCTGATGTCCATTGGTATAGCGGACACTTCCATGTGTACCACGCTTCACAAGATTGGCACTCTAGGAAAGGAGCAGTATGCAGTGTTTGTAAGGGAACGGCTGATTGACCGATCAAAACCATTGTAAGGATTCCAAGGAATAATCTCTGTATGTGGACATCTTCCTAGAAGACAAAGATTGACAAAGACAAGCTGAAACTGAAGTCGTCCCGAACAGATCGGCCAATTATTTTCCAAACTCTATATTGCTTGTCAGAATCGCGAAGGCAACCTCGATGAATTTTTCTCGAATGAGAATCAAGGAACCCCACCATCTCTATCTGATGGAGGAAGAATCAGACAAGGCTCGAAGATTGACTTGATACCTTGCATAGAGAAGATGATCGAGACATCAGATGACAAACCGGCGCCTTCTGTGCTCATTCTCGATGTATTAAAGTATGAATGATGTGTGATTATCGTTTTCCTGATCTACACGTGCAAACACTGCATAGATGGCATAAATTAAGATGCATGCATAAATTAAGATGCGGTTACCATGGCGACGACATTTAATCCCATTCTACATCTCGGAATGGCTACTCGTGGCCATGCCTATACGCCGACATATCAAAATCTCATGTAAAACATGCAGGAAAATCGCTTTTCACATGTAGCTCATTTAAATGCAGTGTCCATGGAAACAGCATTTCTGTCAAGGTGGTTCTATAGCTAAAAATGTTTTCCTCGATAGTCTCTCTCTGTGTGCCAAATTTCAGGTTGGTAACAAGAAGTGCACAATTCTGCCGAAATTTGGAGCTATGCCGCCGGACTATCCCCAGTCTAAGATATGATCAAATCCAATGTTTGATAATTTTAGTTCAAGCTGCAACTGTAGTGCATCAAGAATTGCATCTATTATTTTCTCAGTTACTGCAGTTCTGGTTGGGTCTGGATCATCTACACATCCACATGTACATGTACATTTGATTCGTTTTCTTTGGGAGTGCCAGAATCAAGAGCGTTCAGTGGTGAATCTGAGCAATCAAACGTCTCTTGGTCCACTGCATGTAAAATTTCACTAGATGATGACTCCGTAACCTCAAAATAATGCCCCTGGCCTTCTTCTATTTCCTCTTCGTGTAAATTCAAATTTCCAGTTGCCCTTGAACTGCTACTATACCCTGATAAACAATATTCACGCTTACGATGTCTGAATGCGGTTGCTCTTGAGACAGGCATGCCGTTGCAAGCACAATGAACATGTTCTGATTGAGAATTCTCACAATTACAAATCAAAACGTCCCAAGTTGTTTCCATACAAAACGCCATAATTTGTCCTACCTCGAGCTCTCTCTTTTTTCCTTTTGATTGATGCCTCAAAAAATAATGCCTAACAAATGCCAGTCAAGTAAATCTGAAGAAGTTTCTTAGGTTAAAGGAGGTTTTTGTTGACAGAATTTCCTTTACTTCCTTGCGACTTTTTCCTGTATTGCTTCCTGCATGTCCACCATATTGATATTGAGCCGACGGTGAAAATATCAGCGGAATTACAAATGACAGAAAACGTGACTTCTGAATACAGCCAATGAGAATCCTCCAAAGAACAGAGGCAGGAAAATTAGCCACTCAAGAGAGGTATTATATCATAAATGACATTCTCACATGCTTTTCGCTCTCAGTTGGCACAAAATGGTCGGTGAAAGTGGTCGGTTTTCTTCTCGATCTTCACTTACACCACGACTTTCCTTTCCTGATCGTTTTCCATCCCTTTTGGATTACCAAGACAGCTCTGAGAGTGGAGACACTGACATATTAAGTGAAAACGAAGGCATAGGAACACAGATACCTTCCGACAAGGCAAAGCAGCTTCCAGTTCCAGTCAGCGTTCGCGAAGGAAAAAGTGATGATCTTGAACCTCTTATTGTACCAGATGATGTCTCTGGTAAGTTTTGGTTTAATTTTCAATTTTAAGATTAATTTGGAATGATTCTCTTCCGTAACTATCAATTGATAGTGTTGGTTTTGTCAAAACTTCAGCGTGGACGTGCAAGGAAGTAAGAGGCTGGGTCATGACTGGAACTACCTTACTCTCCCAACGTGTATTAAATGATGATTCCATGGAAAGGCTTGGGCTTAACACCATTGGAAAAAAGGAAAAGTTCACTTCATCTGTTCAGAAACTAGATCTTGCAGATAGCTCTTCCTTAAAAACTTAGTCGTTGCATTCATGGTTTAGTAGATGTCCAATTTTTACTGTAAGCCAAACAAGAAGCAAGAAGAAAAGGGGTTTCTACGCAATATTAAAACCCTGAGTGTATTAAAGCTAATATAAAGACAACTGGAGAAAAATTCAGTATTAAAATGATGACCTGGGAAGAATATTTTTTCATAGTTTTCCACACATCTGTCAATAAAGTTCCTGCGGACTTCACGTTGTCACATGGCTTTTCGCGTTCTGTCGATGATTATTCCAGAGTAAAGTTAATATGTTTTAACCTTTTGTTAACCAGTTCATGGGCTTCCACCTGTACCTGAATCTCATGGTTGTATAGCTTACATTGTCAATGACCTTACATGGTTCTCTTATTTTTTTTACTAGCTTGTAAAAGAGACTAAAAATGTATGCACTCCTTCTGTGGTGGGTAAACAACTGGATAGCAGACAAAAAGGAAAACTCACTCTTCCAGATATCAAATCTCTCGATCCTGCTACAAAGTCAATTTATCTTGCAGTGTAAGCATATTATAAATTATCATTGTAATATTTATATAGCGCAATGAACCCTACGTTTAAGGAGAATGTCACTTAAAATAGAGGTGAAGAACGATTCTACCTGAAATTGGCTCAAAAGAGTGTTTTTTCGTTTTCTTCAGAAATGAGAGGTTCAACTATTTGACTTTACATTGGCGAGTGTTTTTTCCGAATAATTTCAAAATTTAAATGAGAAATAACGTTTGAAACTGGATATAAATCTCGTTACCATGGCAACGGAAACTCGCATTTGTTGTTATTTTCTAGTTTACAAATCCGTTTGGACGTCAAAACATCTAAAACAAGCGCGAAACCCATCTGGTAATCTTTGTGCCCCCTACACGAAGGGGTAAACTCGAAATTGGAAGAGGAACACTGGAGACGAGTGAGAAATTGCATCGAGTGATTTGAGTGAAAGTGTTTACAGTGTATGTCGAAATATTGAACGCGTTTTGCCTCGAAATGACTGGACAGAAGAAAAGAAGCCTTTACAGGAAAACCAGGAAAAGAAAGTGGCATGGTAGAGATCGAAAGAAAGTACAATCATCGAAGGAAACCCCTTACAACAAGGAGAGTGAACCGAATGAACCGACTCCAGGAACTTCGAACGATCAATCTGATCTGTCAGATTCTGGCGAAGAAAGTGATCAGCCACTTAGTTCTTCAAGGAAGAAAATGAGACTCCAGAGCTCTGAAGATGAGTCTTCTGTAAGTTCTGAAGAAAAAGGAGAAGCTGTACAGGAAGAAAACGGATACAGGCTCGTTGATCTAAAGAGCTTTTCTTCTGTGCTCTCAACTTTACACAAATGCGAGGGAGGTGAGAAATACCACACATAAGCTTACTTTTAGTTTCATTTTTATTATTTCATTTTCATATGCTTTCCTGCCAAAAAAAAAATTAAAATGATCATCTGTAGGAATGGAGTTTTATTAGAATGTAATCATTTTTCTCTTTCTTCACTGTGACACTTGTATACATGTAGATGTGAAATAATTATTTATACTTCAACATTGTTGTTTTGTCTAGTTCAGTAACTATAGCTAACAGTGTATTTTTCCCTTTTTGCTTTTAATCCAGGAGATCTAACTATTGAGGAAAATGCGTCTAGCCGTGCTGGATTGATGTCAGATCTTTCCATTAACTGTGGTGGTTGTGATGAAAGTACTCCTTGGCAGACATCACCCAACATTACCAAGAAAGGCAAATCATTTGATGTCAACCGGAGAGCTGTCTATCACTCGATAGAATCAGGAAGTGGCTACGAAGGACTCTCCTCTTTCTGTGCTATAATGAACATGCCGTGTCTTTCAAGGGCTGCTTACTACAAGCAAGTCGATATAATTTTGGAAGCATTGGAATGTGAGGCAACAGAAGAACTTAAAAGCGCAGGCCAAAGGGTTCGACAGCTAATCATGGAGGAAAATAGTGTCTCGGACAGCACTGCAATAATTGATGCTGCTGTTAGCTTTGATGGCACTTGGGCCAAGAGAGGCTTTACTTCATTGACAGGTGTTGTTTTTGCCATCTCAGTTGACACTGGAGAAGTCTTAGACTATCATGTGATGTCAAAATCTTGCCGTAAGTGCTCTTTGAAGAAGTCATGATGTGAAGGGGATGATGAACAATTTGAAGAATGGAGAAGGGAGCATTTGGCATCAGGAGATTGTGACATCAATTTTGAAGGGAGTTCACCTGCTATGGAGGCGGAAGGAGCTTCTGTTCTTTGGAACAGATCAATCAATCTTCATAACATGAGGTACAAATGGATGGTGTCAGACGGGGATAGCAAGGCATTTAACACTGTAGAAAATGTGTATGATGACTGTAAAGTTATTAAGCTGGATTGTGTAGGCCATGTGCAGAAAAGGATGGGCAAACATTTAATGAATTTAAAGGCCCGCACAAAGGGTAAACTGGAGGATGGTAAGCCTGTAGGAGGGCGTGGTCGGCTTACGGAAGAAAAAATCAAGCAGCTGCAAAGGTACTATGGCCTAGCAATCCGGCAAAACACCTTGACCAAGGCAAATCCCTCAGAAAGGGATGTTGATATTGCTGTTTATGCAATGAAAAAGAATATTATTGCCATTCTTCATCACTGCATAAAATCGAATGATGATGCAAAACAACACCGCTTCTGTCCACCAGGTGAATCATCATGGTGCAAATGGCAGCAGGACCAGGCAACAGGAACCAGCACTTACAAAGGTGGTGATTGTTTGCCAGAAGTCTTCCTGGAGCTTCTGAGACCAACATTTGTGACCCTGAGTGACAGTAAACTTCTGGAAAGATGTGTGCGTGGGAAAACCCAGAACCCAAATGAAAGCATCAATGCAATGGTTTGGGTCCGGTGTCCTAAACATAAACACCACGGAGTGAAAGTTGTCTGCTGTTCTGCTGCATCTGCAGTCTGCCACTTCCATAGAGGGGCAGAGAGCAGAAAAAGAGTGATGGAGAGACTTTCCATTCCTGGTGGTGCATTTACTGGCGACACATTTAGGCTCAGGGATAAGTCACGGCTTCAGAAAGCTGATAACCAGGCAACAGCTAAGGAGAAGAGGCGTCGCCAAGGGTTACAGCTTCTCCGTACCCAAAGAGAAGAAGCCCTTCGCGAGAAAGAGGGCGTAACATATGAATCTGGAGCATTCTAATTCTTGTTCCTGGCTTCTTTCAATGAAATGTGGACTTTTGGATACTCCTAGACTTCATTATTTGAATACAGCTGTTGTTTATTCTAATCGCATAATTTAAGGCCTTTTTTCTCAAAACGCAGTTTTTTAATACTTGAGAAAAGATTACTCAAGAAGTATTAGAGCTATGGACCTGAAATTTTCAGGGATTGTAGTTCTTATTGAGTTAATTGGGATGAGTGAAGGAAATTGTCATACAGGTCTTTGTAAAGAAATGGTCAAACAAATAGTGATCATGTTTTGGATGTGTAACTTGAGACCTGTGCTGTGACGTCAAACTTGAAAATCTCTTTAAACCCTTCACTCATCCCAAGAAGCATTCCATATGCTTTAGAATGACAGTAAAATATTGTTATTTCGTTGAAACAATGTATAGAAATCTTTACTCAAGTACATATGGGTAACACACTACAAGTGGTTCGTTGTAATGACTGGTGTCAGGTTACATTTGCCGTTGGTGTACCATAACACCGATTTTTGAAAACTATGGTTCATAAGCTTTCCAGTGATATATAGTTTGGTATAGTTTTGAATAAAACTCGTGTTGCCACAATTATTTGAAAAAATGCACTTTTTTCAGGTAGAATCCCCCTTAATACCAGTGTGTACTTAGTGTAACATCTCTTAAGTTTATAGCATTTCTCTAAATTGAGAAGACTACTTTTTGTGGTGAAAGCAGCTTGTGAAAAGGCATCTAGCAGCTTCTTTGCCACCATGAGACCAATGCTCAGAAAGCTGTGAGGTATGCTGGAACTGATCGCCTTGTGCTGGATCGTGATTTGATGACCTTGAAGAAAGCGCTTGGCAATAAAGTTCCAACCGATGAAAACGATGATTGGCGATTACCACTGATCATTGAAGAGTTCAAGAGGAACATGATTACACCGTTACAAGGAAGTGTTTCCAACTACAGCTCAAGCCACGGAACTGTCACATTTTAACTTTCCAAGAGACAAATAACATGTCAAATACTTATTGTGTATTAATTTAAAATTGTCGAGTTACTCCTTGTATGGCCAGTCAGTAGACTGCTTTGTCAGAAACGTTTGCTTAAACTTGTTAATTATATACCATTTTGAAATGAAATGAATATGATCATTGCAGTTGTGAATGCAATTTAAGCAATTACAATTTTAAGACAGAAAAAAATTATATCTATCGTAAAATTTGAATAATAAGCTCTGGGTATATTTGTCCAAAAGGCTTTTAATTGTAGTGGACTTATTTCCAGGAGGACGTATTACACGGCTGGGGGGGGGGGGGGGGGGGGGGTACTCCCTTATATAAGCTATATAGGTCACCCCCACCAAAATGTTTCGGGAGTACCCACGGGGCGTATTTATTATCGAAAGGAATTTTAATTCGCGTTTCAAAATTATTTTCGGCATACAACGATATGGAAGACAACAAGTTCTACACTCGTTGAATGAACATCACAAATCTTTGAGCATAACTGTAATGACATCAAATACAATACAAGTGCTTGTATTCGAAAGAAGATATCATCTTTCTTTAGGTAGTTTTTAGGAGCTAACTCTAAATATAAGTCCATGTGCTTATAATTGGCAAAGTTATTCTATATTGCACATTATTTTCCCTCAGGGTAAGTGAGTCTAGATGAATAGATTGTTCATTTTCCAAGCACTAGTCCTTTGTCCAGGGTAAGGTAATGAACTGGCATATGTTCCGTGTTTTACTATCAATATGTTTTGTCTTTTATGCCTAAAGAATAAAGGGAAGACAAAGAACATGGAGTATGACTCTTGGGAAGAGGAGGAGTATGTTCCTGGTGTCCCAGTTTTACCACTAGGGACCTTCCGTTATCGAAACGTGAGTAGGCCTTATCAAACTGTGTGTGTTTTAAAATGAGAGTAACTGTCTGTTGGAGGATAAGAACATCTATCTCATCATGCCAAAAACAAACGCTTAAATTATTTAGCAGTTCCTTAACTATACTAACTACCCATCCTGTCTTAAAACGGAATTATCTCTTGGGGAAAATGAGAAGATAAGGAAAACAAAATAATAAAAATAATTCTGATAAAGTATTGACAGGGTATGATTGATATTCAATCCTTAGGTCAAAGACAACTAGAAACAAAAAAGTATCATGGTGAAGCAAGAAAAATGTGCCTTCTACAGATAAGAAGGTGAGCCACAGTTGGTATTACATGTATATTCAGACTTCGCTCGTGTTGTTGTTGAGTCTTTTTTGGCTTCGTTTTAGCATTTTGACGGGACTTTTTTTTCTGCGGCTACATCCCAGGTAGCAAACATCTAGGTGGTCTGATTTATGATGTTGATAACAACCTTACCATCTTTTCCTGTCTTTTTCATAGAAGATTCACAGAACGAATGGAAGAGTAACACCGGAAGCCATCATTGATCTGACGTGTGATTCTTCGGAAAAGAGGTATTCAACACTTTTGAGTTTCAAAGAACAACAAATATTTAGTCTTCTGTGCTTTTGTTGAGGGTTTCTCTTAGCATGTGGCAGAAATTGGCAATACCGACTGTGGCATGAAACTTTTGCAGGAATTTTATTTAGCAGATTGCTGATTTTTTGTGTTTAGCGGGAAAATTCGGATTTCCTAATTCACATACTAATATATAACTCAACAATACATGAGGGGAAAGTTTACTATTTCCTTTATAAAATGTTCATGGAATTGTGCGTGCTCAAACTTGTGACGTAGGCAGAGTGCATTATAACTTGATAAAGCATGTTTGTGTGATGTAAGGCGCGTACTTTATCAAGTTATAATGAACTCTAATTGACCAATCAGAGCGTGCTTTATATGACCAAAATTTTATAAAAAAAATTAGCACAATAGATACTTAAGGTGGCTGGTAACGGTTTACAGCCCTTGCGCTTTGATTGATCGATACTACCATCTTATATCAGTTGATGTTAAAATAAAGGTGTCAAACGATTGCCTAATCATCGGTGAACAAGTTATGATAATATTTGTGACATAATAGGTTACCATAGCAACAGTATTACCTGTCAAAAACACTCTTATTTTTAGCTTTAAGTGCTTATAACTCAAAAACGAGCCCGGTGACCCCCATTTTTTATAATTGAATAATGATCAGCATGCGAAAATTTAAGGTGGCTCTGAATTCCCTCCGCAGAATTTTTTTAAACTTTGCAAAAAGTTGTATCTTAACATGTTGATCATTATTCAATTGAAGGGCATGCTGGAATAAGGGCATAATTAACAATAGAATTCTATTGTCGTTATGCCCTTATTCCAGCACACCCTTCAATTATAAAAAATGGGGGTCACCGGGCTCGTTTTTGAGTTATAAGCACTTAAAGCTAAAAATAAGGGTGTTTTTGACAGGTAATACTGTTGCTATGGTAACCTATTATGTCACAAATATTATCATAACTTGTTCACCGATGATTAGGCAATCGTTTGACACTTTTATTTTAACATCAACTGATATAAGATGGTAGTATCGATCAATCAAAGCGCAAGGGCTGTAAACCGTTACCAGCCACCTTAAAGTGAGAATTATACACAGCTCTCTGGACATCGCGAGACACAGGTGTCCTGTGTGATAACCAACAGAGAAGCGCACATGGTAAAATGAGCATAATTAACGAAGTCTTCTGGCTGTTGGAAAGAAAATATCTACAAAAATCTCTGATTGCTTTTCGAAAAATAGACAACTCTCTCTGAATTTAAAGACTGGATATAATAAATAACACTGTTTAACTTGTACTAAAAACAGTCGCTTCTTAAGCGCTGAATGTTGGTAATTTGCACCACGCTTGTTAATTTTAGATGCATTTCCAGCCATTTCAGAGGACTTAAATTCATAATTTTCCGGGGAGCATACCGCCAGACCCCCCTACATGGCTCACGCTGACGCATTCGCATTAGCCCCCCACTAAAAAAGAGTGCTGTGTGGGCCTGATTGTGTAACCAATCAAAATGTGTGAAAGACATGTATGACTGAGAAAGACGAAAGATGTATGACTGTGAATTTTATAAAACAGGAAATCATTTTGAATATTTGGATAAAAGGAAATCCGAGTATTAATCAAAACTCCTGAAATCCATTTTTGTGGTCAATTCAACCTGTTTCAGCTTTCTATTGATAGATCAATCAAAGAAATGTTAAAAAACAAGGTTATTTGCTTAAGGTGGCTCACAACACTTTAGACCTTCCAGTCTTTGGCATTCTATTACAGCTAGCGCAATGATGTTTATAAAAAAATTTAGTGTTGATCTGTAAGGCGTTTATCAATGAACAGAATCAGATGAAAATTATGTCAAAATTCGTTGTCTAGTGATGGTGGGTGATGTCTAGTGATGGTGGGTGATGTCTAGTGATGGTACGCGATGTCTAGTGATGGTGGGTTATGTCTAGTGATGGTAAAGTTATCACACCAGAGCTTTAATTATTTTAACACTGAGATCTTCATGTATAGTGACAGCAAAATGATGTTTTATTCAGCAGATCCAAGCCCAAGCTTATCCAGAAAATCTCTGCTATGTGGTCAGTTTAAATAACGGTGGGGCTAAAGTACAGGTCACAGTTCAGGTTACAGGTCACAGGTCACAGGTCAGAATAAAAACGGCGTATAAGCCGCACCTTTTTTCCCAGAAATTTCATTCCAAATCGAGGGTGTGGCTTATCTGCGAGAACATCTATAAAAAGGTTCTGTAAAATCTCCAAATCAACACTTTTTACAAAACAATAGCTTATTACACAAAACAATAAGAGAGCGAGACTGGCTGTTTGAAGTGTTGCCGAGGACTTTATATGATGGCAAATTTGTCAAAGTTATTCTAAAACTCCCTTTGAGCAATGAGTAATTGTCTCCTATGGATGGCTCCCAGACATGAACAGCCGAAGAGAACTCAAACATCTCCATTTGACAAAGCGACGAACACAAACAAACAAACACGAACGGCACCAAAAACTTCCTTGCCCCAGGCCTGACACGGCAAGGTGCCGATGAAATGCCGGGTTACTAAGCTCTTGAAATGTAGCATGCCTTTGTGTTGACACTTCCCTAAAAAAACTAATTTGAAAGAAGAAATCATGATAAAAAACTTCCATGGAGAGAACAATCATGTGCCTAAGTAGGTGCTCATGCCCTTCACATAATAACAAAGTTGAAATTACATGTAAAAAAACTATTAAAACGTGATCGACACGAACGATTGATACAAACTTTGAACACTCGATACTATTGATAGCTTTCATCTTTATTACGTTTATTGTATCCAAGTATTGAAGCAAAGTTTTTTTTTTTTTAAGACTCGACTGTGAACTTTTTTAGTTTCATTTTTTTCCAAAATTTGAGCTTCTAAACTCGGGGTGCGGCTTATCTGCGAGTGCGGCTTATACGCCGGTGTTTACGGTACTTGGGACAAGCATTTCATTAGGTTAGAAAGCTCTTTCGAAGCTGAAATTTCGGTGAGTAACTTATCTATGCATTAGTTGCGGTTCCACTAGCCCTTTTGCCCACGGGAAAGTCAGATTTTTCCCTAGGGGAGTCTGTGTTTGTGTGTAACCGATAATCCCATGGTGAAACTGACTTCGGGAAATCACTATGGAAACATCAAAGAGAACAAAAGAATTACCCATGACATTTCCCGAACCAAGTCGTAGGGTTTAGCTATGGTTTATTTACCACAAAAGCAGTTCCGCCAATCGCAAAGCAGCTAAAACTCATTACAGGAAACCATATCCTGGAACACACGCTGTGTGACCTTTGGTGGGGAAATCGCACCACACGGCAAGAAACATGGCTGGCTTTCGAGCATCCCTGTGAGTATTCTGTCTTTATTCTGTCTTTTGAATACCCTATTTGATTTCGTTCAGAAGAGGAAATTAATTTCAACTTATTTTTCCTTTTTCGCAGAAACTTTGAAGAGGAAACAGAACCAATTTACCACAATGGTTATTTATTTCAACAGCAACAACAACATAATCGTGACTACCAGAATCAGTCGGCAACATTTAACGCACCGCAGTTACCCTACTATCTTACAAATCAAGGAGCCCATTTCCCATACCTAAATGTACCACAAGCTCAGCGTTCCTGTAGTCCTATTCCTGGTGGACAAGCTCAGCGTTCCTGTAGTCCGATGCCTGGTGGTTCAGAGACGCCAAACACTTCGCAAGAATCATTCGAGAAGAGTAAACGCTGTAGCTGGCCAAACACCGAAGTGAGATGCTTGATTGCAGCGTACAGAGACAATTACGAACGACTAAAGGGAACCAAGAGCAGCCACGGTAAAAAGAACGTGTGGGAAGGCATCATGACTGATTTTTTAAGTTTGTGCAGCGACGCTGGTATAGACTCAGAGAAAAACGTAATGCAAATTAAAGAGAAATGGCGGACGATATTCGACAAATACAAGACTGCCAAGGACAACAACAACAAAACGGGAAGGGACCGTAAGACTTTTGAGTATTATGATGATATGGATGAGTTCTTATCAGGATCCGACAAGGTCAATCCTAAATTCGTTAAGGAAACAAAATTACAAAGAAAAGCAAAGGACAATACGGACGACCCAGATTGCGAGACCGGCGGTGATGAGTTAAATGATGATCCCACAACAGCTGTTGTAGTGAAGGAGAAAGGAAATGAAGGAGCAGGAGAAAAACCAACTGACACTAAAAATGCAGCCTGCCCACCTAAAAAAAAAGCGACCCAGTCTTTACACCAGTGACGCAGAAACTTCTATACTCAATTTGATGGAGGCACAACAAGCAGCAATCGAAAAAGCAGATGAGAAGGACGAGAGGATGTTTGAGACTTTGCTGAAATCCCAGAACGATTCCCAACAAAGGCACCAGGAATTCACCCTTTCTGTTTTGGGTAAACTTGGAGAGATTTTCTCTTCTAAAAAATAACTGTTATCCACAGTTCAAACTATGGATTTTAATTTTAATTTCATGATAGATTTGATTTTTGAAAAATGCAGATGAATAGGATTTGTGCCTATACATGCAGGGTCCATGTGAATTTCAGATTTTCAATTGTTTCCATTAAGTATAGACATGTTACAGTTTTGTTTCAGGCTTGGCGAGATGTTCATTTCTAAAATAAGTGTTTTCTAATTTTATTATCATGTGAAAACAATATTCACAGCTCAAAACAAGAAGTTTAATTTTAATATCATTGTAATAGTTTTCTGATGTTTTAAAAGAAAAATGCAGATGGACGTGGTTTGTTCCTTATATACAGGGTCCATGTGAATATCAGATTTTTAATTGTTGCCATCATTTGTATTTTCATAGAGATTTTGAATAAAGGTGTGAAAATCATTAAAAAATGGTCCTGTATCCCTTTCTCTTTTTCGTTTTTCTTTCTTTCTCTCTTTCTTCAGGGAAGGATATGTATGGTATATCCAGTCAGTTCACAGTTATTAAATAAACAAAACATCCGGTGATTCAGCTACTTTTTGCATACTTGACCATTTGGTAAAACTAAAGGTAATCCAATAAAATACAGCCAAATTACTGATTTGCTACAAATTCTACGATGGCCTGTTGAACACCTCTCGCAGCCTGGTTGGGTACTCCAACATTGTCATCATCATCATCGCTATCATCTTCGACATCTCCGTCAAATTCATCCCCCCGTATAATGCAAATGTTGTGTAGCACACAGTACGCTATGATCGTGTCCGGGATTCTCTTGTGATCCTCATCCATGATCCAAGCGCTTGAGTAGTACTCTCCATCTTCCCTTCAGCAAGCCAAATGCGTGCTCAGAAACTATTCTTGCTTTAGAAAGCTCTTTATTGAACTTTTTCTGGTCTCGGTTTAGGGCACCATTATCCTTGATTACTGGCAGAAGCCAGGTCTTCAATGGATACGCTGAGTCTGCCACCACAAGAGGGCGAATTACTGTTCCTCTCAAGTCCAGGGTAGACTCCATGAGAATATCTTCATTTTCGGCGGCCCAATACACATCGCTTAGTCGCGGGTTTGCTTGCAAGCGTTCCCTCAGCGCCCAGCATTCGTGCATCATGCAGGCTTCCTTGCACTAGATAACTGTAAAAATGTTTCCGGTTAAAATAGTCCTCGTGATTCTCTAATGGCGCTTTTATCGGGATGTGACTACCATCGATCGATGCAACTACATTTGGAATCTTGCTCTGTGTGGAAAAACCTTCAATTTTTTTCCTTATTTCCGCTCTCGTAGAAGGGAACTTTATAAATTCTTCCTGAAGACAGCACATTTCTGCTACAAATTCGTGGCAGCACTTAACCACTGTGGGTTTTGCTAGTCCAATCATCAGTCCACATGAGCGGTAGCACTCACCGGTTGCCAAACGCCATAGACTAGCAGCCACTCGCTTATCAACCGGAACAGCATCACACATTCTTGTGTTTTGTCGCTGTATTGCCGGCCCTACAAGCTGGCAGATAAACTCACAAGTAGCCCGAGTAACTCGGAAGTTTTCCTTCCACCAGTGATCGAGTGCTCTGTGGTTTAAAAGTTTCTGGAACCAATTCTGTGGACGAGGGAATACCCAAGCACGTCTTGGCTGACGACAATCCACCCAGAGACTTGGCCGACTTCGGTGAGCGTATTCAAGCGACAACCATTGAAGACGCGAACAAGGAATCGAATGCTCCATACGAGGTAGTCGTTGTGCACAGTACTGCTGCCACAACCTGTTATGGCTGCAAAGGACGCGTCAGAGATAAGCCGTCTTTGCCTGTACCACCTGCACTGTATGATCTTTTTATTCGTCATAGCGAAAGACGAGTATTCAATCGTCCTGGGGAGACCAAAATAAGAATTAGTTCCAAGCCCGAGATGGCGTACTATCATCCGTTAAGGTCGTGCACTGGCCTCGACCACGATGATGTCAAAGTAGGAAGGCTTATTGTACCTAAAGATGTCCATCGTCTTCTAAACAAGGTGCAATCGCGGCACCTAATTAAAGAATTTCAGCTGGAACTGGACTAATAACAATGTTAAAGTGGCTGGTAACTGTTTATGGCCCTTGTACTTTGATTGATCATTACGGCTGTCCTATATCAGTTGATGTTACAATCAAAAGCTCTTATGAGCGACTCGTGAAAAACAGTCATTTCTCTAGGTTCCGCCCGTTCCGTAATTCCATCCACATTCAAAGCAATAAATTAAAGTACATTACCATTTCCCTTTCAGAAGTCTTGAGAAGATCCATACGTCTATGAATTAAGCTTAACTTAGCTGTCTCAATGGACCTATCTAAGACTTTCGATACTCTGCCACACGACTTGATAGTAGAAAAGTTCAAGGCTTACGGCGCTGACGACAAGACTGCCGAGCTCATCCAGGATTACCTCACAAATCGACGTCAACGAGTTAAACTAGGAGATCAGTTCTCAACCTGGCAAGGAATTTCAGCAGGAATTCCACAAGGAAGCGTCCTAGGTCCTTTGATATTTAACATATTCATGAACGATCTCGTCCATATCATCAAACACAGCAGTTTGTCTGCCTATGCAGACGACACGCAGATATTCTATGCCGACAAAGAGCCCGCAAAAATTGAAGAGACGATCAACAATGACCTCGCTCGTGAAGACATATGGTACGAGGAAAATGGTATGAAGAGAAACCCAGCAAAGTACCAAGCAATCGTGATGGGAAAGACGCAGATCAAGCCTCAGTTTTATTGTGAAAATACAGAAATTCCCATTACCGAAGATTTTGAAATGCTTGGAGTGGCAGTAGACGACAAACTGAAATTTAACAAGCATGTAGCCAAAGTATGCAGAAAAGTCTCACAGCAAGTTGCCGTACTCAGGCGCATGAAGAAGATGCTCCCATTTGAAACAAGAAAAAGCATCTATTTTGCATTCATTATTCCCCATTTCAACTACTGCTCAGAGACCTGGCACTTTTGCAGTAAAAGTGCCACTGCAAAACTGGAAAAAGTCAACGAACGTCCCCTCCGATTCGTTTTTAATGAAAAACAAACGCATTACCAAGAATTACTTAATAAGATAGGCTTACCTTCATTGACTAATCAAAGACTCGCAAAAATAGTTTGTACAATTTTTAAAGCTATTAATAACGATCATGCTCCTAAAAGCATAAAAAAGTTATTGGATTTTAGAAACACTAAATACAATCTGAGGGGAAATGACATTCTAAAACTGCCAAAGGTCAACACCTCTACCTACGGCCTGAAATCGTGGCATTACCTAGCGCCAAAGCTGTGGAACTTGTTACCCGATTCATATAGAACTGTCAAAACCCTTAAGGCCTTTAAAAACGATATCATGAAAATTGACCTTTCGGGCCTTTTAACCTAGCTTACTATTAATTTTACTGTTAACTCATAGATTGTACATATAACTATATCGTTTTTACTTTTTAGCATAACGTATAATGACTTTAGATTGTATTTCATGACTTGTATTTTTATATTTTTACTCATATATTATATTATTCATTTTTTTTAAATTTTAATTTATGTGGAATATCTGTAAATTAGCTGGTGTGTCATTTTATTTTTTATGAGATCATGTCACCTACATAGCTAAGTGTATTGCACAATAAACTTGTATCTATCTATCTATCTATTTGTCACATTACGTCATGCCTCGTGTTCAGAGGACCATCCATCATGCCTCGGGACCAGGAACTGGGAACTAGTTGTTGATCCGCCATCTTTGATCGTGTATATTTATTCTCTGTTGAGTTAATTAAAGCATTAGGTCTATAGTTATGAAGCAATCCTGTGACATGGATGTCAGAAGCGGGATAGATCTACGCCAGCAGAGGAATCACCAGCATTAAGACAGCTAAGGAAACCGGTGCATATGATTTAACAGTGTTGACTACAAGGTCTTTATATCGTGCGATTCAAAATGAGCGACTTGGTTGGTTTCGATTTACCGAAAATGGACTGGACCCCTGGCCCAGATTTGTTTACTAGATACAAGAGATTCCGCCAAAAGTGTGAACTACTACTTGATGGCCCACTGAAAGCTCGAGACAGCACTCAGAAGTGCAAATACATTTTACTGTGGTCAGGTGACTATGGTCTGGATTTATTCAACACCTGGGAACTAACAGATGAACAACAGAAGGACCTGAAAGAATATTGGACAAGATTTGAAGATCATGTTAAACCACAAGCGACCCATATCTTGAACAGATATTACCTACGAAGCCTGAAGCAGAACAACCGCCCCCTAGATGCCTTCCTGACTGAAGCAAGACTACTTATACAGAGTTCTGGCTTCCCACAAGAGTTACACGATGAACTCATGCGTGATACATTAGTCTTTGGCACTGACTCGGGAGAGGTCAGAAGAAAATGCATTGCCCGAGGTAACGAATTAACCTTCACAAAAGCAAAGGAAATTGCACATACCGATGAAGCTACCCAAATGCAACTGAAAGCAATGAGTGACTGTTCACCCCCCGCTAACCAAGCAGATGGTGAAGTGAATGCAATAGGTAGAGGAAACCAGCCACACCAAAGGAGCTACAGTGGTAGAGGAAACAGATGGCCTGACAATAATCCAAGACTGCTACAGGTGTGGAGATACCCCTCACACCAAAGGTGAACAATGCCCATTAACTGGAGTAGTATGTTACAACTGCAACAAACGTGGTCATTTCAGCAAAGTATGCAAATCTAAAACAAGGTCAGATGTCATGGCCCTACAGAAAGACCCACAGCCTGATGGTGCAACAGGTGAATGCCCAAGTTATGACAGAGTCTTCCTGGGAACATTAGAAGCCCAACAGAGTTCTCCGTTACATCCAAGCCCCAGTACTCCGATGATAGCTGGCATTGAGCAGGAAAAGAACCGCACCAAAGTTATGACCGAGATCCAGGTCACAGCGAATCTCTGCCATACGCATACCATACCCCTAACTTGCAAAGTTGACACAGGCGCAGAAGTTAATGTTATTTCCAAAGAAGATTATGACAAAGACACCTCGGCCCTGCACAATTTAGGATTACTGCATATGGAGGCCATACCATAAAGACCCTTGGTACCTGCCAACTGTACATCCATCAAAATGGCAGCATTAAAGAGATCATTTTCAATGTTACTGAAGTACCAGGACCGGCAATGCTCGGTTGCAAAGCCTGTGAGGAACTTAGAGTAATAAAATTCAACTGCAGTTTAGAAACATCCAAGCAAGACAAGGAGACCTACCCCGAAGCAAATGCACCCTCCAAACCACAACAAAAGATTGTCACTCAAACACGCCCCCCATTGGATGAGGAAAGCCTTCCTTAATGATTTCGGTGACTGTTTTGAGGGCCTTGGAACCTTCAACATAAAGCGCTAACCACATCACCTTGGACCCCAATGCTGAGCCTGTCATCCACGCACCGCGTGCCGTGCCAGTACATCTACAAGGCATGTACAGAAAGGAACTTGACAACATGATAGAACTTGGCGTGCTCATACCAGTAAGCATACCCACAGACTGGGTTAACAGTATTGTCCTTTCTGAGACAACTAATGACAAGGAGAAGTCACAAAGATCAGAGTCTGCCTTGACCCACGTGACTTAAACAAGGTAATAAAGCTTGAACACTACTACACTAAGACAATTGATGAAGTGGTTACACAGCTTCATGGTGCCAAATTCTTTAGTATAGTTGATGCAAAAAAAAGGCTACTGGCAGCCAGCTATACCTAACTACCTTCAACACCCCGTTTGGGAGATTTTGTTTCACCCGACTCCCGTTTGGCCTTGTTGTCTCGCAGGATGTGTTCCAAAGACACTTAGATTCAGCACTAGTTGGCCTGAAGGGAGTAACCGGCATGCTGACGATACATTTGTGTATGGAGCCACAGAGGAAGAGCATGATGCAAACATGGTGAACCTCATGAACAGATACAGAGAGAAGGGGATCAAATTTAACAAAGACAAAATACAGATTGAAGTGTCAAGAATAAGCTATTTTGGACACAAATGGACCCCTCGGTGGAATCAAGCCAGATGACAAGAAAGTATCTGCAATTCAGAACATGACCTTCCCCCTGAAAACCGCAAAGATCTCCAAAGCTTCTTTAGGCCTCGTAAACTACCTCACAAGGTACTCAGGTCGATTGGCTAAGCATCACAGCACCACTGCACGAACTCATGAAGAAAGGACATAGCCTACGTATGGGGACCTTAGCACGACAATGCCTTCCACGAGGTCAAGAAAGAGATCACATCAATGGAGTCCTCAGATTCTTCGATCCAAAGTCGAAATTGTCATCCAAACCGATGCCTTCTCAGAAGGGGCTAGGGCTGTCCTACTACAGCAAGGCAACCAGTATGCTATGCCTCGAAAGCACTCACAGATACAGAAAGAAACTACAGCAACATTGAGAGAGAAACACTGGGTGTAATATGGGGTCTGGAGAGGTTTAACTACTTCATTTTGGAAAGCACTGCTACAGTAAACACTGACATAAACCTCTCGAGTCAATCTTTAAGAAGAGCTTGTCCAGTTGCCCACCCAGACTGCAGAGGTTCTTAATGAGAGCCCTGAAATATGATGTCCCTGTTCACTACGTGAAAGGTCCTGATGTACACGATAACTGATGCCACTCTCCAGAGTCAGCCCCCAGCTTGCCCCTGCAAATGGCCAACTTCCAGAAATATGTGTCCACCACATCACACAAAACCTCCTGCATCCCAACAAAGTTGCAACAGATTCGAGAAAAGACAGTGAAGGACTCCACCTTGTCGTTGCTAAGTGAAATAATTTTCAAAGGATGGCCTCAGAAAAGAGAATAGTGTCCGCAATCAGTCCACGACTATTGGAATTTTAGAGAAGAGTTGACCATCGAGAATGGCCTATTGCTTAAAGGGGACCACATTCTGATACCTCCCACTCTCAGGCCCGAAATCTCAACATCATACACCAAGGCCATTTGGGGCAAGAAAAATGTCTGCTACGAGCACGCACATCTGTCTTTTGGCCTGGAATTATAAAGGAAATCATCAACCAATTTAACCAGTGTGGGCCCTGTCAGAAACATAAGAGAAAAGCCCAAAAAGAACAAATACTATAGCACCACATCATCTGCAGTTATTAACAACTTAATGAGCTTTTCTCTGAAAGAGAGCATTCAAAATCTTAGACCCCCCCGACAGCGACCATTTTGGCGACATTGCTCATATTTTGCCCCACCCCGCCACCCCCCAGATACCCTTGGTCCCGTGAAACCATTTTTCAAAAAGATCATGATTTTAAGTTCCAGCGTGTTTTTTTATTATTCACATGAAAAACTTCTCGAAAGTTTGAAACAATAAAGCGGTCAAAGTGCGATTTTTTCTTAATCGAATTCCCAAATAACACGCTGAA
The DNA here is from genome assembly GCA_029204205.1 of Desmophyllum pertusum. Classification (NCBI taxonomy): domain Eukaryota; kingdom Metazoa; phylum Cnidaria; class Anthozoa; order Scleractinia; family Caryophylliidae; genus Desmophyllum; species Desmophyllum pertusum. The sequence goes on along the minus strand of MU825406.1, from coordinate 1,888,002 downwards.
GACGAAGCGTATGCTGAACTCTTGAAATTTAATCAACCTCCAGTATCAAATTTTATACAGACTTAGAATAGCTATTACTCTTTATGTATAATGTAAAAACATATGTCAAATGCACTAATATTATGAATTGCCAAGCCATTTAAAAAAACACGTCCGAAGGACCTCCTAACGAGCGGCAAAATTATCTCTTCTTTTTTTTGCCTACTTTTTGACTGGGTAAGAACCCTTCCTGGCACCTAATTTTTTCAAAATTGAAATTGATAGCCTTAAAAGAAATAAAATAAGTTATTTAACTGTTATCCTACCAAATCTCAAGGTCGAACTCGAATCGGGTTTAGGTTGAACCAATCTGGAAATCTACGACACGTGTTCAGCCCATTTTGCATAAGATTTAGAACGCAATGAAAGACTGAAACTCAATGTTGGCCGCCATTTTTTTATTTGAATTAATACATCGCTTTTTCCCTGGCAACTAACAAAATCGCTCACACACTAGAAAAAAAATATATTAATATATTTATAGATAATTATAAAGAAGAAAAAACAGTCTTGAGATTCGAAAAGATTTATATGACATAACCAATTTTTTAAGCAAATTGTAAACATCGCCTCGCTGAATGGTCGTCCTTTTGCGGTATCTATTTTCACACTTTAAAAATGCATTTCGAATCTCTTCAAACACGATTTTAGAGTTTACATATGGAAGATTAGAACATTTTTGCCGTGCCCTGACGGGTGCCTGACGGCGCTAATTTTACTTGCGATCCGGCTGTAAACATTTTATTATTTCTGTAAACTTGTCTTTTCCCCGTCTGGTTATTATTTCTGTAACTTTGTCTTTTCATGACTGGGGCTGTAACTTGATCCAATTTCACCTTCACTGTACAAAGTAGCTGTCCAGCTTCTTCAGCTCTTACTTCTTCGTATTTGATATTAATTTGGCAGGTCTCATGTTTATTAAAAACTTTGACATGGCCAGAAGGAAGTCAAGAGTTGGTTGGTAAAGCAAACAGTGGAAAAAATATAAAGAGAGTAGGCCCAAAATGGCTAGCTAGCCTTTAACTCTAGCAACAATTTGTAAACAACATTTACCTAGAGTGGGATTTCGTGTCGCTGACATCCATGCCAAGGCACTGCACTTCGTTGGTAAAGTCCTAAATTATGTCCCAAAAGTAAACACAAAATTCTTCGCAAACCAAAAACCTGTATATTTATATTATCCATCTCCTCAGCTACTGCGTCACAGCTTTCAGTTTCAATAAAGCATATCCTGATGTAAGTATCAGAGGTGTTTGAATTCTGTTTCGTAACCACGCATCCGCAACGGACGCCGGTCATCGTTTTTCTTTTAAACGGATCAATTACGGAGTAACGCATAAAACAGCCAAGTCAACCCCGCGTACCCCTGGGTGCCTGAGAGGTTATTTTTTTTTTTTTTTGAAGCCGGAAGTCGAAGCCGCTGACAGCTGGCGCAACACAGCGCCGAGAAAAAAAATAAAACCTCTGGTCACGTCGAGTGTTCAAATTCATTTCCAATCCAATTCATGGATCGACTATCTTACCAAACCGGTTTTAAAAACCCTGGGGTTGGGGGGATGGGGGGGGCCAACCGCCGCACGTGGCAGAGCATACGAATGCGTGAACAATATTTTCGTTCGACTGTGATCTCAGATCTCAGTGAGAGATGGCTAGTTTTATTCACCGGATAGTTTTTCCAAAACTCCGGTGGAAAATTTTTGCGTGCTTCAGTAGGACGATTGTTGTTTGCGTGGTGTAACATGAATTTCGCTAGCAATGGCCTGTCCTATATATGACGGTTTTAATTTGTTCGAGAGGGGAAACACGTCCAAGGAAAGAATTGTGGCCGGGCGATTGTCCCATGTGTTGGGATTTCCAGTCAACAAGGAAAGGTAGCGGTATCGTCAGTGATATGTATCAAATGTAAAAAGGGAACTAGAGAAGCTCGAAACGCTGGAAAATAGCAAGAATACATTTCGTCAAAAGGCTTTGGAATCCGCTACGGCTCAAAGCATAATCAACAGCGTTTCTAAAAGAACGCAAAAAGCTGTAATCTCGATCGACGTCCATTGTTGTTTTGTTTCTCTGAAAACTGGTTTTTTCATACGCCTGTGGCGAAATATTTTGGTCCAGCCAATCACTGCTGCTGGTACATCGGTTAACTCCCGGCAGAGTCTGGAACGAGTAGGAGTAGCCAATCAGCGACCTAATACAAATTATGTACTGAATTCTCGCCATGGAGAAACAAATTGAATACTCGATGCGACCAGAGGTCAGTCTCGGAGCTTCTATCTTCGGTCT